>QEPC01012801.1:2035009-2094156 GCA_003113815.1 Sphenodon punctatus
AAGCCAGTGGTCTGAGGCGAAAAGAGATGGTGATTCAGCAGGCTGGCTGCTACTCGAAGCCACACCCTCCACCCCTGGTGCCTGGAAGTCTGCTCCTAGCTGAGTCAAATGACTTCCCCCTACATTTGGCCTTCCAGTGACCTGACAGACCACGTTTTAGCCACCCGAACACAACCGAATGCGATCCGAACTTAACGAACTGTTCGGCCATTTTGTCGTTCGGTGTTCGGATCTGTTCGGTGTGTTTGCCATTTTGCCATTCGGTGTTCGGTTCCGTTCGGTATGTTCGCGTTTGGGTTCGTGTTCGTGTTCGTTTGTCCAAACAGGCCGAGTTCGGGCCGAACACCGAACTACCAAACCGTGTTCGCCCATCCCTAGGAATGTCTCTGCTTGAACAAAACAGACTTTGGTCCCCACCAGTATTGTAGCCATCTCTTGGAGAGTGCAATTGTTGGAGAGACGATCATAATATGCAGGCTGCCAGTAGCACATGTGTAATATACAGTCATCTCCTCACTACTTTTGTTCCCTGTGGATGGTAGTGGCATCAGTGGGGACCTAAGTTGTAAAGCGCCAGGTACATTGCTGGCGCTATATAAATGGCATGCTTGCTAATAATAATAATAATAACTAATAAGTTGCCCATCTTGTATAATCCTGGCCAGCCTGCAGAGAACATGCCTCAGGCCTTGCCCATCTCCACTGGTGCACGGTGGTTTGCAAGATATTTCCAGAATTTTTATAGTGATCTGGGGCACAAAGTTTTTGACTAGCTAATGGGCCCTTTTTACACGGCCAGCTGTGGGTGGGGGGATGGGTGTGCTGGCACGGTGGGTGGAGGTGGGTGTGTGCTCGTTCCCACGTGTGCACACCCACAGAGCCTCCTTCATTTTTCCGGATGTCTCCGTGGGTGGGTGATGGGTGGAGATTGGTAGGCTGCTTTTCTTCAGCAGCTGTGGCACAGGGCCCTATGGCCCTGGAATATGTACTAGCTGCTAACAATGTTAGCACCTCCTTGACTAGCTCAAAGCGCTGAACTTGCATAGGCTAGCTCTTAGTGGTCACCACTCAGACTGTAATTCTGCATCGGTAGAGGTCATTTCTGTGACAATTTTGCCAAATGCAAAATTCTTCCAAAATGGCTCCTGAGATTGCAAAATAGAATTCATTAGGCCCTGCTGATAATCCAGGTCCTTGTTGTTTTTTACCTCCTGTTTCCTTGAACAGAAATTCCATATGTATGCTGTGGCACCACACTAACCGCATAGGTCCCTGGTCCTCTAACTGGGTGGGTGGGGTGGGGGGCCCACGAGTTATTCTCGGGGAGCATGAAAAGGACCACAGATGGAAAATACCTAGTTCCTCTCTGACTGAGTTAGGTAGAATCTCAAAAATAATGGGTGTCAAGGGGGGGGGGGGNTCATGAGGAAGAGAGGGATCAAGGTGTGTCGGGGGTAGTAGTGCTGGGGCTCAATTGCCACAGACAAGCAGAAAGGGGGGGGGGGCACAGATCAAAAAAGTTTGAGAATCATTGCCATAGGTTATAGCTAAACCAAGGTCAATTCCTACAGTATAGAAAAACTAAAATGCCGCTGGTGTTTCTTTGGCCTTTAATTTTTAAGGTGGAGAAAGCTGAGGTAAATGATCTGTTGCTAGGTGTGGAATCACCTTATTTTCATGAAACTGCAGGCTACAATGTGCCCGATGGAGTCCTTTTCCAGCTGCTGGGATACATGCAGTGCAAGTTCTAAGGCAAAACTGTCTTCTTTCAAATTGCCCTCCGCCGCCATTCCGGGGGTGGGACCGTTCTCGCGCCCCTACCCTGCTAGAAGAAAGGAGGGCAGGACGAAGCAGGGGATGGAGGCAGCTTGCAGCTTCTGCAGGAGCCGTCGAGGATGCTAAGCTGTCGGAGAGGGTTGCTTAGCAACCCTCACTGGCAGCGTGAAAAATGAGGCCTCTAAGTGGCCAGGCGGGGTCACGTGATGTGACTAGCCCGCACAAAGCATTCCCCGCTCATTCTAGGGAAGAGCAGGGAACGGTAGCAGCACCCACCCACCCTTCCCATATACTGTGGTTTCTACTGGTTGCATTAGAATGGGCCAGGAAGGAATTTTTGCAAGAAGAATTGGTCAGAGGGCCTTCTTGTTTTTCGCCTTCCTACCGGTATCTGGTAATTTGGTTGGCCATTAGATGGGTGTGGTGTATTGCTGTTATGATGTTGTTGTTTGGTTTAAATTTTTCGCACCCTTTGGATGAATAAAAGGTGCGGCCATGTTCAATCCGAGCAGTGTGTCCTGTCTCCTTTCTGGGGTGCGCCGACAAAAACCCCTTGGTGCACAATATACACTAAAGACAAACACATCAATGGAATGTTTTAGACCATGAAAGAACAAAAACAAGTTTCTTGCTGCCACCTGTATTTCAGTGTAATTCAAAGTTCAGCCAATCTCTCAAAACTACCCAGAATCATAGCGCTAAAGTGAGCACAGCTGCATTCAGTATATTGTGCTGAATGCTTTATTGCATACATATTCATAGCTACGGGCTGTATAATATATGTGCATACATGATTTACAATTGTAATACAAGGTGGTTAAGAATTTAATAATGTAGTGGAGAGGAGTGAATTGCTACAGAGGCCTGGTTCAGTCAGTATAGACTGAGCAAGTAGAGATGCTGATCTGAAAGGTATGAAGATCTTGCATGGTCTGCCAAATTTGTTTGAAAGCCTCCAAAGAGAAGATGCTCTGGTAGGACTTCTGACCAGGAAGAAGTTTAACTTTGAGCTGGTTTGTACCAAGGTTCAGGAGAGTTGCAATCCAGCTGAGTAGGTTATCCTGCCTTGGAGCAGGGGGCTGGACTGGATGACTCTTGCAGGCCCTTCAGTACTATGATTCTGTGGCTCAAAGCAGTCAAAAAACCATGTGAGAGATGGAAGTGAAGTGTGGCTAGTTTGCGTGCCCATTTTTCTTTACAGAGATCAAATGCACGTTGTGTGGCACCTCACAAGTCTGTTATCACAGATCAAGAGATACAAGGAGTGAAATTCTGGCTCCGTTGAAACTACTGGAAGTTTTATCATTTTCTCCAGAGGAACTAAGATTTTACTCAAGAAGTTTAAGAATCCTTTCCCTTTGCCTTGTATTCTTTAGTCTCTCAGATCCTCACTTAGGGCCCAATCCAAGGTGTGCGCACACATCATGTGCAGGTTGTGTGTGGGCACCATGCAAAAGACTTGTGTGAATGACGTGCACATGTTCTGAACTTGACGCGTCCATGCACCGCATGCATGTGGTGTGTGCATGCACGCACCATGAATTGACTCTTAGGGTGCAGTTCTTATAACCTTTAAACTCAACAGGAGACAAGCCCCTGACTCCAATAAAAACAGGATTGCATTTTTAATGCTAGAAATTCATGAAATTCATAGTTAAGGCTCTAAACATTAATCTTCAATCTGAGCCTGTATCCCACATATCTCTCTAGTATTGTCGGCCTCTGGGCTAAACCCTTACCAATTGCAACAAAAAATTAGATCTGCTTTCTGGAGTATCCTAAGGGTGCAATTGGGAGGTTTATCTGGCACTTTGTAAAGTGTGGGTGAGAACTACAATGATTTATGGCTCATGTAGCAAATGTTGAGGGGGAAGGTTGTCTAGGCGGAACATGCCTGAAGTTATTAGGGATGAGCGAATGTGGTTCAGAGTTCGGCCCGAACTCAGCCTTTTAGGATGACCAAACCTGAACCCGAATCCAAACACAAACAGACCGAACCGAACCAGATCCGAACGTCGAACTGACCGAACAGTTCGGTCAGTTCGATGTTTGTGTGAGTTTGGGTGAATCGCGTTCGGGTGAGTTCGGGTGGCAAAAACGTGTCACTGGAAAGCAAAACGTGACAGGGAGGGGGAGTCAGCTGAGGAGCAGACTTCCAGGTACCAGGGGTGGAGAGGCTTGGAGTAGCAGCCAGCCTGCCCAGTCACCATCCCTTTTCGCCTCAGACCACCGGCTTCGCAGTCTGTGATTGGCCACGGGCTAGGCTGCACAGAGCCAATGGGGCTTGTGGTGAGGCGGGCGCAGCCCATAGCTATGAATATGATTGCTACCCCCCTTCCCAACAACTTCTAGCTAGTCACAGTTCCTGAACAGCAGGCATTTCAGAAGGCTCCCTCTCTCCCAGCAGTTTTTGTTCCTTCCTATTCCTAATCCATTGCTATCCTCCTCCTCCTATTTCACCCATCCAACCCATTTACCTCCATATTATCATTTATTTAGATTATATTAGATACCGCATCAAGAAACAGCCACTCCATCCCCAGGACCCACTGTCAGGGTTCTGGGGCCAAGTTACAGGCAGGAAGGGCTGTGGCCAATATATAGAAGCTGCCACTCTAGCCCCAGGACCCACCGTCATGGGTCTGGGGCCATCATTCCTCGCACAGAGGTGATGTCATTCCACCGCATCAAGAAACAGCCACTCCAGCCCCAGGACCCACCATCAGGGTTCTGGGGCCAAGTTACAGGCAGGGAGGACTGTGACCAATATGTATCTAGAAGCTGCCACTCTAGTCCCAGGACCCACCGTCATGGGTCTGGGGCCATCATTCCTCGCACAGAGGTGTGTCATTCCACCGCATCAAGAAACAGCCACTCCAGTCCCAGGACCCACCGCCAGGGTTCTGGGGCCATGTTATGGGCAGGGAGGGCTGTGGCCAATATCCAGAAGCTGCCACTCTAGCCCCAGGACCGACCGTCATGGGTCTGAGGCCATCATTTCTTGCACAAAGAGCCTTTTTCTGAATGCCCGAACCGAACTGAACACGACCGAACGGAACGGCTGAACCTGAACACGGCGACCGGCCTGAACAGGTCAACCGAACTGGACCGAACTGAACGGCCGAACTCGAACCGCGATCTGTTCACCCATCCCTAGAAGTTATAGGCTCAGAGATAAAGCTGGGTTTGAATCCTAATGTGACATGTCATGTGTTTCTGCCTTTATTTATAATCCCACAGTTTAATTAATATGTTTAAAACAGCAATATATATATTTTATTTTTAACTTTTTAAAGCCCTCATCGGTAAAGACTTTGGCTATATTTGTGACATGCTCCTGGAACCTCACCTTCATGGCTATCTGTGCTCAGATACTACCCGCTCTTGGGGGTTCTTCCATTGTGCCTTAAATTGGCAGGTGATTCGGCTTTTGCGATGGTGGTATGAATTTAAATGAATTGTCTTTTGTTGAATCTAATTGAACTGCTTTGTAAAGTGCCTCAAGTACAGTTTGGCATGGGGATGGTGTGAGGTGCAAGGTAAATATAATAATAATAATAAGAATAATAATAATTAATAATACATAAATTATTATTATTAATAATAATAATAATAATAATAAACTCCATTTTGTATTAAGATATTTTAAAAAAAATTCTGTAGCCTTATTAAACTGGCAAAGACAGTTGCTTTCTACTTGTCAAATATTGCAAGGCCTATATATTCTCAATGGTGCTCCCAGATTCTGTCAGCAGAGCCTGCTGACCTTGTAAGTTTTGGAATTCCCATGAAGCCTCAAAGAAAGTTCTCACAACACTATAAATTAATAATCACAGTGAGCAGAACAATTTTGGAATCCTAAAGAAGCTAAAAGTTACACTGGCAACCTGTGAAACTTACAGTTGCTATGAGTCATCTAGTTCATGCCTAGCTATTAGCTAAGGAGGCATAATCAGTCTCCTAAGTAATGAAAAATATGGAGAGTTAACTTTGTCTAAAGCCTAAGCTTTTAGGGAACTCGGAAAAGGTTTCGTATGTCTCAGAACCTAGGATATCCTGAAGAGGCCAATACTGACTCTGCACTAGCCAATTATTTATTTATTTATTTATTTATTTATTTAATTAATTATATTTATATGCTGCCTCCCATGCGAACTCCATCTCAGGACGACTTCCAACACAGTATAAAACAATTAATAAAACATAAAAAGTCTACAATATTATTAAAACAAATTTTAAACACCCCCACACAAAAATTTAACCCACCCTCCCCTCCCCGCCTCCGAAGGCCTGGGAGAAGAGCCATGCCTTACAGGCCCGACGGAAGGCCAATAGACTCAGGGCCAGCTGTGCTTCCTCTGGGAGGAAGTTCTACAACCGGGGCCCAGCTACCGAGAATGCCTTCTCCATTGTAGCCTGCCGCTTTATGCCGGGGACCTCCAAGAGGGCGCCCCCGGCGAACCTGCTGAGCCACGGAGGGGCACACCCCCTCCACAAGAGGGGGAACACCTCCCCTGCTCGGCCTACCACCATCACCTCCGTCTTATCGGGATTGAGCTTCAGTCTGCTCTGCCATAACCAACTTGCCACGGCCTCCAAACACTGAGATAGCACGGAGACGGCAGGGCCTGGGTCGGCTGGAAAAGAGAGGTAAGGCTGGATGTCATCGGCATATTGGTGGCAATGCACACCAAACCCTCTCACGATCTCCCCCAAGGGCTGCATATATATATTAAACAGTAAAGGAGACAAGATTGAACCTTGCGGAATGTGACAGTCCAGGGTCCAGGGGCTAGATGTTTCTGCTCCCAGGACAACCCGCTGGGTCCTCCCCATGAGGAATGACTGGAGCCAACCAAGTGTGATCCCACCCAGACCCCCCTCAGGTCACGCAACCATCTCAACAGCAGCCCATGTTCCACTGTATCAAACGCGACCGAGAGATCTAGCAGGACCAGTAGTGTCGAACGTCCTGCATCCATCTCGCAGCGGAGATCGTCCACCAACGCCACCAACACTGTCTCCGTACCATGGTCGGGCCGAAACCCTGATTGAAATGGGTCGAGAAAACCTATGTTGTCTAGGTGAGCCTGGAGCTGCAAGGCCACCGCCCATTCAATAACCTTCCCTAAAAAGGGAAGGTTAGAGACAAGTCGGTAGCTGGCGAGTGCGTCCACATCCAAAGATGGCTTCTTCGACAGGGGGTGCACCACGACCTCCTTGAGACTGGGGGGAAAACTTCCCCTGCCAAAGGGACGTGTTGACAACCCCCGCCAGCACCGGCCCCAATATCTCCCTGGAGGCTTTCACCAACCAGGACGGGCAAGGATCTAATTCACAACTAGTGGCCCTAACCGACCCCAGGATCTCCACAGCATCGGCTGGAATCACTTCCTGAAACTTATACCAAAAAGAAGGCTCAGACGGCGCCTCCATCACCTCATGCTCAATTCCTACTGTCTCTAATCCAGTGTTGAAGTTGCTCTGGATCCGAGCAATCTTGTCTGCAAAGTAGATGGCAAACTCCTCACAGCACATAATGCAATATACTGCATTATGGAGAAATGACCCTCTTTTTCTAATGGTGATGATGATCAGGATTCCATTTTACACCAGAATTTTTCTCTCCATGCCTATTGTCACAGGGACCTATGAGCACCTTCCCCCCGCCCAGCCTCATAAATTGTTTTTTTTTAACCCCACCCCAGGGATCTCCCTACCTGGTGGTGCCGGGACTCCGGCCCAGCAGCGCTTCACGCCACTACTAGGCCTTCCGGTTTGACCTGGAAGGCCTAGTAGCGGCCTGAAGTGCTCCGGAGTGATGCCGCTGCCGGACCCGCTGCCACTGCCGCTGCTGCCAGACCCGGAGCCCGACCTACTTGGTGGTGCCGGGGCTCTGGCCCTGGGTACGGTGGCAGCAACCGCAGTGGTGGTGGGTCCAGCAGCGGCAGCACTCTGGAGCGCTTTAGGCTGCTACTAGGCCTTCCGGTTTGACCCGGAAGACCTAGTAGTGGCCTGAAGTGCTCTGGAGCGCCGCCTCCTCCAGACCCACCACCACCAGATCTGGGGCCAGAGCCCCAGCACCACCAGGTAGGGCAATCCCTGGGGTGGGGTGGGTTAAAAAAAAATTACGAGGCTGGGCAGGGCAGGGCTGGGGAGGTCCTCCCCGGCACCCCTTCCACCCACGCAGCCTGAAGGGGGGAGGGAAAAATGGCCTCCCCTGAATGGGTTTGCCTCCCCCCCCCGAACCTGTTTAGGCCGAATGGGCTGAACGGAATGGTTTTGGGTTCGGATGAACTCCGAACGGACAGAACACTAAACCCCATAGTGTTTGCACATCCCTAGTACCTCAGAAACATGTGGTCCACATCCCAGACTACTTATTCAAATCTTTATTGATGTTAAACAGACAAACAAATGGAATGAGCACAAAGCAGGCTGAATGAATATACCTGTACAGCATCACATAATTTTACCCTGACAGTCCTGAGGAGAGCAACAGGGCCTGCCAGGTTGAGGACAAACACATGTAGTCCAACAGATTATTCATCTCCAAATCCTCTAGGCTCTTGCCTGGTGTCAGGCATAAGCACCTCCCTCCCCCCTTCACCCCCTTCACCCTTACGCTCTGCCTGACAGATGGTGCGGACTCTTTAAGAACTCTGCAGAGAGCAGAAACTAGGAATCGAGCCACAGCTGGCTACAATAACAGCAGCTTACTTAAGCCTGGGGAAGCCTACAGTTCACTGTCAGTGATTGAGCTTATGCTCAGAGTGTAGACTGGCTGTTCGGATTTTCTAGTCCTGTTATCCTGATCTTCTAGTCCGGTGTGTCACAGAGGAACATAGGGTCACACACGTGTGATACTGGCCTACATGTAGACTATAAGTCTAGTAAATATGTAAAGCATATTTGTAATGTTACAATTAAGAACTGTAAAACTCAAATCAAGACTGTGACACTTGACCAAGCTCCAGGGAATGGAAAGACAGTTTGTGGATTTGCCCCAGATGGATGGCCAGAGACATTTAATATGCTAATGCAGGCAGCCATTGCCTACATGCAAGAGACACAAAAAGCTGATAAAGAGAACAAAAGGAATTCTAGAAGCCTCAAGAAGATACGAGGAGTTTCCCTCCTGGGGATATAAGGAGTTGTACCCCAGAGGGGAGGGGGACTATCGGGAACTCACTGAACATCTTGCAGCCAGGAGGGCTGAGCCAAACCATGGACTGAGAGGCATGATTTTGCTTTCTACCAACTAAGAGATCAGTGCCCAGTCATTCTACACCTATGACTGAGGAACCAGAACTTATGGACCTTTGTAGGGTAAGATCCTTATTTAGGAACTCAACCAGTATAGATCAGGAATGTGTTATATTTGCCTTTGATTTCTAGTACCACTCTGTATCAACAATCTTGCTTATGTAATCAATAAACTTACTTCTTATCTTTAAGAAGAAGTGTCTGTGCCTAACATTGGAACACAAGTGAGCAACAACAGTTCTCAAGCTCTTGCGAACCCAGAGATTAAAGAGTTTGTAAAGGGGAAGGATCAGGCCCTTGGGTGACAAAGGGGTTGTCCCTGTGGCAGGCTTGAATCGGCCAGAGAGAAAAACTGATTCAAGTGGGCTGTACGCGCGGGAAACTTAGGGTGATTTCAGATGTTACATGGTCACGATTCATCACAGTGGATTACTGGTGAGGGTGAACCAAACAACCACCCCCGTGGTCAAAATAAGCCCTGAACAGAAGTGACGGGACTGGGACCACAGCAGGGAATCGGGCCACCAGATCACAGTCTGGGGCAGCGCAACAGACGTTACACCAATCCCAGGCCAGGCCATGGTCAAAGCACCCAGAAGGCGCTGTGGCAGCTCGTCCCGGATGCTGCTGTGTGCCCTTTAAATCTCCCTCCCTGGCCTGTGTTGTTTCTGGTTGCCTGGCAGCGACGCTGCATGCTTTGTCCCCGGTTGGGAATCATTTCCCTTGATTCCGGCCGGTGGTTACAAGTCAGATGTTACTTTTTGTTGGTTCCCATCAGGAATCTCTTTGACCATGCTTTTGGAGATGGTCCGGGGGGGAACTCCGGAAACGTGGTTCATTTTGACCCCATGTGGGTATTGGCTGTGGTGAACATCTGGCGCCCATGAAACAGATGTTCAGGGCGCTTTGGCCCCACTGCAGGGTTGACCGTGGTTCACTGTGGTTGAGCGTGATCTCGTAATGTCTGAAAATACCCTGAGTCACTCAAACCCGGTAAAGTGGGGGTGCAGACCTCCAACCCGTGACACGGTGATCCTGCAGATCTCTGGTTATCAGTTAAGTGTCTTGTACTTTGTATGTTTTTTGTTTCTTTTATATTGTATTAAAGGCCCATTTACTTTAAACCACGCACAAGACCAATAATAGCAGCCATTGGTTCTTCCACAAGGTCTCCCTTTCTCTGTACTCTGGAAACTCTACTTGTAACCCAGCATCCTGGCCACTCTGGTGTTCCACCATCTGGGTAGCCCTGTCTACTCTTTGTCTAACCACAGCCCCAGACTCCCAAGGGCTGCACACCGGTTGCAACCCCCTCCAGTGCCATGGCTGAGTTTGGGTGCCTCTAGTGGTGAACTCAGGGCTCATAATGCCATCCCGGGGTGCCCACATTCTCCACCATTGTGTAACAGCAGGCCTGTACCCCAAGACCTGGCATTTCACCCTTGAAAAGTTGCTCCAACAGAGCCCTCAAGTTCTCTTTCCCTTTAGCGCCGGCCATGACAAATCAGTGCACATTACTCCCTTGTGACCTTTATTTACACAGTGCAGCCCAGTGCTTTATAACAATCCAATAAGTTTCTAGACTCTGGTGCTCTCAGCACCCTGATTCCATACAACCACAGTTCCTTCTAGTGCTCTGAGCACATACGTGTTAAATATTTTGTGAACTGCCATGAGTCTTTGGGGAAGAGTGGGGTAAAAATATAAAGAAAGAAAGAAGCTCTGGACTCTTCACCTGCCAAGTCCCAGAGTCTCTGACACTCTCAGCACTTCAGGTGCTCTGCCTGCAGAGTCCCACTGTCTCCAGCACTCCAGGTTCCCCGCCTACACTACAGTGCTCCACTCACCATATGCAGCTCCTACAGCGTTTCACCTGTGGTGGCATTCAGTGTTGCCTGACTCCTTACCAGCCACTCTGCTGAACTTCCTGGCTTCTTGCCAGCCCTCACTCCAGGCTCCACTTCTGCAGGTGCTCTAGCCACTTTGCATCCTGCCAGCAGCTCAGAAGCCTTACTCCACTCGAGACTTCCCGACGGCTCCTAGAACTGCTTCCCTGCAGCTCCTCTAAGACTGCATTCTCACCTGTGGTGGCAGTGGCAGCAGCGGGAAGGAAGACGCGGCAACGCCGAAGAGCCGGCCAATGGGAAAAGAGACGGTGCAAACAGGGATCTGCCGTGGCTTCTCTCGCGCATGTCAGGGCAGGATTTTGTGCCCTGACGTGTGAGTGAAGCCGCGGCAGATCCCCATTTGCACTGGCTCTTTTCCCGGCTGCCGGCTCCTCTGCGCTGCTGCATCTCCCTCGTCCCTCCCACTGCCGCGACCTCCGCCGCAGGTGAGAATGCAGCCTCAGTCGCTTCTTCTCAGTGGCCTCCTCTCTCTCCCCCAGGTGGGTTCTCTATCTCCTGTTTACTTGCCCCACTATCACTTCTTCCTGTGGGCCAGCCAAGCGTTCCTGAAAGGGGCAGAGCTCACCTTGAAGCAGGATTGGTTAGACACCATTATTCCCGCTAAGGATTGCAACTTAGGACTGCAAACTTGCTTAGAAGTGCAGCTTTAGTCATTCTCCGTTATTATGCAGTAAAGAGTAAATTCCTCTGTTCATAATGTTTTAGTTAAGGAAAAAACACTATGACAAATTTACAAGCCTCCAGATTGGTTACACATAATGGCTTATTTTTGCAACAGAAGATCTAGAAAACAGAAAGTTATTGGGCTTTTCAATACACAGGCTGGCACCTAAATACAGAGAGTCACTTTTTCTAAAGCAGTATGCCTCCAGCAGCTGCCAGTGGCTTCAGCTGGAGCTGAAACTTAGGATACTTCTGTTTTCATGGGATTAGAAGCCCAACTCTTGCTATTTTTAAATGAACACTTAATGTACATAGGACAGATTACTTGCACTGAGTATATATAACAAATAGGAAGCACTGGCAACGAGTCATTTTTGAGATAGAGGTGGACAAAAATGAAAATTTTCAAGCAGTTGAAGTCAATGCCAATTATTTATGTGGAATTGCATTTCAAAACCGTTACTGCCTATCATGTTTTCTCCCCTTCCCCCTCCTCTATCATTGTTAAAGTACTAATATGATAACTTTTGGTTATGTTCTAATATGGTAATATGGGAAATGGTAATTCAGTAAACGGTAATGCACTAATATCTGGTAATCTGGTTTGGCAACTAACTTCCCACAGTAACCAGTTAATTACTGAATAACTGACAAACTAACCAGAATATGAGATATTAACTGCATATAATTTTTTCTCTCTCTCTCTGTTGCAGCACTAATCTCACTAGGGCTATATTAGAAACATATTTTAGTTTCAATGATATGCATGCTATAGCTATGCATGCAAAATTGAGTATGCCAGTTGTGTTTGACTGACTATAATCCTAAATGGCCTTTTGTATGCACAAATACTAATCTGTATGACATCATGGTATATGCACTCAAGACAGAGTATGTTTAAAGCAGAGGTTCCCAACCTTTTTTTTGACTCAGCTACATCTATGCTTGCTTCAGCAATGCCCTCATGGAATACTCATGCTTACTTATTTGTTTTATTTTATTTTATTTTATTTTTAAAATTTACTGTCCTGCCCATCCTGCCAATGGCAGTTCTGGGCGGCTTACAATTATAACAAAATAAAAACAACAATAAAGCTAAAACCAACTCATATAAGGAGGATTTAAAATATCCCTAACCACCACCCACCCTAACCCACTCCCTCCCACTCCCCATCCTCCCCACCAAAGGCCAGGCGGAACAGCCAGGTTTTACATCTGTGTCAAAAAGAGGGGAGATCCAGGGCCAAATGGGCCTCTAATGGCAGGGAGTTCCACAGCCATGGAATAACCACTGAGAAAGCCCTCCCCATTGTGCCCCCCCAGAACCCTCGGGGGACCTTGAGGAGAGCACCCCCCAATGACCGCAGGGGCCGATCCAGGACTCAAGGGGTGAGGTGGTACTGCAGGTAGGTCGGGCCTGGGCCATTTAGGGCTTTATAGGTAAGCCTATAACACCTTGAATCTTATGTGCCCGGAAGACTATATGCAGCCTGGGAAGGGGACCTTGGGGGTCATGTAGTGCAACCCTATGCTCGGATGCAGGATGAGTACAGCTACAACATCCCTCACAGATGGTTTTGTCAAAGCCTCCTGTAATTTTGAGCCCATTATTTCTAGCCCTGCTTTCTGTAGCAATGATGAACAGTTCCTTGCCACCATCTTGATGATATACGTGTTAATATACAGCACATAGCTACACACTTGATGATATACCTGTTAATATACAGCACATAGCTACACACTTAATCTGAATATAACATTGAAAAAAACTTCATGCATGCAACTGAAGACTAAATGAAGCAAATATTAATTGGACTGTTAAATTATCCATTATACCTATAATAAATATTTAATTTATAGCATTCAATTTTATTTTGATTACATATTATTTGATTTAATATCCCTCAAAATCTGAGAGACCATGACTCTCTGAGAAGCTATAATTACTTAAATGTTCAAGGCACGCTTGACAACCTGCTGAAGCACCCCAATGTGCCCTAGAAAACTGATTGGGAACCACTGACCTAAACAGACAACTGAAGATCTGCACAATAGAATAACACACTAGCTTAGCTCAGGAATCTTGCAGACGTTGGCTTAACATGGGCCCAATTCTTTCTACCTTTATTTGTGATCGGTCAAGATCATTGGGACTGCTGACAATATGCTAGTTATCATGGATCAAATTTTTCAAAAGGGATTGGCAGCAATGGGGGAAACGCAGGGTAATTTCAGATGTAACGGGCCTGGAGGCCCACCACGCTGAATCATGCACCGGGATCCGTTTCAGATACCAGTCAGGAATCAGGTAATCCGTCCTTTAGACGTGCCGTCCTGATTCTCACCGGGGATCGGGGAAGGGGCGTGGCTGCGTGGCTCGATGTGCGGTCGCACTGGCTCACCCTCCAGGAGACGGGTAGGTGCAGCGGCCAAAATGGCCGCTGCGCCCGATCCCGTCCCATGATTGGGACCACAATCCGCCTGGGCTGAAGGTAACAGACATTACCTTTGGTGCATCCCGGATCGTGGCCAATGCGATCATGATTGGGGCCCAGTCCCACCATGATTCTGGACCTTCGGGTGGCCGGAGATCCAGAATCGTGGCCATTTTGATTCCTGTCAGTGATTCACTGGGGTGAACATCTGGCGGGAATCAAACAGACATTACGGGACAAACGGCCACCACAGGGGATTCACTGTGGTTGACCGTGGTCTCGTATTGTCTGAAATTACCCATAGTGAACATGAACCCTTGTTTATAGTTATATGTAATGTTCGTCCTGATCACTTTTTATTGTAAGCATCTTGGCTTTTTGAGAATGTAGATATGTTTCATTTATTCTCTATAAATTGCAGAAAAAGTCAAAATGCAACATAGTGCAAATTCTAATTTTTACCAAAGCTGGCCAGGAGACCTGTTCTTTCATGCTATGAGAAATGTTGATACTGTTTTCATCCCGAATCATGACAAAAAAGCTACCCCGAGCTGCTATGTGAGCAGGAGAGTGTGGGGTAGAAATATAATGAAATATAATATATACAAAACCCAGCTTTTTTATCAGTGTTGTCAGATTTATCAACATTTATAAAATTTGCTAATGAAAACGTTTGACAAAAATTATTTTAAAAAAAGTTTGAAACTTTCCTTTGACAAAAGCAGCATTTTTCATTGGAAGAAAGGTTCGGTGTTTATTTTCTGGCCAGCCAAACACAGATGAAGATAGAGGAGCAATTTGTTTTGTAGTTTATAATGTTTCTTCAGTCTCTAGCTGGATACAATTTGGTAGTCACATATGTTCGTTTATGAGAAACGTTTGTCTTAAATCAGAAGCAAAAGCCATTTGTTGACCGTAGGTTGACTCTTCATAACTATCTCTTTATGATAAGTTATAACCAATTTTAAATTATTTTAAATCAAAGCCAGAAGACAAAATTGGACCACTAAAAAGATGAAAAACTATAATAGCTTACAAAAATGTGGTGACTCAAATTGGCTTATCTATAAAACAAAAATCCTCTACAGACTTTTTCTTTACTGTGATCATAGCTGTTTTCAGTAATATCTGTTTTCCTGTGCTGTCAAAAGTTTAGGGAGGAGTTTTACTCAGAGTTTTTAATACTAACTGCAACTTCTTATATTTTCATCTCATTGGGTCAGATTCTAGCCTCTTTAAATCTGTATGCTCCACATATCAGTGGCCTGAGTAATACTTAATAATTACCTTATAATACTTAATTAAGTAAACCAAAATGTGACTAATTGTAAAGGACATTATTATTATGCAGGCATGGGAGTGCCTGTATAGTTGAGGCGACTAGCATTCTCCATTATAATCAATAAACATTCTACTTATTAAAAAATTGAGATAGTTTAGGCAACCATGCTGAAATTTTTCAGGGAGGGTCACTTGGATGAGACATTTAAACTGTGAAACATTTAGAAAAATCGGATGTAAAATGACTGAGATACAGCCCTTGAAACGTATGGGCTGAAAAGCAGGTTTTTTTAAAAAATTAAAATTGCGACCATCTCGCTTTCATCAGTCTTGGGTTTTTTTAGTTTGATGTTCAGGACTTTGAAGTATTTTTTTACAATTCAGGCCTTTGGCCTGATGTGCCATGGCTTAATTGTTTAAAAAATACGGTGAGTACTTTTAAAATTATAAGGAGTTTAAACTCCTGTTTTAGTCTATGGAAGAACCCAAAGCTGCCTTTATGCAATGCATGCACAGTCTCCCATAGACTGAAAACCACCTCGGATGAGCCCTCTTGGCAGCAGCCTGGGCAAGGGGGGGAGGAACTAGCGCCAGCCCACCTGCCTGCCCACTTGCTTGCCTAACCACCTGCTTGCCACTTGCCTGCCCACCTACCTGTTGCTCCGGCTGCTCGCCTGCCTGCCTGCTGCTGCTGCCACCACTTTCAAAGCCTCCACACGGCTGGCACCATCCTGTGCACTATCCTGGGGCACTGGGATGTTTTTTGCTGTAGCATGCTGGGAAATGTAGTTCCTAGCATGCCAGTGCCATGTTTGTTTGCTGTGGCATGCTACACAGTTTGTTTGCTGTGCAGTCCCCAGCATGCTACAGAGAAAACATGGCAGCAGCACCTGCACATGGCGGTGATGTGGGGTTTTTGAAAGTGGCTTCAGTGGCCGGCAGGCAGGCGAGCGGCTGGAGCAGCAGGTAGGCGGTCAACGTAGGTGCCTCCCGGATGGGGTGGGGGCATGTGGACTCTGCCTGGGCCTGATAATCAGCACCGGTCTGCCTGAGCCCCCTCGGCAGGAGCCGGGGGGAAGTGCTATCGGCGCTGCCCCCTCCTGCTCTATGCTGCCACTATGCCACCACTGCTCACACTTGAGCCAGGCCTCGTCGGCAGCCAGCGACGGTGGGGGGACACTACTCCCCCACCCCCAATGGTGTTGCTATTGCTGCACTCCACACACGGGCCCCTAGGCATCAGCTGGGAGGGGAGGCACTGCCAGTCACCCCTCACCAAAAGCTGACACTGCTCTGTGTGTGTGTGTGTGTGTGTGTGTGTGCGCGCGCGCACATGCACATGCACATGCAGTGTGGAGTATGCATCTGTGTGTATGTGCATGCAGTGTGTGGAGTGTGCATCTCTGTGTGTGCGCATGTGTGTATGGAGCATGTGGAGTGTTTGCGCACATGTTTGTGTGTGGAATGTGCAGTGTGCATGAGACAGAGAGTGAGAGAATGAGTGTGTGTAAAGAGAGAATGTGTGAGTGTGTGTGAGAGTTTGTGTGAGAATGAGAGAATTAGTGTGTCTGTGTGTTTGTGTGTGAGAGAATGAGTGAGTGGAGTGTGTGTGTGTGAGAGAGAATGAGCGAGTGTGTAAGAAAGAATGAGTGTGTGTGTGAGAATGAGACAATGAGTGAGTGTGACTGTGAGAATGAGAGAGAGAATGAGTGGAGTGTATGTGTAAGAGAATGAGTATGTGTCTGAAAGAGAGGGAAGGGTGCGTGTGTGTGTGTGTGTGTGTGTGTGTGTGTGTGTGTGTGTGTGTGTGTGTGTGAGTGAATGAGAGAGAGAGTGAGAGACAAAAATGCTGTTTGCATCAGCATTTGTGCTGGGGGAGGTTGGGCTATTCAGATGGAGTGCGGCTCCTGGGAAAGTAGGAAGTGTGGCTCTCATGCCGGCAAGCTCATGTAATGGACAGGGTAGGATTTCACTNTGAGAGAGAGAATGAGTGGAGTGTATGTGTAAGAGAATTAGTTTGTGTCTGAAAGAGAGGGAAGGGTGTGTGTGTGTGTGTGTGTGTGTGTGTGTGTGTGTGTGTGTGTGTGTGTGTGTGTGTGTGAGTGAATGAGAGGCTGCTTTCCCACAATGCTGTTTGCATGGCCTTTGGTGCTGTGGGAGGTTGGGCTATTCAAATGTAGTGCAGCTCCTGGGAAAGTAGGAAGTGTGGCTCTCATGCCGGCAAGCTCATGTAATGGACAGGGTAGGATTTCACTACCCTATCCATTGCACGAGCATCACACTTCCTCTTTTCCTACGAGGCGGGAGCTGCGCTACATTTGAATAGTGCAAGCTCCTGCAGTACCAAAGGCTACTTGTGAGAAGGGAGCTTGCGGCAGCCAGCTGCTCATGGAAAAGCAGGCAGAGAGTGTGTGGAAGCGGGAGGGGGGTTTTCTCCCTCACCTGCTCTGTACTCCCCAACTCTTTGGGGTGCAGTGGGTGTATGCGGTGGGTTTGATTAATTGTTTGGCCCTTGTTTGGCCCCTCGGCACTCTGCATTCTTATGTTTTGGGTGTGTGTGTCAGCTGTGCCTTGTCTTGTGGTTTTTGTGGTGCTTGGTTTGCCCTGTTCACTCTGCATTTTTATATTTGGGGAGGGTGGTGCCAGCTTTCCCAGTCTGATTGCTTTCCTGGTATGATTGCTTGGGACTGAGCGGCAGTCGCATTTCAATACATGGTGAGCCTTTGAAAATCAGAAATTTTACTGTTATGCTGCTGAATGTTCCTAATGCACCAGCAGGAGGAATTTTTTGCATTGCAAAATTTTTCTGTATTGCTAATCCTATGAAAAAACCTGGGAAATTCCATAGTCAAAAAATCTCCAGTTTAGAAATAATAGTGAAGGCTCTTGCAAATTCAGTCATGCACTAAAAACTCATGGAAATTGCAAGTTAAGGCTCCTGCCTTAACTTGCAAATCATGTAAGCAGTAAAGACGTTGTACAGTCTCACATATTGTGCTTGATTACAACTTAGGCTCCATGCCCCCACACATTGCATTGGTCTTTCAGTCCCAATCCTCTTCCTCTGCATGATTGAATTTGCAAGAGTCTTAACTATTATACTAAACTGAAGGTTTTTTGACTATGGAGTATTAAATATTCCAGGCAAATACCCTACAGTGTACATTTATTCTAAATCCAGGGACAACTCCTATTTTATATTGATGGATAGTTGTTTTTTTTATTTATATAGCACAAGCAATGTACCTGGCACTTTACAAGTGTTGAAAACAGACAGGGTCCCTACCCCAGTGTGCTTACTATCTAAGAAAGACAAGGAAGGGGAGGCAGGGCTGGCCCCAGGATTTGTGGGGTCATGTAGGGCCATGTGCAAATCCTTGGTGCGGGGCCTAATTTGCATAATTTAAATAATTTGTATATTTGCGTAATTTATCCTCATACCTGCATACACGCCTTATCAGACCCATCACTTACCCGTTAGGTTCCCACACACTTGCTCACAGGGGCAGTGGGAGAATCCAGGCTGGGACCAGGGCTACCACACCCAGGTGTGAGGCCCAGGCTGGTGTGGGGAGATGGGGGGAAACAGAGGGAGAGACAAGGATACATTCGTGAAGGCATGAGGTTGCAGGTGCACATGCTAGGATTAGTTATGTAGTTACATTGGGAAGGAAGGGGATGAGAACCTAGGGAAGGACTGACGGAAGAGGTAGGTTTTCAGTAGGGATTTGAAGGGAGGCAGGGGAGTGAATATATTTGGGGAGGGAGTTTCAGGCATGGGGGGGCAGCAAGGGAGAACAGGTGAATACACTTTGAGGAGCAGCGGAGCTGTGAACAAGCAAGGGTGATGGTAGAGGAGGAGCAGAGCTTTCAGATGGGAGCGTAGTGGGAGACTAGTGTAGAGAAATTGGGGTGTGGGGAGGGCAAGGCCATGAATAGCCTTGAAGGTAGAGGTGAGAAGCTTGTGCTGAATGCGTTCAGGAAGAGGGAGCCAGTGGACAGAAGAGAGGAGGGATGTGTCTTTAGTCTGAATACTAATTCTGAAATTGGCATTATGATGTTTCATTCATGTTACTGAATGTCTGCAGTATCAATTTACTTTACAAGTATTCAATTCAATTCAATTTATTGTTCTGGCCTCAGCCATGACAAAACATACATAAACAATAAAACATATTTTATAACAAAAGGCAATGAAACTGCCAGAAATTAAAATAATGAAACAAAACAAACAACAAAATCATAAAATATATGACAATGCATCTTCATCATCAGATAGAAATCTGTTAGAAATCTGGTGCCAATAGAGCTCCCATTTTTTTGCCATCTGCCATATCCATAGATAAACAAAGCAAACACATTTACAACATAACATAAAAGGAGCTAGCCAGAGTTACTAATATAAATCTTCATTCCCCTTACCCGAGAGGGGATGATGTTTTATTCCCGGGGGACATAATATAAGGGTCATAAGTTATAAATAAAGAGACACTATCTAGACTCTATTTACCCTATCCACAAATTTTTTCCTCTCCATTAACAAGCCTACAAAGGCCACTTCCCATAGTTTTTTGACATTTATCAGAGAGGAGTAATATCACTTTCCTCTCTACTGAAAAGTCTTTTTGGACACCAGTTGGCAGCCTCACCTGATGTCTTTCCAAGGATGTCCAAATTATCTTCTTTCCTTCAGGCCAGTCTCTCAGCGTACCCCCTCCAGAAGGGGGATGGACCAGTTAGGATGGTCTGCCCTCAGAGGCTGATGGAACCTCAGCGGTTCCAAGAGGTCCTGAGGGAGTTAACCTTGGACCTGGACGGTCACTTGGTCGATGAGCTGGTCCAGCATTGGAACACCTTGCTGTGGGAGGCCATTGACAGGGTGGCTCCGAGATGCCCTCTGCCTCTGTCTCATCACCGGAGGGCCCCTTGGCTTACTGAGGGGCTGCGGTGTATGAAGCGAGTAGGCAGGAGACTGGAGTGACACTGGCGTCGGACTCGATCTGACTCTGAACCTCTTCTCCATAGGACCCATTTGCGGTCCTATGTTGAGGCTGTGAGGGGTTCCTTGCTGTCCTCATAGCGTCTGCGAAGTCACGCCCGGCGGAGCTCTTTCCGGTGGTGCAGGGGCTGGTCAATCCGACCTCCCTCCGCCTGGATGGAGACTTGTCCCAGGCCCGCTGTGAGGAGTTTGTCACCTACTTTGCAGACAAGATCGCTCGGATTCAGAGCGACTTTGACACTGGCTTGGGGCAGTAGGTGGAGAGCGCGATGTGATGGAGGCCCCGTCCGGTCCAACTTTGTGGGGGGAGTTTCAGAAAGTGACGCCAGCCGATGCGATGGATGTCTTGGGGTCTGTGAGAGCCACCAGTTGTGAACTTGATCTGTGCCCGTCCTGGCTGGTGAAAGCCTCCAGGGAGATGTTGGGGACGGTGCTGGCGAGGGTGGTTAACGCGTCCCTGCAGCAGGGGAGGCTGTCGCCTAGCCTCAAGGAGGCTGTGGTGCACCCCCTGCTGAAGAGACCATCGTTGGATGTGGACGCACTCGCCAGCTACTGACCTGTCTCTAACCTTCCCTTTCTAGGGAAGGTTATTGAGCGGGCGGTGGCGATCCAGCTCCAGGCGCATCTAGATAGCATTGGTTTCCTGGACCCTTTTCAATCTGAGTTCCGCACTGGCTATGGCACCGAGACGGCATTGGTGGCCTTGGTCGACGATCTCCGCCAGGAGATGGATGCAGGATGTTCAACATTTCTAATCCTGCTAGATCTCTTGGCCGCTTTTGACACCGTGGACCATGGGCTGCTGTTGAGACGGCTGCGTGACCTGGGGGTCTGGACGGGACTGTTCTTGAATGGTTCCGTTCCTTCCTCTCAGGGAGAAGCCAGTGGGTAGTGTTGGGAGCTGAAACATCTTACCCCCGCGCTTTATCCTGAGGCATTCCCCAGGGTTCTATTCTGTATCCATTGTTATTTAATGTATATATGCAGCCCTTGGGGAGGTCATGAGAAGGTTCAGGGTGTGATGTCACCAATATGCTGATGATACTCAGCTGTACCTCTTTTTCAGCTGACCCAGACCCTGCTGTCTCGTTGCTGTCCCAGTGTCTGGAGGCCGTGGCGGAATGGATGTGGCAGAGCAGACTGAAGCTCAACCCTGATAAGACGGAGGTGATGGTGGTGGGGAGAGCAAGAGAGGTGTCGGCCCCACTTATTGGGGAGGTTCGCCCTCCTATAGCTCAGCAAGTTTGGAGTCTAGGGCTGATATTGGACGCAGATCACTGCCTGGAGCAGCAGGTGGAGATAGTGGCAAAGGCCGCTTTCCGCCAGTTATATCTGGTGCGGCGTCTGCGTCTGTACG
This sequence comes from Sphenodon punctatus, assembly GCA_003113815.1. Classification (NCBI taxonomy): domain Eukaryota; kingdom Metazoa; phylum Chordata; class Lepidosauria; order Sphenodontia; family Sphenodontidae; genus Sphenodon; species Sphenodon punctatus. The sequence continues at coordinate 2,056,694 of QEPC01012801.1, forward strand.
CTTCTGGCCTGAACCTGGCCTCCCTCATCCATGCCTTTGTCGCCTCAAGGCTGGACCACTGCAATGTGCCCTACGTGTGGCTGCCCCTGTCCTGGTTCGGAGGCTGCAGCTAGTGCAGAATGCGGTGACCCGGCTCCTGTCGGGGATGGGTCATCGGGAGCACATAACACCTGTGCTCCGGACTCTGCACTGGTTGCCAATAGCGTGCTGAGCCAGGTTCAAGGTATTGGTATTGATTTATAAGGCTCTTCACGGTCTGGGCCCCTCGTACCTTAGGGACCGCCTCACTCTCCGTGCCCCAGAGCGGCTCCTTCAGTCTGCCAGGGGTGCCTTCTTAGATGTCCCCCGTGTCAAGCTGGGGGCCACAATGGAGAGGGCATTCTTGGTGGCCGCGCCGTGCCTTTAAAATTCCCTCCCGGAGGAAGCTCTCCTGGCCCCAAGCCTTTTAACATTTTGGCAAATGTGTAAGACCTGGCTGTTCGCCCAGGCCTTTGGGGAGGGGGGCTAGGGGTTTTTATCTCCCTCCACCCTTATTTATTGTATTATTTGTTTTATTGTTCCCTAGCTGTGTTTTAATTGTTGTGTTTTCATGAGTATTTTATAATATTTTTATGATTGTATTTTATATTTTGAGATTGTTAGCTGCCCCGAGCTGGTTTCAGGAGGGGTGGGATACAAATTGTTTAAATAAAATAAATAAATAAATAAAGATCCATCATCCTGCACTCCAGATATGCGCAGGGGGGCATTCTCGGTCACTGCCCCGGTTTTATGGAACTCCTTTCCCTTGAAGGTTTGTCTGAGCCTGAGCCTCAGCATCCCCCGAGGTGGTGCAAAACAGTTTTGTTTTTAAAAAGCATTTGGCGATAGGCGTGTGTGTGTGTACTTTCTGGGTGAAGGTAAGGTAGAGTGGGGGTGGAAAAGGTTGTTGGGGAGATTGAGGTTTTCTGCTGTTTTATGTTTGTAAGTTTTCCTGAGACCTGAAGGGCAGGGTAAAAATCAGAATGAATAAATGAATGCATTCAGCAACTCATATTATTTTAGTACAGTAGTATTCTGAGTGAATTTGCATAAATATAGATGCAGTAGTGGTGATTCTTTTTAAAATAGCTAATAATCTGTCTTCTGAGAAACCCTACATAATTTAATAGGAATTAAATAACTGAGGTTCAATACACATTTAATAAGATTCTTTACAAATTTCTTTTAAAGCCCTTTAAAGAATTTAATAATGCAATTACCTTTTCCTAGCTTTTTAAAACCATCTTGGAGGGTACAAGAACAGTGACACAATTCGTTATCAATGTCTGTCAGATAGTTTTAGAAACCTATAGGAAAGTGACTGTTTTCTACTCAATTGCCTAGGTATTTCCAGTCAGTGAAATTAGGCAACTCATAAAACAAGCAGTTCTGTTGCTTGGGTTTTATCCACTACTGGTGACATTTCTTCTTAGATTCAAGGTGATCTGCAGGATTTCATTAGGTTAGAGAAGATCCACATGTAGAATTTACATAATGGGATCTTTAAAGACTCAGGATGGACTTTTATCTTAAAAGAACAGCACTTTTTAATACAAAAACTGGGATCTGTGTTCACTGCGTTTTCCCCATTGCCACCAATGGGGAAACATAGTGTATTTTCAGACGTTATGAGATCACAGTCAACCACAGTAAACCAAACTCAATCCCGCGGCGGGGCCAAAGCACCCTGAACGTCTGTTTCGCGGGCGCCGGATGTTCACCACAGTCAATCCCCACCAGTGGTCAAAACCAACCACGCTTTCAGAGCTTCAGCCCGGACCATCTCCGAAAACGTGGTCAATGCGATTCCTACCGGGAAACAATAAAAAGTAACGTCTGAACGGCAACCACCCACTGGAATCAAGCAAAATGATTCCCAACTGGGGACAAAGCATGCAGCGTCGCTGCCAGGCAACGAGCAGCTACACGGGCTGTGGAGGGAGATTTGAAGGGCACACAGCAGCAGGGGGATGTGGCGGGATGGAGAGAGGCGGAAGGGAGAGGAGAGCGGAGGGTGAGAGAGCAAGGCAGGAGGAGGAGGAGGAGCAGGTGGAGTAGGTGCAGGCGGAGGAGGGGTAGTGCTGCACCTGCAGGCGGTGGAAGGACAGCTGCAGCAGCCTGGACAGGCAGCCCCAGAGATGGCAACTGGACCGGGGGGACGAGGCACCGCGGAAATGGGTAAGGGGACCGAAGGAGGGGACCCGGCGGTACAGGGGCACCAAGGGGGGGAAGGGGGGACCACGAGACAGGAGCAAAACAACACCTAACCCCATGACCCACAGACATGGAAACGGGCCCGGGACCCCGAGCCCCCGGAGGAGACAGGCGCTGGCCGGGTAGAGGAGGAGGAGGACCCAGAGGGACCATATGGGAGAAGGCCCTACCACCGAGGGGGACAATGGGGGCACAAGGAAATGCAGGACTTCATCTGCATCTGGGTGATCCTGGAGCATCAACTGAAGCTCGCAGTCAATCAGTGGAATGAGCACGTCTTCCAGGAGATCGTGCGGGACATGGAGGCGGCGGGGCATCACAGGACCGTGGCCCAGTGCCGCTCAAAGGTGAAGGAGCTAAAGAAGGGGGTACAAGGCCATCCGGGACAACAACCAGTGGTCCGGACACGGAGCCCAGATCGCCCCCTACTTTGACACCCTGGACCGCATACTCCATATGAAGTGCTCCACCGTCGCCTCATGGGGAGCGCCGTGGTCCAGGGCAGGGAACAGAGGTTCCCCCTCCCCTCACCACCCCAGTGAGGACACCGGATCCAGGGGCCCCACCCCCCAGGAGGAACGCCCAGGGACCTTGGGGATCTGCAGGCCCCCCACAAGCACCAGACCCAGCAGCCCCCACCCCCTGTCCGGACCGGGAGACTCCGAGGCTGGCACACTGGTCATCCTCAGCCAGTGGACACAGGGGGACCCCAGCAACACCAAGGGACTGGCCTCGGAGGGCTCCGAGAAGGACATTGAGGGTAAGTACATGGGTGGGAGGAGGGCCGGACGGGGGGTGAAGGGTGAAGGGGAACACACCGGGCACAGGGCCGCCCTAGTCACCCTGGGCACCCCAGAACATGGGAAGGGGACCCGGGGGGATGCTGGGGGACAAGGGCAGCCCACCACCACCCAACCCCTCCCATATCCCCACAGGGCATGGCACGGCCTGGCACCGGCGACATACGGGCAACAAGGAAGGCGGCGAGCAGCCCCAGGAGCAGCCAGTGGTCCCCAGTGAGGCACACCACCAAGGGGGGGGGAAGGGCACAGGGGGAGGGCATCGGCCGCCAATCAGAGGGGGGGGCAAGACCCCGCAGCCATGCCACAGGACAGGGGGTGGCCGGTCGGGGCACCTAACCAGTACCTAATGTGTACCCAGCAGGGCAACCCAAGGGGCCCCAGCAAGCCGGACCCATGTCCCCGGCACAACGGATGAGAGAGCACTGGGTATGGCGCTGGAGGGAGGAGCAGGTGGAGGACATTGTCCACTCTACCACTGAGCAGGGCGAGTGGATGATTGTGGCCATCGATCATATGGAGGTGGCCATGGAACGCTCCCTGCAACAAGCGGAGGCAAGGGACCGGATGTTCCAGGTGGAGGTGCAACTGGAGCGGAGGCGGGAGTGCCGGGAGCATAACAGGCAGGTCGAGATGTTTGGGCGGCTGGAGCCGGCCATCAACAGGATGGTGCAGGAGCATTCAGCTAAGATGGACCGCGCGCATGACATCGGCACCTCCCTGCTCCTGCACGCTGGCACCATGAGTGCCTATGTGATGGCAGCCTCCCCTCCTGGCACCCTGTTCGCCCAGGCCCCGATGCCGGGCCCCTCAGCACCCCCACTGCCACTGCCCCAGTCACCGACACGCCCGATGGGCCCATGGATCCGCCTCCTGGTCTCTGTAGGCCTCTGGAGGGTGGTCTGGGGGGGTCACGGCACAGGGAGGTGGGTGGTGGTGGTGGTGGCACATGTAACTGTGTGGAAATAAAGGTTTGGGCACCACTATTGCGTCCTTGGGTCAGTTTATGGGTCCGGGGCTGTGGGCGGGCGGAGGGGCACACTCAGGGCACTGATGGGGGCCTCGGGGTGGTGGAGATGGGGGTGTGTGCCTCATGCCTCAGCCTCCCAGATGATCCGCCTGGCCAAGGCATCATGGATGCGCTTGGCGTTTCGGTACTCCCGCGGGTTCTCTGCATTCACATACAGGGACACCGGGCCGGGAGGGCGCCAGGGCACGAGGCAGTCAAGGGCAGCCCCATCGGTCTTGCACACGTTTGTGCATCACACAGCAGGCCCCGATCACCAGGGCCGAGGTCTGCACTGTGTAGTCCAGGCAGCCAGCGAGACTCCTCCAGCACTACTTGAGGGCCCCGAAGGCCCTCTCGTTCACTGTCCTGCTTACACATAGGCGGGTATTGTAGAGAGCCTCCACAGGGTTCCGGGAAACCGGGTATGCCTTCATCAGCCACTGGGTGAGGGGATAGGCCGGGTCCCCCAGGATGCAGGGGGGCATCATCACCCCCTCGATCCGGGTCATTTCCATGTCCGCGAAGTCCCCGCGGTACATCCGGGCATAGAAGGGCGAGATGGTCATGATCCGGGCATCATGGCTGTGCCCAGAGTTGCCCAGGAAGATGTTTATGTGCCACCCCTGGTGGTCCACTACAGCCTGCAGCTGCAGGGAGTGCTATCCGTGTTTGTTAACATATTTCGCGACCTCCCCAGCGGAGGGGCGGAGGATCTCTACGTGGGTGCCGTCCACGGCGTCCATGCAGTTGGGGAACCCTCTAGCCATGAATTCGGCCATCACGGCCGCCTGGTGCACCAGCCTGGTGCATGGACCAGCCTGCGCTCGGGCGCATGCAGGCTGCAGCTGCATTCCTGCTGTCATCAACCTCCCACCTCTCAGTGTAGCCAGCCTGTTGTCCTCGTCACCCTGATTAGTGTGTAGGCTGTCCTGTCTATGAGCTCTGTTCTGGCAGCTGTGCTGGGTCTGCACCCCATGTCTCGCTTGCTTGCCATGCCATGTTACGGCCGGTGGCCTTTATAGGCTGCCCTTGAGCCCCCCCCCCTGCATCCCCTCCCATTCTTCCAGGGATTGTGGGGCCCCTGTCCTTGAAATTAGTCTCCTTTGCTTCCTGGACCATGACTGGCTGTGTTTCCACCGGGCTCCCTGCTCCCAGCACCCATGGGGCACCCCATCGCTGGACCTTCCGCAAGATCATGGCCCTGTGTGACCTGTGGCATTCCCTGGCCGTGCAATTGCTCCTGAGCTGCCCGGAAAGCCTGTCCAGTGCCTATGCGAGTCTGAGCTCAGGGCTGCACTACTTTGGCTATGAGGTGAGCACCCGCGATTGCTGGCTGCATGCGGAGACCCCTGGCCTGATTCCCTTTCCCGATGGGTGCGTCCCGGAGATGAGGTGCTCGCATATGGGGTGGTTGGCGGCAGAGACCGTGTCTGCTCTGTCTGTGTGCAGCCTGGCTGCCTACATGGCCTGTCTGAATGAGAGGGGCCCTGCCCTGGCCATGTCCTACTTTGGCTGTGTTCACGGGGCCCGTGGGTACCAGCGATTGCATGGGGCGGTGTATCACCAGTTGTTGGAGCTCGGTCACCTTCTGTGGCCCCCTGCTGCTGGCTATGGCTTATCCGAGCCCACCGAGGCAGAGCTGGAGGCGCTGTCTGGTGTGTGGTCCCGTTCCAATGTGAAGTTGGGGCTCGCCGCGCAGGATCCCTTCAAGGTGTACTACCTGGTCGCCCACCACATGTCTGTGCTGGGCTACCGTCGGAGCATGCTTAAGTGGCCCCACTTCGTTCACCTGGTGGGCCACCCGGCCCTGGGCCCCTTCGTTGCCCCCTGCAGCTGGCTGTTAGGCCCCCTGTGCCTACCGTGCCCCAGTTGGTGGCCCCGCGGAGAGCTCCTGCCTCCTCCATGATGTCCTGGCCTTGTAACTGTGCTGCCTGTTTCCTGGGGTTCCACTGCCCTTGCCTGTGGTTCCGGGCCCCCTACAATCCCCCCCTCTTCACCTCTGCAACCAGTGCTCCCCTCCATGGCTGCCTTCTCCTGTGGCTGAGTCCTGCTCTCCGTGCCTCCACCCAGCTCCCCGGGTTGCTGCTGACCTTCCTCATCCGCCGTTGCTCCCTCCTGTGCCCGTGACCCCCCCCTTGGGTGCCTATGTGACCGCGGGGTTCTGGGGCTCCTGGTCTTCACCTCCCGGCATCCGCCTCGGTGTGTGTGTGTGCATCTGTGGACCACCTGCACTGCTTCGTCTCTCCTGCATCCCCTCCATGGCACCCTTGCCGGCGCTTGGGGTGCCTGTCTGCCTCCTGGGCCATTCCCGGGCCGCTCCCTGTTCCATGTGGCCTGTGCCTGTGGCCTGGCCTTTGCCCCCCCCCCCGGTTATGGGACTTCCTGTGTAGCTGTGGGGGTGCCCGTGCAGACTGCTGTTGTGGGGATTCTGGTTGCCATTTCCCGTGTCCTGGGCGGCCCCATGCCTGGTCCCCCCCTTCTTCCCTGTCCCCACCCCCTTCTCTCCCCCCTGCGCCCGTTGTGCCATGTGTGTGGTCTGTCCCGCTGTGTCCCCCCTTCCCTTCTTTTCCCGTGTGAGTGTGCCCGGGCGTGTGTTCGTGCTGTGTGTTCCACTGTGCCCTCATTGTCTCTGTGCCTGCTTTGTGTGTTGCCTCGGCAGCTCTTCTCCCTCTTTCCCCTCCCTTCCTGTTTCCCTTGTGTGGGTGTTCCCTGTAGGCATGTTTGGCTTCCTCTGCCCTCAGTCGGCCATGTCTGCCTCCCCCTCCTTCCCTGGTGCCTTCTGGGTGTTTTGACCATGGCCGGGAATCGGCATCATGTCTGTTGCGCTGCCCTGGCCTGTGGTCTGACGGCCTGATTCCCGGGCCCGTCACATCTGTTCTGGACCTTCTTTGACCACGTGGGGTGTTGGGTGGCTCGCCACCACTGGGAATCCACTGTGGTTACTCGGAACCGCATAACATCTGAAATCATCCATAGTGAACATGGGTCCCTGGACAGGACATGAGACAAATTAGTGAAGGAAAGGACAAAAATAGGGGCCTTAAGGTATAAGACAGTTAGGCTGGGGAGGGTATAAAGTAGGGAATAGAATTGCTCTCCTTTTGAGTATGTATGCAGAATAATATCTATGGATTCCAAATGCCCAGCTATCAGACATGTGGCTAGCAAAGAGGCAAGATTAACATACATTAGTTCTCTCAAATGAGCCTAGGGCTGGGCGAACACGGTTCGGAAGTTCGGAGTTTGGCCCGAACTTGGCCTGTTTGGATGACTGAACCCGAATACAAACACGAACTGACCGAACCGAACTCAAGTCCGAACGTCGAAATGACTGAACAGTTTGTTCAGTTCGGATTGCGTTCGGGTGAGTTCGGGTGGCTAAAACATGGTGTAGTGTCAGGTCACTGGAAGGCCAAATGTGGCAGGGAGGGTGAGTCAGCTGACTCAGCTGAGGAGCAGACTTCCTGGCACCAGGGGTGGCGAGGCTTGGAGTAGCAGCCAGCCTGCCCAATCACCATCCCTTTTTACCTCAGACCAATGACTTGGCAGTCTGCGATTGGCCACAGGCTAGGCTGCACGGAACCAATGGGACTTGCAGTGAGGCAGGTGCAGCAAGAAACAAAACTGTCTGCCTCCCCCCCTTCCCAACACCTTCTGAACTTGTCACTGTTCCTGAACAGCTGGCGTTTCAGAAGGCTCCCTCTCTCCCAGCAGTTTTTGTTCCTTTCTATTCCTAATCTATTGCCATCCTCCTCCTATTTCACCCATCCAACACATCTACCCCCATATTATTCTCATTTATTTAGCTTAGCTTAGATAGATTTAGTGGTTATTTTTTGTTTTTACCCCCCTGTGTTCCCTGTGTTCAATCTTCCTTCCTCCCTCCCCACTCCATTGAATCCTTTCCCTCTCCCATTCCATCCCTGATTCCCTTCCCCTGTTTTTTTTTTTTCATTTAGAGTAGTAGTATTAGATTGATTTAGGTTTCATTTAAGTTTTGTACCCCTCCTTGTGGTGTTTGTGATTCTCGCCCCCCCATCCCATATATATATATATAGAGAGAGAGAGAGATTGTAGTTTAGAGATAGTAGACAGTTGTAGGAGTTAGCTTAGTGATAAAGATAGCGTTTAGTGATTTAGTTTTAGTGTTTGTAGGAGTAGTCCTGTGTACTTATTAATCCATTTAGTTCATATCATTTAGAATAGTTAATAGTAGTTAGATTTAGTGTAGATAGATATATATAATAGATAAAAAAATTAAATAAAAAAATAAAAAACAAAAAAATATATACAAACATTATTTTGGAGGTAGGAATGGAGAAGGGAAGGAGAGGCTGATCTGCCCGTAGAGGAGGCAATGGGGCATGTTCCAGAGGCGGGAGGGGCCGTGCCAGGGGAGCGGCAGCAGGCAGCCGCAGTAGCCAGAGGCAGAGCACATCACACCCCCCCCCCCAAACTCATCAGGCCTGGTTTAGGGCAACAGGCTTCAGCGGCTCAGCGTCACCTCCTGGCTGTGCCCTCCTCCACTGCCACGCAGGGCACTGGAAGGCCTGCAGGACTTGAGGCTGCGTCTGTCTCTGCTGCTGGTGCTGGACCTGGTGCTGGACCTGGTGCTGCTTCTGATGTTCCTCCAGGGCCACCAATGTCCCCCACTGTCGAGGCGATCCCCAGAGCTGGTGGATACCCCAGTCCAGACCTGGTGGATCCCACCCCGGCTGCTAGAGGCAGGGCCCAATCCCCGGGCAATGTCAGTAGGGAGAGGAGTAGCAGCAGCAGCAGCAGCACTAGCAACTACAGAGAGGGGCACAGGGAGAGTGCCAGCAGCATGGTGGGCATGGGCAGTCTAGCCTCAGGGTCCCAGTACTCCCCTTCACAGGACATCACTGTGATTGTGGACAGTGAGGAAGAGGCAGACGCTAGTGCCGCAGAGGAGATGTCTATACCTGAGGTGATGTCTGACCCTCCTCCTAGAGCTGTGTCGCCAGTGCCACGAAGTTCTCCCCCTCCCAGCAGCACTGGCAGCAGTGTGTCTGCTGGGGCGGGCAAGAAGGCAGGTGGGGGGGAGTGGAATCCTCAGTCTGGGATCATTTTAAGCAGGTGCGGGCAGATGATCCCAGAGAGGTGCAGTGCATGCTGTGCAATAAGGTGGTGAAGCGTGGGCAGGTGCTCGCCAACCTTGGCACAACTGCAATGGCGAGGCACCTCAAGGCATGCCACAGTGCTCTGTTGCTCAGTGGGAAGGCAGGGGAAGTGGATGCCAGTGGGTTCCTGACTGCAGCGACCAGTCAGCTGGCTCCTTCAGTGGGCCAGCGTCCTGCACCAGCTGCTGCTGCCTCTAGCAGCAGGAGCAGTATGGGGGCAGAACAGCAGCAGGATCCTCCCCAGCAGCGCTGTCAGCCCACCTTGGAGTAGATGGGGTGGGGGGATCTGACCAGGCCATCGTTAGGGTGCCGTGGCACTGGCTTCCAAGGGAAAGTCAAGTGCCTGTTGACAGAAATGATTGCCCTGGATGGCCAGCCCTTCTCAATTGTAGAGGACAAGGGCTTCCAGCGACTGATTGGGTTCCTGGCCCCCAACTTTAAGATGCCTTCCCGCTCCACCCTGAGTCAGACCGTGGTGCCAGAGCTTTACAGGGCTTTGAAGGAGTGGGTGAGAGAGCTACTGGCAGGGACTGGGGGGGGGGGCACAGTCCACTTCACTACCGACCTGTGGTCCGCCAGAAATGTCCAGCATGCCTACCTGGCAGTGACTGCACACTGGTGGCAGGACTCAGAGGCAGAGCTTGGCAGTGGCAGGAGGGGACCTGAAGCAGGGTATAGGTGGGCCCTACTTTAGGCCCAAGTCATGGACAGCTCTCACACCTCGAGGAACCTCAAGGCAGCCCTGGCCACCATGGTGAGGGAGTGGGTCACGCCAGGCGCGGCCTTCACCAAGGGGTGTGTGGTCACAGACAACGCAGCCAATATACTAAAGGCAGTCCGTGACGGGGGCTTCACAAGCATCCCTTGCGCCATACACGCTCTACATTTCATGGTGAAGGATGCTCTGGGCTTGGGGGAAAAGGGGATTGGGCCAGGCAACCTTAGCTCCCTGGTCGAGCAGGGGAGGAAGCTGGCGGGCTTCTTCAACCGAAGTGTGAAGGGTAGCGAGCTCCTCTGGGAGAAGCAGGCCAAGCAAGGGTTCCTGGTGCCCACGCTGCTCCAGGATGTCTCCACCAGGTGGAATTCCACCTTCCTGATGCTTGAGCGGCTTCTTGAACAGGGCTATGGGCCGGCCACCCGGGACTCCTCTAGCTCAAAGCTGTGGCTCATGGCAAACTGCAAGGCCTCTGCCAGGTCCGTATGCCACCTGGAGATTGCCTGGTGGTACATTTGCACGTGGTCCAGCTCGGCGGAGACATACTGCCCGTATGCCTTCACCTTCTTCCACTCCACCTGGACCGCCTGCACCTGCTCCACCAGGCGGTTCTCCATGGTGGCAACAGACCGCTTGACCTCCACCACAGTTCTGCGCGGGCCCCTGCAAGTTGTCCAGAAGGGCCTTGGCCTCTGCGTCCTCCGAGGGCCCGGGGGTCTCCACATCGGGGCTGGAGGGGGGGAGGGAAGGACTTATATGCCATTGTTTGCGGGTTGCCTTCCCCCCCCTTCTTCTGGTGCTGAGGCTCCACGACCGCCACTCCGGACTCCTTACCCTGCCACCTCACTCTCAGGCCATGGATTCGCTCTATGTGGTTGATGAACCCCGACGTGGTCCCCTCCCTCTGCTGGTGGAAAACTTTCTTGCAGCGCTAAAAAGAACATTAAAAGATAGGAACATAAGAAGTGTCATACTGTGTCAGACCAATGGTCTGTCAAGCACTGCCTGCATTCTGTCTCCACAAGTGGGTGAACTGGGTGGCCATTCAATCTCTCTCTACAGGGGACTTTCATTCCTAACAGGTCATAAGGCAATTCATTCCCTGTTGTTCCAGTCCCCATGCCATACCTTGCATGTGGCGATTCCATCGCCCTTGTTGTAGAACCTCCAGACATCCGATGTCCGGCGCTGGATGTCTGGGGTGTCACTGGCCATGGCAGCGACCTCTACCTAGGGGTCCTCCAAGTCCTTGGCCTGGCCCTGGCAGCAGCGCTGGGGCCGGCATCCGATTCCTCTCTGAAATGGGAACACATTAAGAACACCAAAGTAATATCATGCATTTATGATGATGCCTCTAGTCCTCCCTCCTTGGGGTGCTAGGGATTGCAACTAGAAAGCACGTGCAAATCCTGCCCTCCTGGGGGTGCTAGGGGATGCTAGAGATTGCAACTAGAAAGCCCCTGGCTGACATGTGCAAATCCTGTGCTCCCTGGGGTGTTGCTTGGGATGGCAATGGAGAGACCCTGGCTTACTGGCACATGCAAATCCTGCCCTCCTTGGGGTGCTTGGGATTGCAACTAGGAAGGCCATGGCTGGCACATGCAAATCCTGCCCTCCTTGGGGTGCTAGGGATGGCGATGGGAGATGTGACCCTGGCTGGAAAGACCCTGCCCTTATTTGGGGGTGCGTAGGGAATGGGATGGCAACTGGAGAGTGGAGACCCTTGATAGCCTGGCACATGTTTGGGTAGGGGTGCTGCTCATGCCAGAGCCCCCCCCACTACAGTACCCTCTCTCTCTGTGGCAGACCTCTGCTGCCACCCGCTGATGCCCACTGTTTGTGCCTGACTGATGCCCACTACCCACGCACCCACCCGCATGCCAGTGAGCTCACTCTGACGGATAGAGCCTTTCTTGTTCTCAAAGTAAAAAAAAAGTTTACAAATCTGGCAGCACCTCCTGAGCCCGCCGCTTGCTCCTCAGCCGAGGAGCCGGGCACCACCACTGGAGGTGTAGTAGGGGCAGTGACCTCTAGTTCCTCCTCCTCCTCCACCGGCAAGTTGGCCCCCAGCCGGGGAAGAAACACCACAGCTTTCTTCATTTTTTTTTAAAGAAGTTTTTTAATTTTTGTTTTTTATCACACACGCCCCAAAACAAACACATAGTCAGTCAACCACAACACACACCAACACTCACCAACCACAACAACAACAGCACACCCAAACACAGCCAAAACACACAAACCGAACAGCCACCCAGCCAAACACACATTCGCCACACAGCTCCGCACGCACTTGAATTTCCAGTTTCCACCGCGCTCGTGCTCTCGCGATATTTTTTCCGAACGGCCGAACCCGAACCAAACGGCCAAACCGAATGGCTGAACCCAAACCCGGCGAATGATCCGAATGGACGAACCGAACGCAGCCGAACCGAACGGCCGAACCCGAACCGCAATCTGTTCGCCCATCCCTAAATGAACCGCAATCTGCTTCTAGTTTTTACAGACGCAACCCTGATATGCTGAAATTAATGGGAGTTTTGTCTTTGATTTCAATGGGATTAGGATTGCATGCTTCAGCATGCATATTGGGTGCACATGCAGTTCCTTTGTGTGTGAATCTGATGCCAGCCAGAATATGGCAAACGGTTATGTTTAAGCCTGTCACTGTACACCTGTACATCTTATAAAAATTGAAAGGATACAGTCAACATAGGGTGGAAACGGACATGACAGCCACGTGGGGGCAGCCTGACCCAGGTCGGGAAGCTGTGGCGGACACGGTCCAGACAAGGTCAGGTTGCACAACAAACTTTCCCGAGGGCATGGAGACATGCAGACGTGTGGCTGGTTGCCCCTGCGCTGTGCCCAGCATCCCTCACCCTGCCGTGATGGGCAGACATGGTAGCCAATGAAGGCCAGCCGTGGCGGACCCAGTCCAGGTTGTGTCTTCTGGGCCACAGAAGACATAATAGCCCACTTGGACCCTGTCGGGCAGACCTTAGCCTGGGCTGTGACCCAGGCCATAGTCTGAGGGTGAGAACCCGGGCTAGCCACTGACATGGCCCGGAGCCATCCTGGGCCAGCCTCTGGTGGTGCCTGCACAAACATGCAGGTTCGGTTCGGTGCAAAGTGGGTCAAAGCCACAGCAGCCCAACATCACACCTGTTCTAACCAATAGATTCCTGTTGTTTTCATCCTGTATACTTGATGGTGTGACACTTGGCTACTGCCACCTACAACCCACTGTTCTCTAATTTAAAAAACGTAACAAACAAAACTTCTCAAAGTGAGTCTATTGGGTGGATAATGTTAGAATGACGACAACTCTCCCATAAATTGAAGGAGACTGATACAGAGGTCGGAGAGTATTTGGGTCCATCTGCTAGGAGTCATGTAAAAGCTGTTTACTTTTCACTTACCCTCTGTGTGTTGTTATGACATCATTCCTTATAAAGGTAGAAATGGATTACCGTGCACACAGAACAATGAGTTTGTATGAGATCCTAGTGAATATCCCATGAGTGGAGGGAACAAGACATAATTTGGAGCTGGAGCCTAGAGTGATTTATGAAGGTCATTGTCTTACTAGTTCAGATACTTTCCATATGTTGTTGTAGAAACCCCCTTATGTACTGTATGTATAAAACATGTGTAGTAAATTAGTTTCTCTTTAATTCTTCCCCTCTTGATATGTTTTGGTTTAAGAATGACAGTGTCTTTGTTTATCTGATCTTATAAAGTCCTACCTAATTTTTAAAAAGGGGCATTTGATGTTAAAAGAGATTTTCAGTTAACAATAGTGCATTTTGCTTTGGCAGCCTTTGACAATGAAGCTAGGTGTGCCTTAGATGCTAAAGCATCCCACTCTACTGGATTTATGGCTTAACTTCTGTATCACGCTTAGCTTGTATAGAGTATATTCCATACCCTGACAAAAGCCCTGAAGGCACTGACCTCTCGCAGTATGGGAAAAATACATGAGTGGTTCTTTTTCCAGCTGTTGCACATTCTCTTTTTCTCTTTCTCTCTTTCTCTCTCTCTTTTTCTAAAAATGAAGATGAAACTCTTTCTCTTAACAAAAATGCTAAGGAAACATCATTACTGAAAACATTTTCACATTTGAAGTACTAAAATACCCAATTTGATTTATTAGTCCATAGGGAAAAAGAGTTTTTATTGTACTAGAGAGACTCTTTCATTTTTTCTTCACTGGTTGTTAAATATGTGAAAGGACATTTATTAACCAAATAAATCAACATCACCCAAAGCAAGCCAGCCCTGACATATACCTACTGAAGAGAACTTGGTGAAAAATTCATATGGCATAATTTATCCTATGCACATTGTCTGATTTCAGATAGCTGTTCTTCTTGAATGCATTCAGTATCTTAAAATAATTTGCCAGTTCATTTCTGCAATAAAATTAAAGATCTTAGCTTGTAGCTTGCTACAAGCTATTCCTTGTTATTTGGAGTATGATCCCAAGTCGAACAGTTGCCTGTCGATAGCTTTGAATCAGACACTTGTGGCAACAGGTGAAAACAAATGAGACAATAGCTCACATTAGTCCCCACTAGGTGGGTTTTCACCTGCCTGTTTGTTAGGTGGTTGCCAGATGTTCACCCCCATCAGCCACCTACCCACCATGGAGCCCCCACTCATGGCAGGTTCTCTGAGAATGTGGAGCCCCACCATGTGGGAAAATGCTGGCCAATGCAGGCTAATGTGCAACTATGGGACTGCTCCCCATCTATTAGGGTGTGCGCAGCCTTTGCCTGCATACAGGTCCATCAGGACCCATAGAGTCCTGGCCTCCATGCGTTGAGCAGTCTGAGGAGCAAGTGCTCTCTCTGCTCTCGCTGGTGGCTTGACTGTTTACTTTCACTTTTGAAGCTTTCCAAAAAGCTGCTTCAAAAAGTGAAAAGGTAAAAGAAAACAGAGGAAACACACTGGAATGGGGTTCATTTTCATCAATTTCCAGGACTTTTCAGGACTGTATTTCCAGTATTTCCCCATATTTTTCCACCACTGTTTGTTAGGCTGGACATGCCAAACACGCGTGTGATGGCAGTGTGAGGGCTCCACAAACTGAACATGGGCGCCAGTGGGCTAACATCTCCTCTCTTTTCACCCTTAGTTTCAGTTTGCCAGTCCAAAGGATTCATAGATTTTAAGACTAGAGGGCACCATTTTCTTCTAGTCAGACCTTCTTCATAACACAGGCTACAGAAATTTACTCCGTGATCCCTGCATAAAATCTAGAAATTCTTGCAGAGTGGTAGAAAATCTTTGAAAAAGAAGATACTCAGTCATACTTCAAAAAGTTAAAGTGAAAAGGAATCAACTACCTCCCTAGGTTGGTTGCTCCAATGGCAAATTACACTTACCTCCATTTTGTAACAAAATTGGTCTAACTTCAGCTGGAATAAAGAACTATCAGGAGACTACTCCTCATGTAACCACTTGTGATGAGTTCCCTCTTTGGCAAACTAAATAAGGAGGGTAATTTTGAAATCAACAGCTTACAGATTCCTGAATCTTTTGCTGGAACTCAGTGAACTGAATATCCTGTGAATATTCCAGAAGAGGAAAAGGTGGAAGAGACAATTGAAATGACAATGTTTAATTTTTAAGGCCACTTTTAAACGAGGTGCTGAAAAGCGCCTCCTGAGTCCCGTGTTGAGAGAAAAACCGCACGGGGAGTGTTTACATGCTCCCCGCGCTGCCGGAAGTGACATGCTCCCCGTTGTCAGCAGCAGCACCGCTGCCAACAAGAGAAAGCACATCACTTCCGGCAGCGCGGGGAGCATATAAACACTCCCCGCGCAGCTTTTCTCTCAACACGGGACTCAGGAGGCGCTTTTCAGCGCCTCGTATAAAAGCGGCCTCAGTGTCAAAATGAATGGTAGCACAAAGCTTTTAGCTGTATTCTCCTGCTATGAGAGTTACTAGTTAAATTTTCAGGTGCCTTTCCTCGCTCATCGTGCTACATAAGACTTTTAATGTTCATAATACCTAGATTATAGAGAGTGCCTTAAAATCAACTCATCAGCTGAAATCACTAATATTGTAAAGCATGTCTGTATTTTCAGACAAGAAATTTGACAGCACAGCTTAGGTCCTGATCGATTTCCCTGGTTAAATCAACCACACAAAAATTGGGCAACATAATTCTCAGGTAGCCACAAATTTAAATCTTTCTTGTTGCTTTCTCAATATGTAGCTCAGTAGCTGTGTGATATATTGCCATTGCCGAAACACTCTTTCAGCCCGTGTTCAGATAACTGTGGGGGTAAGTAGCACAGTAGCAGGTCTTTCTAGTCTCTCCATTCACTGTGCATTGTTAATGTATCAGTGCCACATTGATTGTCCAGTTTCAAGTGTGTGTGAATTTGCTTCTGTGATGGGATAAGAAGCTAAGACTGTAAAAGTCTGAACATCTGCTAGAGCGACGAGTAGCTTGCTGGATGAACTCATCGGCAGGTAGGTCAGTAAGCTGCTCAGCTCTGCTATCATTAGCCACAGCCACTACTGTTGACCCTGGGAGAATTACTAATCTATCTCAATGGTTGCAAGGATCAGTTAGTAAGCCAAATAGGTATTTTCTCCATAGCCTAACGGAAGGAGAAGCAGCTCTTTCCAAAGCAGCTAAAAATACAGCTTCCACTGTTGAATGTATGCGCAGGATAGAAGGGAAAGCCATGTTGGACACTTTGTCCTTTACTTAATTCCATAGGTCTAGTTAAGCCATTTTTACATGGTCCCTGAAAGGTGGGGGTGGGGGTCTGCGGCCATTCTGATGTGTGTGCGGTGAGTGGGCTGGGCATGTATATGGGTGCACATACATCCCCACACACACCCCACTCATCAACACACATGGAGCAACCTCTATTTTCGCCCGTTGCTCCGTGCGTGTTGATGAGTGGGGATGTGTGTTAGATGGGAGCACACACACATGCTCGCTCACCATGCACGCTCACGTCACGTCCTTCACACGGGACTCTCTTTCTCATGAATACCCAGATTTCTGGGTGTTCACGAGTGGGTGCATCTCGTGTGAAAAAGACCTTACTTAGGCGATGAAATTCACCTTGTAATGAGAACCAGCACTGAGTCCTGTATGACATAGGCCTTATACTGGCCCCAAGTGTAGGAGCCAGTTTTGCCACATGTGGCAAACCATGCCCATACTATGTTCCCTTCGCAGCAGAAGCACTGTGATTCCAGAGCATGAAACGTAGGAGTGGAGGTGGGGAGACAGGATTTAGAGACATTTGCAACGTGATCGTCTGTCTCGCTATTTATTTATTTATTTATTTATTTATAATGAAACTTATATGCCACCCCCTCCTGCTAAAAGCATCCTGGGGAGGCTAACAACATGTTAAAAACAAATTAAAACAAACAATCATCAACAGTTAAAATCCAATAAAACAGTTTGACCCCACCCCGCCACCCCATCTCCCTCGGGAAAGGCATGGTGGAAAAGCCAGGTATTACATCCACTATGGAAAGAGGGGAGGTCAGTGGTCAAGCGGACCTCCAGCGGGAGGGAGTTCCACAGCCACGGTGCAGCCACAGAGAATGCCCTCCTCAGGGTCGACACCCGGGGGACCTTGAGGAGGGCTCCCCCCGCCGACCGCAGGGGCCATTCCAGGTCCCAGAGGGTGAGGCGGTCCTGCAGATAGGTGGGGCCCAGGCCGTTTAGGGCTTTAAAGGTCAATACCAACACTTTGAATTGGGCCCGGAAGTCTATCGGCAGCCAGTGCAGAGAGCGAAGCACTGATGTAATGTGTTCGCATTGGCCCATCCTTGTTAGGAGCCGAGGTGCCGCGTTCTGCACTAGCTGCAGTCTCCGAACCAGCACCAAGGGTAGCCCCACGTAGAGTGCGTTACAGTAGTCCAGTCTCGACTATGGTAGTCCAATTTCGATTAGGTCTAGGCTGACTACCCATTCCACAAACAAGCCAATTGAGTTCTCCTACTGTCCTGCTTTTGAGGATAAGAGTCTTACAAGTGCTCTATTCTCAGTGTAAGTGCGCTGCAGAATTAAAATTCTGGTTCCCTGCTAGAAGAAGACTAGCCATGTCCATCTATCAAGTATGCCTCCCCAGCACTGCTGCTTTGCTGCTGTGCATGCAGCCTTCCTGCCAGTGCCAGCCCCATGGAGTGTTTGTGGAGTGGGCACCATTCACTGAAGCAGCAGCCCCCCAGGTGTGTGATGCATGTGACTCAGCAGCGGTCAATGAAATATGCTATGAGTCAGCCACAGGTTGTGAGTGAGCACAATAGTATCTTGGGCATGGCATCTGATTAGCCTGATCACTCCTCCTGCATTTACCTCAGGAAAGGTGATTATCTTCATGCCACCACACTAAACCTTAGTGAGACTTATGCTGGTGCTAAGTGGAGAGGAATCTGATACTAGCACATTAGAGTTGGGAATGAGGGCAGTGTTTAATTTGTAAGAGGTGCCGGAGTTCATGCTCACCTTAGAAGTTCCATCTCTCAACCCCTGGAAGCATGGGGGCTATTAGAGGATCTGAAGATGA
Organism: Sphenodon punctatus; assembly: GCA_003113815.1. Classification (NCBI taxonomy): domain Eukaryota; kingdom Metazoa; phylum Chordata; class Lepidosauria; order Sphenodontia; family Sphenodontidae; genus Sphenodon; species Sphenodon punctatus. The sequence continues at coordinate 2,075,149 of QEPC01012801.1, forward strand.
TACCAGACGGCCCCACCCTACTACCCACTGCCCCTTCCCAAGGCTAAGTTCAGTTTGAGGGGGTGCTCATCAGACCTCCTTCTGGTCGGGTTGCCACCTTAGGTATATTTTTCCAGGCCACTTATGGAAAATACATGTTGCAGAGCCAAACCATAGGTGCCAATGCAGGCCCTGCAACATGTATTTTTCATAAGTGGCCTGGAAAATATACTTAAGGTGACAACCCTACATTCTGGGCACTGTGGAGCTGGGAATGTAATCCTGTGACAGGAGTTGTTGCTGTCTCTCTCTTCACTGGGTCTCTCCCTGACTGAATGCTGCCAAGGCTAATTTTCACAAATCAAGCTTTCAGCCTGAAGGGGTTAATTCCTTCTGTTCATGCCCAGTATTCTGATTGGCTAAACAGCCTCACCACTGGATAGAGTATTTGCGGCCTGCTGTCTCCAGCATCTTTCTTCCCAAGAGCCAGTCAAGTTCTTTCTTGCTTTAATAAACCAATTTATATTTATTTATTAAAAATTCTTGCTGCCGCACCCCTCCTGCCACAGGCAGCTTGGGACGGCTTACAATCAATAAAAGTCAATAAAAATAACATTAACAGCTCAGAAACAGGACATAAAAGGAGGATACAAAAATATCCCACCCTAGCCCACTCCTCCCACCCCGTCACCCTTCTCCCCCGCCAAATGCCTGGCGGAACAACCAGGTCTTACAGCTTCTTCGAAAGGAGGGGAGATCCAGGCCAACTGGACCCTGATTGAAAGGGAGTTCCACAGCTGTGGTACGACCACCGAAAATGCCCTCCTCTGTGTGCCCCCCCCCAAAACTTGGGGGTCCTCGAACAGGGAACTGCCAGATGACTGCAGGGGCTGATCTAGAACCCGGGGGGTGAGGCGGTCCCACAGATAGGCAGGACCTAGGCTGTTTAGGGCTTTATAGTCCAAGACCAACACCTTGAATCGGGCTCAGAAAACTACTGGCGGCCAGTGCAGAGAACGGAGCACCGGCGTAATATCCTCCCAGCAGCCCAGTTCCACCAAGAGACGGGCCACCACAATCTGCACCAGCTGCAATTTCTGAGCCATCCCCATGGGTAGCCCTATGTAGAGCACGTTACAGTAGTCCAGTCTAGAGGTGATGAAAGCATGGATGACAGTGGCCAGGTCAGAGTCTGAAAAACACGGCCAAAGCTGTCGCACCAGATGTAATTGGCGAAAGGCACTCCTTGCCACAGTCTCAACCTGGGCATCTACCTGGGAATTTAGTAACTCATTGTCTGATAGAAATATTGGTAAATAATTAAAATCACCAGTTAGCTGTGTGATCAGCTGAAAGGTGGTAATTGGGAAATCAAGTCACCTGTGGTTCTGTGACCTGTAAGGTTAGTGTTGAGTGTCATTGCTCAGGAGTCCTACTATTGGTGGAGGTCAGCAAGCCATCCAGCAAGCTGCTGAGTCAAGAGCAGACTGTGTAGCCCCCAAATCTTTTAGATCTTCTCTGGAGAAAGGCAATATATGGGGAGCTCCTTAACGATGATTTTCTGAAATGTGATTTCAGTGGGAAAAGGTGAAGTGAACTTAAGAATATAGTGTCATACTGGGTCAAACCAGTGGCCAATCTCAGTCACTTGGAAGAAGTACCCAACATGTCACAATGGAGCGATCCATTCCCTGTTGTTTGTTCACACTCAGCTCCTGAGAGTAAGAGGTCACGTACCCCCAAACCTAAGGCTAATAGCTGCTAATGGACCTATCCTCCAGAAACTGGTTCAATCTTTTTTTAAACCCAGCTATACTACTGGCCTTCTGAACGTCTTCTGGCAACAGAATCCAAAACTTAATTGTGCATTGAGTGAAAAAATTCTTCCATCTGCTACTTCTTAGTTTCATGGGGGGGGGGGGGGGGTGTCCCCTCGTTCCAGTACTATTTGAGAGGGTAAAATAACCATTCCCTATTTACTCATTCCACACCACTCATCATTTTATAAACTTCTATCATATCCCCTCTCACTCATCTCTTCTCCCAGCTGAAGATTTCTACTATATCTTTATATTATACAAAATATTCCTAACATTCTGTTTGCTTTTTGACCACCACTGTACACTGAGCTGAGGATTTTAATGTATTGTAATATGGCTGGGAAATCAGGAGCGACAGGCTGCTTAAAGATGCAACAAACTTCAATTTTATTTTTGCAGACGTTTTCCTGTGTTGCTGCTAGATCCCAGTCCACAGCCTGGTTCAACCCCCACTGCTAACTGCTCATCAGCTCTGCCCCTGTCCTTTTGGTGCCCAAACTCTAACATTTGATCTAGCCAATCAGGGCCAGGCCACTGGAGGACGGCAACCTATCACTCCGACGGGGGGACAGCCATTTCCTGTAGCTGAGCTTCAGTTTGTTGAGACGCTTCCTGTAGCTCATAGGCCTTAAGGGCTAGGTTTGTAAGAGTATTGTCCACAATAACTCCAAGGACCTAGAGGGCAGCTCTAGATTATTTTCTAATTCATTCATCATTGGAAAAATTGTTCACTACAGGAAGCAGAAAGAACAGTTTTATTTTCAGGACTGAGGCTGAACATTTCATACTGATAGCTAGAAAAGATGTAAGTAAACTTTTTTAGGAAGTTTGCTGGGGTATCAAGCCATTACAATGAAATAATTATGGATCCACACTGCCATTTTAAAAATAATTTCTCTTCAGAGTAGTACTTCATTTGATCATGAATACATTTATTTGTATGCTCACAGGTATATAAAGAGAGTGCATATTAAATTTCTCAAGCACAGAAATGGATGAGATTTTATTTTCAAAAAAGTTTATTGTTCCCTTATTGCCAGCAGGTGGCACTTGAGAACTTGTAATAGCTCTTGAGCACTTGTGATAACAGTTTGTATACCGCATCCGTGAGACTACTGCCTAGGTTACAATAATATAGTCCTTATAACACAAACAGCACAAAAGCAAGTGATATAATAACTCGTAAAAGACAGGGATAAAATATTACAAATGAGTTCTTGGAAACTAGAAACTGAATTAGTCAGAACAACAGCGAGTAGTACCCCTCGTTTCCCAAAACATTCCTGATTTTGGAAAGAACCTAAATAAATCCTTATGATCATTCCTAGTAAGTAAATGTGGGGTTTACCTTAATCAATGTCAAAATACTTCATGCAGTAAATATAAATCTAAACATACCAATACTATGCCTATCTGAGTAAATTAAATTGAGTGGAATTAAGTTATTGTGCCACACGGGAAAGGAAATGATCAGTTTTTCCTTTCAAATGTAGTTGTGCAACTAAATTAACTTGTTTTGAATGACCAAATATTGATGGCGCCAATAAAATACATTAGAATTTTAGTCGGTGACAAAGTGATTGTTGATTAATGTAGTAGTTATATGCAAATGGTGGAATGGTCATATTTGCAGTAATTGTACATACTGCATGCTCCTTATATTATTTAGAAATAATATTATTTGTTTGGACTTTTTAAGCCAAAGAGGCACATGATGATGATGATGGATGATGAAATATTTATAATAGCCAGCAATGTACTTGTCATGGAACAATCAAACAGGTCCCTGCATTTGAGGGCTTACAATCAAGAGACAAGGGAGAGAGGAACATAGGAGAGAGAGAGTTATATTAATGAAGCTGACAAGCTGTAGATGCCCACGCTTAGCTTAGTTACAGTTACTAGTTACTTTAGTTACTCAGATGAGGAAACCCTGAATGAAAGGACAGTAATATGCTCTCAATTGTTAAGCATATTTTTTTAAGTGTGTACAACAGTACTGGACGCAGTATTCTAACAAGAATCTTACTAATGCCAACTAGAGAGTAGGTACTACATCCCTACTCCTACTTGATATCCATCTCTTTATATAGCCACGGATAGCATTATTATTATTATTATTATTATTAACAAACATTTATATAGCACCAGCAGTGTACCTGGCACTTTACAAAGTAATAAAATAGACGCGGTCCCTGCTCTAGGGCTTACAATCTGAGAGACAGGAGCTGGGGGAGAGACTTAGGAAGGGGAACAGAGGGAGAGACAAGGGGTCTAACATTCATGAAGATGCGAGGTCTCAAGTGCATGTACTTGGCTTGGTTACGATGAGAATGACAGCAGGCAGGTCCATGTTGCAAGGATAAGGGTAAACCGATCGTAGGTATAGGAATAGTGGCTCAGCAGGATAAAGAGTCAGACAGAGCAGAGCGAAAGAGGTGAGTTTTAAGGAGAGATTTGAAGGTATGAAGGGAGGGGGCAAGGCGGATGTGGACAGGGAGGGAGTTCCAGGCATGGGGGGCAGCAAGTGAGAAGGGACGAAGGCGCTTAGGGGAGCAGGGAAGGCGTGGAAGGGTGAGAGAAGGGACAGAGGAGGAGCGAAGTGCACGGGCTGGAGTATGGAGGGCGATAAGTGCAGAGAGGTAGGGGGGAGCAAGGTTGTGAAGAGCTTTATAGGTGAAGACTAGGAGCTTGTGCAGGATTCGTTCAGGAAGGGGAAGCCAGTGAAGCGAAGAGAGGAGGGGCTGCACATGGTCGAAGCGACTGGCGAGGTAGATGACCCTGGCAGCAGAGTTTTGGACAGAGATGAGGGGAGAAAGGTGAGACCGGGGAAGGCCAGTGAGAAGGAGGTTACAGTAATCGAGGCGAGAGATGACCAGAGCATGAACAAGAGTTTTGGCAGACGAGACAGAGAGAAAAGGGCGAATCTTAGCAATGTTATGGAGGGAGAAGCGACAGGATTTAGCAACAGAGTCAATGTAGGGTTTAAAAGAAAGGGGTGAGTCAAAGATGAAGCCTAGGCTACGGGCTTGGGGGACAGGCAGGATGGTGACTCCATCAATAGTTATTGACAGTGAGGAAGGAGAGGAAGGATGAGGGGGGAAGATAAGGAGTTCAGTTTTAGCCATGTTGAGTTTGAGTTGACGTTGAGACATCCAGGTAGAGATGTCAGAGAGACAGTTGATGAGACGAGCTTGAACAGAGGGAGAGAGAGAGGGAGTAGAGAGATAGAGTTGAGTGTCATCAGCATAGAGGTGGTATTGGAAGCCATGGGAGGCAATGAGTTTGCCTAAGGATGAGGTATAGATCGAGAAGAGGAGAGGGCCAAGAACAGAGCCTTGAGGAACACCAACTGAGAGGGGGAAGGAGGAGGAGGCGGAGTTGGAGAGAGACACATTAAAGGAGCGGTCAGAGAGGTAGGAGGAGAACCAGTTATGGACAGAGCCACAAAAGCCAAGGGAGTGAAGGGAATCCAGCAAGAGTGAGTGGTCAACAGTATCGAAGGCAGCAGAGAGATCAAGGAGGACAAGAATGGAATAGAGACGTTTAGATTTAGCCACCAGAAGATCGTTGGTGATCTTAGCGAGAGCAGTTTCAGTAGAATGAAGGGGGCGGAAGCCAGATTGGAGGGGGTCAAGGGAGGAGTTGGAGGATAGGAAGTCAAGGCAGCGGGAGTAGACAACACGTTCAAGCAGCTTGGAAGCAAAAGGAAGGAGTGAGACAGGACGATAGCTAGAAGGGTCAGAGGGGTCAAGAGTGGACTTTTTGAGAATAGGAGAGACTGTGGCATGTTTGAAGGCAGAAGGGAAAGAGCCAGTAGAGAGGGAGAGGTTGATGATGTGCAGGAAGGAAGGGGCGACAGTGGGAGTAATGGAGGTGAGGAGGCGGGAAGGAATGGGATCAAGGGGGCAAGTGGAAGGGTTGGAGGAGGAGAGCAGAGAGGAGATTTCCTTAAGGGAGGCAGGGGAGAAGGAGGACATGAGAGAAGGAGGGGGAGGAGGGAGAGGGGTGGGAGTGGGAAGAGAGGAGTGGGAAGCGATGTCGAGGCGGATCTTGTCTATCTTGGAGGTGAAGAAGGAGGCAAGATCCTGAGCAGAAAGGGAAGAAGGAGGGGGAGGACAGGGAGGCTTGAGGAGGGAGTCAAAGGTAGAGAACAGGCGGCGAGGGTCCCGAGAACAGGACTCAATGCGGGAGGCATAGTAGTGTTGTCTAGCAAGGGAGATAGCAGAAGTAAGGGTGGAGAGACAGAATTTGAAGTGAAGGAAGTCAGCGTGAGAATGGGATTTGCGCCAGAGTCGTTCAGCAGCACGAGTGCAAGAACGGAGGTGGCGGATACTAGGGGTGAGCCAAGGACGGGGGTTGTGGGAGAAGGCAGGGCGGGAAGAGAGAGGGGCATGGGAGTCAAGTGTGGAGGAGAGAGAGGCGTTGAGAGCAGAGACAGCGGAGTCAGGGGAGGAGGAAGAGAAGACTGTAGGAAGAAGGGGAGAGAGAGAGGAGGCAAAGTCCAGGGGATCAATAGCTTGAAGGTCACAGAAGGGGCGTAGAGAAGGGGAAGAGGAGGGGGGACTGTGAGAAATGTTAAAATGTTGGGAAATGCATTAGTCCATTTAGTTACAAGACTACACTTGGAAGTTCATATTAAAATGGTTTTCTGCCATGATTCCCCAGTTGTTTTCAACAGATGAAGACAAAGTATGTCAGATGACATCTTTTACTGGAGCAACAAATAGTTAACTAAATAATAAATAAATGAAATAGTTGGTCCAATGAAAGATGTCATCTGAACTGCTTTGTATATTTGGTACCAACATAATAACCACACTCTTCTGCTTTCCTATGATACAGTTCTTTGTCTTGTAAATGTGACCAATGACCATCATTCTTTGTTCCTCTTTGTACAACTTTGCAATTGTTTCAAATGAGTCCACTTTAATTAATCCAGACTATTCTGTGTATCTAATCTGTCCCTATCACCATTTGTTGTTTCACCTATTTTGCCATCATCTGTACATTTTTACCAGCAACAAGTTTATATTTTCCTCCAAATTGTTAAGACACATGATGAATAGAATTAGGGAAGGAACAGATTCATTGAGCACCATACTAGAGGCACAATAATGGATGTTGAGACTCCACTGAAATCAAGTCTTTTCAGAGCTGCTTTTTTGCTAGTTTTTAAATTCATTTAATTTGTGCCAGGTTGATTTAACTTGACAGATATGTTAAGTTTCAGAACCCGAGCAGAAATACACTCTCGTGCATTGACCGTGCTTTAGGGGTGTGCACCAGGGACCCATGTCATTTTTCATTTTTGTTTTTTATTAAAAACTGTAGTTTTCATTACCGTTAATGAAATTTCATTTTTTGTTATTGGTGTCATTATCATTATCGATATCGATTTTGAGTGACAACAAAGATTTTTTGTGTATCGTTTACGTTGTGGGCTTCCACCAGTGGCAGAAGTGTCAACAGACATCTGCCCCAGACTTCTGAGAAGCTGAACTCCTTCCTCCCTTTCTCATTATAATGCAATAGTAATAAGTGCACAATGACAATATGAAAAATTACTAATATGTATGTCTAACCTATACCTAATCACCTATAGTATATGCAATATATTCTTATCTAAATATCTATATCAATAAACATCTATCTACTATGTGTTCTGTCTAAGTATCTATCCTATAATGCGAATATATATATATAATAAAAAGCCTAGTATATCTACTAATATCTATATAATATCTGATCTGTCTGTCTATATATACAGCTAATATATCTATATATAATATGGACAGGAGGAAACAGAGACGGGGAAGGGGGAAAGAAAAAATGTTAGGGTATATTTTATCTAAACTCTATTATCTGTATCTGTAATCTATATCTTTGTCTGTCTGTCTGTCTACAGGAGGAGATAGACAGGGGAAGGAAAAAGTAAAATAAAAGGTATAAGGAAAGGTAAGGTATAACACTGAAGGCTGGGGAAGATTTTTAGTGCAAGCACCAGAGTTCTGTAAATGCAACATGACACAGAAAGAGATAACACAGAACAAAAGTCAAACAGCCTGGCCCTGCAACATAAAGGGTTGCAGTGTCCTCCCCAGAACCCCCATGATTGGTTCTGGGAGGCAGGAGGCATTGAGCAATCACAGGGTGCCACGCAACTGCCTGAGACCTGCTTGTGCTGCTCATTGGTCAGCAATTACATCATCAGGTCCTTGCCCTCCCAGTACAGGCCCAGTTCAAGAGTTCAACACTGTTTCTGGCTCCGAGATGTCTGCTCCCTCCTCCCCTCTCCACATTTTCCTCCCCAAAACACCTGCCGGGCAACAACAAAATCAACAACGACTTTTGTTATTGTCATTGATTTTGTTTATTATCCTTATTGTAATAACGATAATGACAATGAAGAATTTTAACGATAATGAAAATGAACAATATAACAAAAACGAAGTGCACGCCCCCAACATGCTTGACTATGAATGATCCTCCAAACAGCTATAGGATGATCCTCCAAACAGACAGTGCAGACGTACAAGCAATTAGAGTTAGCAGGAATCCCATGGAAATGAATCAGACTTGGGTCCCAACCTAGTGCTAGCACCAGTGCTACCTGCTCATAGGATTGCATTGCCAGTTTGAGCCTAGTGATTCTTCCCACCATATTTTAGCATTTGCTTTTAACTGAGATTTAAAGGATATTTCAAAATCCAATTTCTTTTGGATATATAAGAGGAATAAAAATAGTACTTCCAGTGAAAAGTGTGAAAGAGAAATTAGGATTCCCTGGTGGCATATAACTATATCTAAAATTAATAAAACCTGTAAATACAGTATCTAAAACTAATTACTAACCTGCAAAGAGAGTAAATCTCTTGAAATTCTGCAGTGATACTCAAGTCTTAACAGGAACTAGATCCTTATTTGAACAGGTGCCAAATTTCCCATGTGTCCAGGTTGGAGATAGAGCAGGCTGTCTCACGTCACTGGGTTCTTGCCTTCCCCTGAACCTCCCTTTGTGGACTGTTGCCCATCTCTTCCTGACATATAGTGACTGCAGAAGTTATTGTTGCAGGTAGAATGCTGCATGAGACGGAATTTTCCCATATTAAGTATTCCCACTCCCACTCACTCTTGTATATTTACAAATAATATCCCATCCCCGCTTCCCACTGAATCCCAGATGGGAAAATGCTGGAATAAAGAGTGGGATTGCTCCCTCCTAGCCTGTGCTACAAGCCCCACTTCCCAGGTTCTTCCTTCTTCGATCTACGTCCAGTAGTATGGCTACTTCTGCCCTCTGCTGCAGGGGTATAGCTATCATTGGGACAGGAGGAGACCCCCACAGGGCCCAAGTTGGAGGAGGCATAAATTCTGTCTTCTTGTGGCACAGCGGTGCGGGGCCTGAGTGGAAGTGGAAGCACCTGAAGTATGTGGCATGCATGGGACCCACCCGGTGGGCAGCATAGGATGGAGCAAGCACCAGCAGCGACATGAGGCAGGCAGCACAGCCACAGCCTCCAGGGCTCAGGCGCAGCAAGTGAGAGGCTTTGCGGTATCAGGAGTGGGGTGGGACAGAGGAGAGGATGGGGAAAGTCTATCTCTTGCACCTGGGCCCATTTCAACCTAGCTACGCCCCTGCTCTGCTGATCAGTTGTTTGCAGGGAACGACAGCCTCTCCCCTCCGGTGCTTGTGGGCAGGTGAGGTGATCTAACTCCCCATCAAGCAGCTGATTGATAGGAGTGAAACAGCCATGACTGCATCACTCTGCAAGGTCCCACTGGGTTAGAACTCTGTCTGGTCCCTGGCATTCAGCACAATCTCCCTAACCCCTACACCATCTCAGGAGTGTGCAAGCCTCCAGGGTTACTAATAACAAGCAGCCTCCTCCCATGCTCCTGGTGACACATGCCTGCCTATCGTTGGAAGCCTCAGATTACAAAAGGATCTTGTCAGGAAGTGGGTGGTGTTTGAGAAACCTCTGGACCCAACTGCCTGTGGTTTTGCTTTGTAGTCTTGTTCTCTAGTTGGACTTAGGGCATTTTCAGACAGATAGACTAATCCTTGATATAATCCGAACTTATTATTGTCTCAAGTGGTCATCGACGCAACACACAATGGAGAGCATACCCTGGACATGATTTTTTGCACTGGCCTTGAGGTGGGGGATCCGCTAGTGGAGGAGATGTTAGCAGTGCCTTTGTCATGGATGGATCATTACCTCCTACGGGTCTGTCTCCTGGCGCATGTCTGCCCCCAGAGAGGTGTGGAACCAGTTTGGTTGGTTTGCCCTCGGAGACTAATGGAACCGGAGAGGTTCCAGAATGCTCTGGGGAAATTACCCTCTGATCTTGACAGCTATCCACTTGGGGTGGGGTGGGGGTGGGGATAGGGATGGGGGTTTTCCCCATGTAGTGTATTTTAAATTGTTTTAAAATTTTATTATTGTTTTAAATGAAATGTTGTTCGCTGCCCCGGGCTGCTCTGTGGGCAGGAGGGGGCGGGATATAAATTTAAAAATAAATAAATAAATAAAATGATCTTATCATGGTTTGGAACACCTTGCTGACTGAGGCTATTGACGGGACAGCTCCTATGCATCTGCTCCCTGCGTGTTATCACCACAGGTCTCCCTGGTTTAATGAGGAGTTGCGGCAGCTGAAGTGGGAAAGGCGGTGGTTGGAGTGAGGGTGGCGCTGCTCTCACACTGAAGTCGACCGATTGCGACATAGAACTAGCTTGTGCGCTTATGCTGTGACTGTGCAGATGGTGAAAAAAGAGTTCTTCGCTGCCCTCACAGCAGCCGTGAAGTCTCATCCAGCAGAGCTTTTCTGGGTGGTGAGGGGGTTGGTCAGTCCAGCTTCCCTCCGTCTGGAACTGGAATTTTCCATGCCCACTGTGGCAGGTTTGTAGATTACTTCACAGATAAAATTTCTTCTATTCATCACAATTTCGACGCCATGCTTATTACGGTGGGAGAACCAGAAGTAATGGAAGCTCCACCTTGTCCGGTTTCATGGGATCAGGTTCCGTGGGTGTCGCCCACTCAATCAATCAATCAATCACATTTTATTTATACCCTGCCTCTCTCATACGACTCGAGGCGGCTAACAAATACAAATTTACATATGCTGGGGATCCTTTCCCACGCAGGGGACCCAACCATAAACAAAAACCAAAATACAATCAAAAACTTTATACATAATAATTTCCACCTATCATAACTCCAACACAAACCACCCCAAAACAACAGGGCGGTCTCCCTCATCCAGTACCCTCCTCTCACCAGGGCACAGGCTGACTCCACCCCCCTCTCACCGGGGGGAGCCAGCCCCTTCTACCTTCTTTATCACAATGAAAATACAAGAAAAACAACAAATTTCATATCTCAACATTTCAATAGTCCAAAAAGGCACTCCTACACCTCCAACTAATCCACCCACCATTCCTCAGTTTCCCCCACTGAAACAAAAAAAATCCCCTCCTCCACTAATTCATTCTCCCCCCCCCCCTCACTCCGAAACCTCACTATCTTTACTCTACTTACATCAGGGGAGTATAATCAACTGACCCACCATCCCTCAACATTCCCAATATATCTAATTCTACTTCTTCATACGCCCCTTCCCTCAATTCCATCCCCCCTCTCTCCTCTATATCCCATATCCCTTCCTCTTCCACCACATCACTCATAGTCTCCCCCCCTCCCGCCCTCCATGCCCCAAAGGGCCCCAAAGGGCCGCGCCCTTTGGCCGCGGCTCTTCGGCTCGCGACCGGCGGCATGCGACCGGCGGCACAGCCGCCGGGCCTCCTTTTGAACTTTCCCCGGTGCATGGCGTGGGGGGGGAGGGTGGAGGGGAATTTCCCCTGCAAACCCCACTCATGCTGCCCTTGTCTCCCACAGGTCTCTCGAGGGATCCAGCAGCAGCCAGGCGTCCCCCAGCAGGAGCAGCAGCAGCGGCAGCCAGAGCAACAGCAGAGGGATACATCCCCGATGGTAAGTTAAAGCCACTGAGGCGGAGGATGTTCTTGGGGCTGTTAGAGCTACCTTTTGCGAACTCGACCCATGCCTGTCCTGGCTGATCAAGGTTAGCAGGGAGATGTTGGGGCCATTTCTGGTGGGGGTGGTCAATGCCTCCCTGTGGGAGGGCAGAGTACCAAGCTGCCTCAAACAAATGGTGGTGCAGCCTCTGCTCAAAAAAACATTGCTTGACATTGACTCCCTCACCACTTATTGGCCTGTCTCTAACCTTCCCTTTTTAAGGAAGGTTATTGAATGGGTAGTTGCTCAGCAGCTACAGGGGCATCTTGACCACATCAGGTATCTGGATCCCTCACAGTCCAGCTTTCGCCTGAGTTATGGCACTGAGACTGTGCTTGTGGCTTTGGTCGATGACGTTCGCTGTGAATTGGACCAGGGTTGTTTGAGCCTGTTGATTTTGTTAGATCTGTTGAATGCTTTTGATACTGTTGACCATGAGATGTTGGTGACTCACCTGCGGGACCATGCTGGGGTGGGGGGGATTGTTTTTGAATGGTTCCACTCTTTCCTGACTGGAAGAACCCAGCAGGTGGAGATCAGGGATTATTTTTCATCACCCCGGGACCTCTCATGTGGAGTCCCATAAGGTTTCATCTTGTTCCCTCTCCTGTTTAATGTGTATATGCAGCTGTTGGGTGAGGTCATGAGACATTTTAATGTTTGATGCCATCAATATTCTGATGACACCCAAATATATCTCTCTTTTACATCTGACCCAGACCCGGTAGTCTCGGTGCTTACTCGGTGTCTGGCGGCTGTGGGGGACAGGATGAAGGTGAGCTGACTGAAACTGAATCTCGATAAGACAGAGGTGATGCTAGTGGGGAAGATGTCGGGTGTGGCATCCCCTATCATTGATGGGGTTCACCACCCACTGGTTCGCCAGGTTTGGAGTCTTGGAGTGCTCCTTGATTCCCAGCCCCGCCTGGAAGTTCAGGTGGGGGCTGTGGCGAGGAGTACATTTTGCTAATTACATCTGGTGTGGTGGCTTTGGCCATATATCTCAGACTCTGACCTAGCCACTATCATCCATACTTTTATCACTTCAAGACTTGACTACTGTAATGCACTGTAATGCACCCATGACAACAGCTTGAAGACTGCAGCTAGTGCAGAATGCAGTGGCTCATCTCCTTACGGGACTAGATTGGTTTGGCATGATTTGTTCAAACAAGCACCACATTTCCCTCAAGATGTACATAAATTGATTGTTTTAAAATTTGTTCCAATATCTTCCCATGTGTTTGGATGATTGGACTACAGTTCTCTGGGTCTTCCTTCCTTCTCCTTTTATCAATAGGCACTATTTTTACTTTTTTTCCATGCCATTGGCATCCCGCCTGTTGTTCACAAGTTTACAAAGATAATTGCTGTTGGCTATGCGATTTGTTTGAAAAATTTCTTCAGGATCTTAAGATGCAGTTTGTCAGTCCTGGCTCAATTTAAATTCATTCATATTCATATTAATTTTGTTAATTATCTGGTCACAGCTACATTTTTTGTAAAGGCAGAAGTAAAGTAGGTATTGACTAATTTGGCTGCCTTTTTGTCTTCTATTAATATCACACCTTCCCCCCATTCAGAGCAGAGGACCCACAACTACCTTAGTCTCTTATTTTGTCTGACATCTCTTGCTGGTTGAATCTCATTATGTACTGATTTTAGTCCCACCATGCTTGTGCTGTTACGTGATGCTTACCCTTAGTGGTGTGTTCTTCCTTTCATTTTCTGTATGGTTCTCTGTTAGTTTTCAGATCATTAAAAATCCTCACAGCCATTTTGGTCTCTTTCAAGTCCTCCGATATTTCCTCTGCATGTATATATCTTGCAGTTGTTGCCAATGTTACCTCTTTTAAAAACAATCAACTCTCTTGGACTTCCTTTCCCCCTAGTTTTTCTATAGCTGTCTGGCAGCACCGAAGGGGGTTTGAGGGGCTAGGAAGAGCCATGGGTGGGCCCTGACCCGCACAGATACCAGGCACTCTGGTGCGCTCGCAGGCTGGGGAAGCGGCATCACCCTCACTGCTACAGCGCTCGGTTGCCAAGACAACCAGCGCTGAACTAACAGCCCTGCCAATGCAGCGGCCAGCAAGGGCGGAAACGGCTTCGGGGAGCATCAGAGAGTTGCCTGGGCAACCACGACATTCAGCACGCCTCCAGGAGCAACACGCCCAGAGAGGTGGGGCTTAGGGGTTAAAGGAGAGACACCGGCATGCTTCCAGTGCCGGTAATCAGTGCTGAGATGCTGGCCCTTCCTACTTGGAGCTAAGTACTTGTGGATTTGGGAGCTTGAGAACAGTATTGTTTGGGGTTGAGTGATTGTTGCTTGTTTCTTTCCTTGTTCCCCAGCGTAAGTGAGTGTAACTGTGAGAGCAGTGTGTGATGTGTTGCAGTTCAATGTGTGGGTTACTGTGTTCCCCTCCCCCTTCCTGGGTAGTCATCCCCACTTGTAGAGTGTGGACGTGTCCTGCATCCCATCCTCCTTCCTGGGTCCTTATTTCCCTGTGACCCTCACACGTGTTTTCACCTACCTGTCACTCCCCCCTTCCATTTCCCTGTGGTTATAAGTGGTGGGTGCATGGGGGTGTGAGGAGTGCCTCACCTCTGAGCCCTGAACCCAATGATGATAGAGGCCTGATTCTTCAGAGATCCAGTGGCCAACACTCTATTCGGAGGGTTTGTTTTTCCTGCTTGATAAAGGGTTCAGAAGAGGCCAAACAACATGTGGAGCTGAGAGTTTCCCCCTTTTTCTCCCCATATACCCCTTCTCCTGTGACACTAGCACTCTGAGTTTTTTGAAAGCTCTTTTCTGAAATCCATTGATAGTATTTTACTAATTTATTTTTCTTGGGATTATGAATTCTATTATATCATATGAAATTGAAGGGGAAATTTGGTGGGAAGTGGGAGGCTATTTCTCCCAGGTGAGAGATGAGAGAGAGGGAGTGGGTGGAATAGGATAAGGTGTTGATAGTTTGAGATTGTGTGTGTTAAATATGTGATTTATTTATATTTGTTTAATATTTGTATGTATTTAAAAATATATTTGTTTTTACTTGTTGTGAGTAACTCTGAGCCTTTGGGATAGGGAGGGATATAAATCTAAAATGATGATGATAGCAAAGATCGCTTACTCCCATGGTATCATTCTCACCCCTTTAACATTCTCAACTAATTCCTCCGTGTTGGTCGGAATCTGATGTAAAATGGCTGTACCCTTGGTTGTTTCCTCATACTTCTAAAAGAGCAACTTTTCCCCTCTACCACAACCTGCCAATAAATTTGTGGACATTCTAAGTTTTGTTTTATTATCCTCCCAACATATATTGGGGTAGCTGAAGCCCTCAATTATTTACCAGCTCATGGGGGTTTTTTTTATGCTTTAATTACTGGCTAAAAGAATGCTTCATCCTGATTAGGAGATCAATAGAAGATCCTTGCCACGAGACCTCCTTCCTTTATCCCTCTCCCCCTTCTCCCTTTTATCTTTCCCCAGATCTGTCACTTCCTTACTCATGGACCTGAGTGCAAACATACTTCTTCTTGATATAGAATGCTGCACCCCTTCTCTTTCCTTCTGAAGCAAGCTTCGTTTCTCAATACTGATATAATGATTGTTCTGGGATCAGAACTGGGTAGGCAGGTTAACTGAGATGGTGGAGGGGTGGGGGAAAAGATTTTTAGATTGTTGACTGGCGAAGACCCTACATTTCCCACAGTCTAATATCTCACCTGTCTTAGCATGTACCTGTTTGTAAAGTCTGCAGTGCATTTTCAGAGAGATGGATGGCCAGCTGTCCCCATGCACAAATCCCTGTTTCACATCTGTACATCTCGTATGCGTGCTCATAGGTGAGGGATGGAGGCAAAGTCAGATAATGGGCTCAGTCCCAGGCCCTCTGGATCGTGTGTGCAGCCGTGCGCAAACCGTGCGGATCTGCATTGTAGGCATGTTGTGCCCTGTGTAAACTGCACGTGAGCATGCAATCTGCAAGGCATGGAATCACAGCTGATATCTTTTATTGGACCAACTTCTGTTGGTGAAAATGACAGTTATCTGCCTATGCCTAACTTTAGAAATATAATGATATTGTAGCAGAATATTAAATGGATGTAACCCCAAATCCTAGATATGAACCCTCTAGACCTTCAGGGGATGGTGGTGTATGGAGCCTAAATTCTCATCTGCTACATCTCTATTTCAAACAGAGCCCACATCAGCAAATCCCTCACCTTTTGCCTTCCTCCATGATGGGATGAGAGAAAGCTACTCCTTACAATTACTCTCATGATTTCCTCAGAAAGGAAAGGAAAGTTTTCAGATACCCGATTTTGTTTTCTATGTATTGTTGTACCCCAGATAGTCATTGGGTGGAAACAGACATGATGGCTGTGTGGCAGTAGCCTGACCTGAGCCAAGTCAGGAAGCCACGGTGGATGTGATCTGGTGTCCACAGCCAGGCCACCGGGGAGGGCAGTGAGATGTATGAACATGCAGCTGGCCGACACCTCCCAAGTACTGTGCCCAACGCCCCACCCCCATCATTACAGGCAGCCATGGCTGCCAATGATGGTCAGCCATGGGCCATGTCTGCTAGGCCACAGACACAGCCCTGTTGTTAGCCACCCCGGGTGCTGCCCTGTGGGCAGGAGGGGCGGGATATAAATTTTAAATAAATAAAATAAAATAAATAAATAAATAAAAATGATAGCTTGCTGTGGCCCACTTTGACCCAATCAGGCAGTCCTTAGCCCGGGCTTGACCTGGACATTGTCTGGGGTGACAGCCCAAGCTAGGGTAATCCTGGGTCACATCTGGCAGTATCTGCACAAACATGCAGGTGAGGTCTGGTGCAAAGTGGGTCAAAGCAGACCACAGCAGCCCAACATCACATCTGTTTTTACTTAGACACTGATGCCCAAATAAATATAAAATAGTGCCATATCTGCATGGTGACATTTCACACCTGCTTGACATAGATGTGTATGCAAAACATAAGGGCATTAAAGATCCAGGTCCATTGTCTATTAACAGGGCTCTGGTTGTTTCTGTTGAGGGGGAACAACCAGAACTGCTGAATGCAAGGTCGGTGGCCAATAAATCATCTACAATCCGGGACTCAGTCCTGGATTGGGCTGCTGCTGACCTTGTGTGTATTATGGAGACCTGGCTCGATGCTGAGTCAGGGCCAATTTTGACTGACCTTGTTCTGGCCAGGTACTCTGTACAGCACCAGCCCAGACTGGAGGGACAGGATGGTGGTGGTGGTGTAGCCATTATTTTCAGGGATGGTTTGCCTGCTAGGAGATTTCTAGTGCAGACTGAAACTGGGATAGAGGGTCTCCATCTTGTGTTTGATTTGGCTCAAGACAGAGTGGGGATCCTGCTGGTGTACCATGCACCCCATTGCCTGGCAGCTTCCCTGACAGCTCTAGCGGCCCTGGTCTCGGATTTGGTCTTGTGGTCCCCGAAGCTTGGGGGATTCCAACATCCACGCTGAGACCAGGTTTCATGGTGTGGAGCTGGAGTTCATGACTGCCATGGCAACCATGGGTCTGTCCTGGGTTGTAGTGGACACAACACATGAGGGGGGTCATACTCTAGACTTGCTGTTCTGCACTGACCTTCAGGCAGTGGATCCGATGGTGGGGCACGTTGCTGGTTCACCCTTGTCGTAGTTGGATCATTACCTCATTCAGGCTTCTATCCCGGCAGGCCTACCTGACTCGAGTGGTATAGGACCGACTAGGATGGTCTTCCCACAGAGGCTGATGGAACCTCCTTGGTTCCAGGCTGCTCTGGGGGATTTACCCTCGAACCTCAGTGACTGCTCCACCGATGCCCTTGTAACATTTTGGAATGATTGGTTGGCAGGGGCTATTAATCAGGTGGCTCCCAGGCATCCACTCCCCGCGTTTCGACACTGCACGTCTCCGTGGTTTACAGAAGACCTGGGGCAGTTGAAGCGCAAGGGAAGGTAGTTGGAGTGATGGTGGTGCAGTACTCATGATGAAGATGACCGATTGTGACATAGACTATTTTTGAAAAGCTATGCCATGACTGTGTGGGCAGCAACGAATTATTTCTTTGCTGCATTCATAGTGTCTGTGAAGTTGCATCCGGTGGAGCTTTTCCAGGTAGTGAGAGGTCTGGCCAGTCCAGCCTGTCTCCACCTGGACCTGGGGTTTTCCATGGCCCACTGTGACATGTTTATGGCATACTTTACAAACAAAATCGCTTGCATTGAACACGACTTCGATGTCGCCCTTTCAGGCCACTTTTACATGTGGCGCTTAGAAGCGCCTCTGGACAGAGCCCCGTATTCAAGAGGAAAGCTGTGTGGGGAGTGTTTACATGCTCCCTGAGCTACTGGAAGTGACATGCCACCCATTCTCTTCAGTGGCAGCAGCTGCAGATGTGGAGCTTTCAATAGGCACATTCTGAAGACCTCAATTGTCAGATTAGAAAGAACCAGAGGTAAGAAATGCCTTGTCTGGTCAGTGTTTATGGGATCAATTCCAATTGGTGACGCCTGCTGAGAGCAGATGTGCTGGGATCTGTGCAAGACACAACATGTGAACTGGACACTTGCCCATCCTGGTTGGTTAAGATCAGCAGTGAGACGGTGGGGCCAATCAATGTGTCCTTGGGGGAGGGAAGTCTCTTAAGGGGGCTGTGGTCTGACCCCTCCTCAAGAAACCATCTTTGGATGTTGATTCCCCGGTGAGCTATCAGTTTGTCTCTAACCTTCCCTGTTTAGGGAAGGTTATTGAGTAGGTGGTGTTTTGTCAGCTACCGGAGCATCTGGACTTTGTCAGTCTTCTAGATCCTTCACAGTTCAGATTTCATCCGGGTTATTTATTTTATTTATTTATTATTTTTTTCCAAATTTATATCCCGCCCCCTCCTGCAACGCAGCTCGGGGCGGCTCACAACAGTCAGCAATAAAACATTAAAATTCATTTTAAAATATAAATATAAAATATACCATATAAAACAGGGCTAGAAAAATAATACATAAATAAATAAATGGGTGGGGGACTAAAATCATCCCTCCCCACCCTCCCTCCCAAAGGCCTGGGCAAACAGCCAGGTCTTACAGTTCCGCCGAAATGTTAAAAGGCTTGGGGCCAGGCGAGCTTCCTCCGGAAGGGAGTTCCACAGC
>QEPC01012801.1:2096428-2124937 GCA_003113815.1 Sphenodon punctatus
TATTATTATTATTATTAACAAACATTTATATAGCGCCAGCAGTGTACCTGGCACTTTACAAAGTAATAAAATAGACACGGTCCCTGCCCCTAGGACTTACAATCTGAGAGACAGGAGCGGGGGGAGAGACATAGGAAGGGGAACAGAGGGAGAGACAAGGGGTATTCATGAAGATGCGAGGTCTCAAATGCACGTACTTGGCTTGGTTACGATGAGAATGACAGCAAGTTCATTCTTGCTGTCAAGGAGTCAAGTAGCAGTTATTTACCCTCTCAGCTAGCACTAGAACTAGTGGACACTCCATGAAACTCATGGGTGGCAAGTTTAAAACAAATAAAAGAAAATATTTTTTCACTCAGTTTATAATTGGGTTGTGGAATCTACCGCCAGAGGCTGTGGTAAGACCCAGTACTCTAGCTGAGTTTAAAAGAGGTTTGGACAAGTTTCTGGAAGATAGGTCTGTGGCGAAACACCAGTAGGGGGCGCTATACAGCTAAGCCACCCACCTCACTGTGTTTCTCCAAATCTCTGGCTAGGGGTTCCCACAGCTTGCAAACCCCCCAAAACACTTGATATTCCACTGCCACCACCTCAATGTTTCCCAGCAGGTATTCACATCACTCAGGAAATGTGAACCCCCAAAAGGCATAAGCCTTACAGCTTCCCAAAAGCACTCCCCTTTCCTGGCACTCTGTTCCTGGGATTTCCTCCTCTGTGTTGGAGGCAGATCCCCAGAGCTACCCACCAGAGGCTTCCCTTGGTTCCAAAGCTGTTGGCTTCTAGCCAAATAGGTAGTTTCCCCCCTCTTTAGTAGCTTGGCCTAGGGAAACATATAATGCTCAGCCAATAATGCACACACACACCCAGTAGGGTAAAAGAAAGCTTAGACTTTACTAGTACAAAAAAAAGGAATAAAAGCACAGATCCAGGGGTTGATAACCCTTTGAGCAAAGCAAGTTCGGTTTGGGAAATGGTACCCCGTCTTGAACGCGCCTATCTAGTACAGTAGTTCTGAGTAGCAGGCAAGCAATGACTCACATAGAGTTAGTTAATCCTGGTCTGATTCTCCATAGGTGATGGTTTCTCTATGGGGTTCAAAGTCTTGATCTGGCTAAGGCCAGCGTTGCAGAGTTTAGTCACATCACACACTCCCTCAGTCCCAGAGAAGAGACAAAATTGAGAGGGTTTGAGGTTTTTAAAGCCCCCTTCCCCTCCCTCTGATTTGTTTGGCAAGGTCACCTGGCACAGGTGAAACTTCCAGCTGCCCAGTCCAGGCCAATCAGATTCCTGTTTCCTGCTGGGTGAAGAAGATCCCAGAGGAATTCCTGGAATGTGGGTCCTTATCATCTTGGACATGTGCTTTTCAGTCAAGGTGAGGGGCTGTCCTGGCCAGTGCCTGTCCAGCAAGTGGCATTTTGCCACAAGGTCCATTAGCAGCTATTAGCCAGACAGGATCAGGGAATATGATGGGAGCTGGGGGAAAACAACAGGGAATGGACCTCCCATTGTGACCTGTTGGGTGCTTCTCCCAAGCCACCGTGATTGACCACTGTCAGAGACAGGATGCTGGGCTTGATAGAGTATTTGTCTGACCCAGTATGGCACTTCTTATGTTCTTATGGGGAGTTCATTGTCATCAGTATGCTGATGACATGCAACTATACCTGTCTTTTTCATCTGACCCATGTCCTGCAGTCTTAGTGCTTTCCTGGTGTTTGACGGCTTTGGCGGACTGGATGAGGTTGAGCCAACTGAAATTGAATCCCAAAAAGATGGCGGTGATGCTCAGTGGTGGGTCTGGGGTTCTGGATGAGGGACTATTGCCTGTTGTTGACAGGGTTTGCCCCGCGTTGGCATCTCAGGTTAGGAGCCTAGGAGTACTCCAGATCCACAGCTGCATCTAGACCTTCAGGCGTTGGCTGTGACCAGAAGTGTGTTCCACCAGTTACATCTGGTGAGGCGGCTCCACCCCTACATCTCAGGCTCCGACCTGGCCACTGTCATCCATGCATTTGTTACCTCGAGGCTAGACTATTGTAATGCGCTCTATGTGGGGCTACCCATGGTGATGATTTGGAAGATGCAGCTAGTGAAGAATGCTGCGCCCCGTCTGATCACTGGGACGGATCGTAGGGAGTGCATTATGCCAGTGCTCCAGGCTCTGCACTGGCTGGCTGTAGTCTTCTGGGCCTGATTCAAGGTGCTGGTGTTGACCTATAAAGCCCTAAATGGTCTGGGTGGTCCCTACTTATCTGAGGGACCACCTCACTTCCTGGGTCCCTGGATGGCCCCTGTGGTTGTTGGGGGCTCCCCTCCTGGGGGTTCCCCACTATAGGTGGGTGGGACCAAGAGGCGTGCGTTCTCTGTGGCCACGCTGGTGTTGTGGAACTCTCTCCCAGCAGTGGTCCGCCTCAGCCCAAGTGTTTTTATGTTCCGCCATCAGTGTAAGACCTGGCTCTTTCGCCAGGCATTTGGTGGAGGGGAGGGTTAAAGGGTGGATTGCGGGAGAGGGGGTTTGATGTTTTATTGCACACCTTTTTGTATTTTTGCTGTTTTATATTTATTTATATGATTTAATTGTTTATAGTTATATTTTATTCTGATATTATGAGCCACCCCGAGCTGCCTGAGGCAGGAGGGGCAAATTTTTTACCAGTTACAAAATAAACGGTCTCACTGTATAGTACAGTTCCATTTACAAGTAGTTAAACTGGGGTCATGAACCCAAGTGAGGTTGAACCATCTGCAGATGGGGTTACGGTGCAAATTGTTATTTACTATACTTTGCATGTCTTTGCTGTTGTCTGAAGTGATAGGGTTTTATTTTTCTCAAAGTGGGATCACATGGGGCAAAAAGTTAGGGTGCCACCATCTTTAACATGTTTTACTGATGTACTTTATAACAGTCTGTGGCAGGACTCCTCCTGCACACCCCTGACTCCCCAGAGTCCCCAAGAGTGCCCCACTTGGCACCTCTTCTTGCCCCATGCATAGACCTTTTAAGAGGCTGATCAGTTGTTCATATGCCTCTACCTCTCCTCTGTCCATCCGTGAGGTCCTCTGGGTTTCTCCTTTATTATTCCTTCTCCGGGCTCTGCCCCCTCTCTCGTCTGGTTTATACATAGGGTTCATAGCTCCTCAGGAGTTGCTGTTCTTAAGGAGAGCCTTTTAACTCTCCTTACTTGCCCGCGCCAGCAACTAACCTATTTACCCCTTAGATGGTCTCAGCTAGGGAGGTCCAAAGACTTCCCAAGCGGACAGTCTGTCACCGGGAGTGTGCTCAAAGCTCAGGCTCCCTGCCTGTGCTTCTCTTCTGCTCTCCTCTATCTATCTATCTATCTGTCTGTCTCTGTCTGTCTCTGTCTGTCTCTGTCTGTCTGTCTGTCAACCTTTAATTTGTACCCCGCACTCTCTCGCCTACGGCAACTCGAGGCGGCTTACAGAAAAGGAAGAAATACAAAACAGCAATACAATCTATGGAGTGGGATCTGGTCAGTTTCACCTCCCGCTCTAGCCTCGCTAGTTCAAATGGCCTAGTCAATTTCACAGAGCCTATTGTTTGCTCTGCTTATGGCATGGATTTCTCAGAGCCGGCTCCCTCCTATCTTTCCCGCCGCTTGTCTGGAACTCTGTTGTTCAAATGGCCCGTACACCGGGCCCACGTGATGGTGACATCAGCGCTGCTCCAACGCTAGCAGCGTCATCATCCGGACCTAATCCACCTCGTTGCTCTCCACCTGTGCCTGTAGGCTCTCTGCAAGCAACACCTGTCAGAGGCATTTGTCATGCCGGTGACTGACAGCTGCCTTCAGGAGGATTTGGGGGCAGGTGAACACCGCTCCCTGCCACATGGTCTGTTCTATAACACATACTAATCATGGCTGTAACATGCTTTTGGCATGCATTATATATTTTTTACCCTTCAAAACCATCTAGAAAAGGAAACATAGTATAAACTTCGACCAAAACTAATTTCTCAAGCATGACAACAACATCCCGTCCAACATATTACCAGAATAACCCAACTATGAACTGCCAGGTAACTTAATAGGAGTAGGGTTGGAAGATATTTCACAAGCCCCACACCATTCCCCAAAAGCAAATATTCTGTTTGTGGCCCCTCACCCCCATGTCACTGAAATATCTAGAATATACATCCATAGTTAAGAGCTATTTTAGCACACAAAATATTCTTATGCTAAAAGTTAATAAATCTTACATTAAATGTAATCCCCTGAGAAAGTAGCAAATAGTATATTATGATGCACAATTGAAAATTCAAAAGTACCGCAAGTCCCAAATGCACACATTCCCCAAACAAACGCATTCCAGCAAATACCAAAACAAAAATAACTTTTCAACAGAAGAAGTCGCTTGGGCTTAGCAAAATACCAAACCCCTGAGGACAATCCGGAAAGAGAAAGTCAGTAAATAGTTCATCATAACCTTCAACTTCTTCCATGGACACAGCCAATAACCATCATGCATGGTTGGCGGCAGGAAAGTTGAAGATTATTTTCATCTTCTCCATGTGACAAATTCCTCTGCTCTCCAGATTAAATGAACTAAAGTCCTCCACTGCATCTGGAGTAATAAAGTTGTGCTGTTACCCCCTTCCAGGCCAGATGAGGCAATCACAATTGAGCACTTTCCCCTTGCAGCTGGTGCTGCTTCTTTTGATCAAAATTGCTCTGTGTTCCCTCTGAAGAGGGAAGTATTTTTAGACAATGGAATAGACATGTATCACCCTCTTTGGTAAGCAGTCAAGACATTCTCTTTACTGGGGAATTACAAACTCTGAATATTTGAGAATCTGAGATGTTGGTCTTGATTATAGAAGGGTTTCCCACAACAAAGAAATGGTCTGTTCTTTCAATGTACAGTTATTCAACCACATTAAGAAAATAAAATTCCCTGCCCTGAGCCTTTGGGGAAGGGTGCAGTATAAATGTAACTAACTAACTAAAAATTGCTGTACTGGGCAAGATCAACAGTCCATCTAGTCCGGTATTCTGCTCCAGCAGTATGAATGAATTAATTCTAGTTACGGCCATAAGCCAAATCAGACCTCCAGCAGTAGCTAATACTGAATGCTTCAGAGGAAGCACACCTAAACCGTTCCCATATAAAGAGATTGATTCCCTTTTGTTTAATCTCACATTCTAGCAACCAGAGGTTTTATTCTCTGATTAAATTGACTAAGAGGGACCTGGCCACTATGCACTTAGCCAGGGTTTTTTGGACTCAAAAACATCTTTCTCAACATCCCATGTCAATGAGTTCCTTAGGGTTGATTGTGCACAAAAGTACTTTGTTTTAGCCCTTTGCAATTGGATGAAGAGCCATACTCAAAGAGTAATGATTAATGATGGGAGTTAATAAAAGTTTAGCCATTGACTTCAGTGGTAGAGGTTTGTCTTGCCAATGTCAAACTGAGAGTGGGTGTCTAGATAAATTAGAAACTGGGCTAGAAGACATAAAATGAGATTCAGCAAAGACCTATCTAAAGCAAATCTGAAAGAAAAACCAAATGTGTAAATGTAAAATGGAAGACAAATGGCACTGCCAAGAAAGGGAAGGGATTATGAATGGTGAATCAGGAACTGAAACTCAATGATGTGATGCTGTTGCAAAAATTTCAAATCTCTTTTGCGTCTACATTAGCAGAAGCATCATATATCCAAGAATACAAACTGAATGGCACTATTTTTCTCAGCACTAATAACATCTCCTCTGGAGTATGGTGTTCCATTTTGGGCACTGCATTTCAAAAAGGAGGCTGAGAAACAAGAGAGGATGTAAAGGAGAGAGAATAGAATGGCTGGAATCGAAGTCATGGGAGGAAAGGCTGAAGAAATGGGAATGGGTAGATCCAGGATGGCAAACCTCAGGCCCAGGGGCCAAATGCAGCCCGTGACTTGTGGCTCCTTTCCAGTTCCTGGATCTGGCAGCTGGATCCAGTTCCTGTCCCCAAGCACTGAAAGACTGAGCTCAGGGGAAAGGAGCAGAGATGAGGGGCATTTACACATGGATCGCAAACAGCTCCATGGTACAGATTCTTGATTTGGATGGAGCCTCCTGTTTCTGAGCACACCCCTTAAGTACCTCCACCCCAACTTCTATATGGGCCTTGGAGCTTGTATTAATATAGCAAGGTACATTTTAGTGAAATATTAGGAAAGCATTTTGGCTGTAAGAACAGTCGGGCAGTGGAATGGCTTGCCTGGGGAGGACACACAGTTGTCAGTGATGCTTTAGCTACAGAGCACTGTCTGTTTGACCCCATTTTGAGACTAATAAAATACCATGACCCTGACAGTAATAGAAGGTTGCTACCTTGCAAACAAGGTTTTTCAAGATGGTTCAGAACATTCTCACAAATGGGTTCGCACTTGCACGCCCTTCTCTTACTGGCATATACCAAGCTCACTAGTTTGAAAACCACATGACGTTCACGCGCCCCCACACTATATAAGGTACTTTCCTGCCTAAACCCAACAGTTCCTTCCAACCTTTAAGCAATAGAAAGAAAATTTCATGTGGGGCTGGAAGGGTGGACATTTGTGAGAATGTTCGGACCCATCTCGAAGAAGCTTGTTTACAAGGTAGCAACCTTCTGTTGTTCTTCGAGTGGCTCCTCCCATTCTTGCAAATGGGAGAGTACCAAGCCCAGAATCGGGCGGTGGGGGGAATTTTCTACTAAAAGAACAAGTGCATGCAGCGTATTAAGAACGGATTTAAATTTCTTATATATATATAAAACAAAAACACAGGTAAGTATGGTACATATAAATCAAAAATAAAGAATACTAAGTATGCCTTGGTGTCTGATTCACAACATTGCATAAAATGGTGTATTAACTCGGTTTAAAAACTGAACTAAGAATAGACACACTCAGGGAAGTGTTGGATTGGGAATTTAGATGCAGAGCATAGTGCTTGATAAAAGTATGTGGGGAGCTCCAAGTTGCTGCCCTACATATTTCCTGCGGAGAAACATTAGAAAAAGCCTCAGTAGAGGCTCCCAGAGCTCTAGTAGAGTGCGCCCGCAGATTAGGGGGAGGCGTGAGTCCTTGCAGTTGGTATGTCAAGGAAATTAATTATACCAACCATCTGGAAATGGTTTGGGACGATATTTTTTGTCCCAATTTAGATAGGGAAGGTGAGACAAAGAGGTTATCAGAGCACCTGCAATCCTTGGTCCTCTGCATGTATATGAGGACAGCTCTCTTGACGTCTAGAGTGTGAACCGCCTTTAGATCCTGTGAGTCATGCGGAGGGGGGGAAAAACAGGGAGAACTATCTTCTGTGCTAAATGGAATTTGGATGCTACTTTTGGTATAAAAGAAGGATGTGCTGAAATTTCTAATCTATCCTGGAAAACCTGGAGATAAGGCTCCTTTATGCTAATAGCTGCAATCTCACTTACACACCTAAGGGACGTGATGGCCACTAAAAATGCAGTCTTTAACGTCCAGTGAAAAAGATCTGCTTGTTCTGAAGGCTCGAAGGGGAATTTCGTTAGCTGTTCCAGGACCAGAGTAAGCCCCATTGAGGGAGTGGCATGTGATGCAGAGAGAACAAATTATCAAGACCCTTGAGACATTTTTTTATCAACGGGTGACCAAATAAGGATTGCATCTGAGGCAGGGAAACGTGCCTGGAAATGGTGGAAAGATGGACCCTTAAAGAGGAGTGTGGTAACCCTTTTTCTGCTAATTGTAGTGAGTTGTGGTGGATTAAGTCTATAGTGACCTGTGTGGGCGAGAGAGATTTGGATTGCAACCAGCAACAGAACCTTTTCCATTTTGATTCGTAGGACTTACGAATAGATGGCCTGATATCATTGTCCAGAACCAGGGCAAGCTGGGCATCTAAGATTTGACCCCTTCCGCTACTTGAATCCTCCAAGTGTGGAGGTTCAGGTGGTAGATATCTGGGTGAAGAATCTGCCTGCCTCTCAGGGATAGGAGGTCGGGAACCTGGGGGGTGGCCAGTCTCTGGAGTTCCTGAAACCAAATCTGGCGGGGCCAACGTGATGTTGCTAATAAGAGGTTGGCCCCTTCTCTGTGAATTTTAATCAACACTAGTGGGATCATAGGTATGGGTGGAAAGGCGTAACCCAGTTGTGTGCAAACGCATCCCCTAGGGATATGGGGTCGTGAGCTGCCTGTGAGCAGAAGAGGGGACACTTCATGTTCAGGGCAGTGGCGAATAAGTTCAGGGTGGGAAGACCCCAGTGGGCTACCAATGCTGTGTATACCTGGGGTGATAGTTCCCACTCGTGATGTTCATGTTCGAGTCTGCTGAGGATGTCCGCTCTGGAGTTCTGAGTCCCTGCAACATGAGAGGCTATGAGGAAAATATTGTGCCTCCTTGCCCAATGCCATATGGTCATAGCAATGTGACAAAGTTGCAGAGATTTGGTTTCCCCCCTGTTTGTTCAGATACCACACTGCAGTCATATTGTCGCAAGCTACATTGACTACTACCCCACAAAGGAGAGGACGAAATGTCTGGAGCACTTTTAGAATAGCTGTGATCTCCAAGACATTGATGTGAGACTGTCTTTGTGCTGAGTTCCACGACCCCGAGATGTCGAGGTCCTGAAGGTGAGCCCCCCAGCCTGTCAAAGAAGCATCGGTGGTTAGAAATCGAGTAGGGGCGGGCTTAGTGAAAGGCCTCCCTGCTAAAACAAAAGATTTGTCACACCAAATGGACAGTGAATCAACGATTGCTCTCGAGATCCTTAGCCTCTTGGTTGGGGAATCCACCAAAGGGTTAGATAATTTCAGTACCCACATCTGCAGTGATCTCATGAATAGTCTAGCAAAGGGGGTAGTGGCTGTAGTGGAGGTCATGAGACCAAGGAGACATTGGAAAGTTTCGATTGACTGAAGCCTATGGAGGGCAACAGTCTTTACTAGGGTAGCAATATCGTGAAATCTTTCAACTGGGGTAAAGACCCTTACCAATTTAGAGTCGAGAATTGTCCCTATATAGTCATACGCTGGGTAGGGACAAGACAAGATTTCTGTTTGTACACAGACAATCCCAAAACCATGCAGAGGTCCAAGGTGAAATAGATATTGTTATTAAGGGCGTCTGGGGATTCAGCCACTAATAACCAATCACTGAGGTAAGGGTAAATCGCGATCCCCTGTTCTCGAATATAGGCAATGACTGGTGCCATCACTTTAGTAAAAACTCGAGGGGCAGTGGAGAGGCCAAATGGGAGGGAGGAGAATTGGAAATGACATGAGTTATGGGTAAATTGGAAAAACCTTCTGGAGGATGGGTGAAGCTGGACATGGAAGTAGGCATCCTTGAGATCAATGACAGCATACCATTGATTCCGATGTAAATCATTGCATAACTTGTCAATGGTTAGCATTTTAAACTTTCTATAGTTAACAAATGAATTTAGGAACCTTAGGTCTAAAATAGGTCTGAAGCCACCTCCCTTTTTCTCAATCACAAAATAGTTTGAATAAAGGCCTGAGGATAGACCACCCTTAGGAACCATCTCTATAACACCCTTTGAACACATTTAAATAACCTCTTTATTTAAGGCAACTTCCTGTAAGTGGGAGAATTTAACAGAGGCTCCCGGCTTCACCAGTGTTGGGATGGAGGAAAAAGAAACTTTATAGCCAAATTGAATTACATTCAACACCCAAGAATCCAAGGTAATAGAACTCCAATATTGGAAGGCATTCAACAACGCAATCTGGAAACGAAAGTGTAGATCAAACTCCCCCTGTGAGGTCGCGGGTAAAGCACCAGGGAGAGTAAATAATTGTCAGCGGCGGCCCCTGTTGGATGGGGTAGAAAAGGGCTGCCAGTTATTTCCTCTCTGCCTAAAGGAAGAGTATTGAGATTTAGGTTTGCCCAAAGAAGAAGAAGAGGAAGAAGAAGAAGGGTAGTACCTTCTGTTATATGACTGGTATTGACGAAAATACTGCTTTTAGGGATGGTATAAAGATTGCTGATGGTAGAGGTGAGGTTGATAAAAAGGGGGACCCTGTTCTCTCTGGGCTGTCTTCATCTTTATGGCAGTGGCCTTTGATTTCTGGATCTTTTCCAAGATATCATCTGTCTCTTTGGCAAAGAGACCAGATTGGTCAAAGGGAAGATTTTCAACCTGTGCCTTATGATGAGCCTCAATCTTAGTGCTGTTGAGCCAAGCGAACCGTCTAGTTACTATTGCATTTGCCACCGCTCTTGCAGATGTCTCTGAAGAATGACAGGCAGTTTGGAGTTGGAATCTTGCTGTTGTAGAGCCATCTGAACATATTATTTATTTATTTAATTCCATTTATATGCCGCCCCCTATGACTACGGCATCTCGGGGCGGCTTCCAACATAAAATAAACAATCACAATATAAAAATCCACACAGATATTTAAAACAATTTTAAAATACCCCCATACAAAAATTTAGCCCTCCCTCCCATCCCCGCCTCTGAAGGCCTGGGAAAACAGCCATGTCTTGCAGGCCCGATGGAAGGCCAGCAGACTCGGGGCCAGTTGTGCTTCCTCTGGGAGGGAGTTCCACAGCCGGGACCCAGCCACCGAGAATGCCCTCTCCATTGTAGCCCCCCACTTTACGCGGGGACCTCCGAGAAGGCACCCCCGGTGGACCGGAGAGTCCGTCCTGAGTCACAGAGGGTGAGGCGGTCCCTGAGGTATCCAGGTCCAAGACCGTATAGGGTCTTATAGATCAATGTCAACACCTTGAACCTGACTCGGCACATTACAGGCAGCCAGTGAAGCGCACGGAGCACCGGTGTTGTGTGCTCTCGTCGGCCCGTCCCTGTTAGGAGACGGGCCGCCGCATTCTGCACTAGCTGCAATCTCCGGGCCAGTATCAAGGGAAGTCCCACATAGAGCGCGTAGTAGTCCAGCCTTGAGGTGATGAAGGCATGGATCAAAGTGGCCAGGTTGGGTCTGGAGATATACGGGCACAGTCTCCGCACCAGATACAGCTGGCGGAAAGCCGCCTTTACCACCACATCCACCTGCTGATCTAGACGGAGACCTGCGTCCAATAATACCCCCAGACTCCGAACCTGCTGAACCACGGAGGGGCACACCCCCTCAACAAGAGGGGGCACCACCTCCCCCGCCCAGCCCACTACCATCACCTCCATCTTATCGGGATTGAGCTTCAGTCTGCTCTGCCATAGCCAACTTGCCATGGCCTCCAAACACTGAGATAGCATGGAGACGGCAGGGCCTGGGTCAGCTGAAAAAGAGAGGTAAAGCTGGGTATCATCAGTGTATTGGTGGCAACGCACACCAAACCGTCTCACGATCTCCCCCAAGGACTGCATATAAACATTAAATAATAAAGGAGACAAGATTGAACCTTGCGGAATGCCACAGTCCAGGGTCTAGGGGCTAGATGTTTCTGCTCCCAAGACAACCCGCTGGGTCCTCCCTGAGAGGAATGACTGGAACCAAACAAGGGTGGTCCCATCCAGACTCCCAAGGTCACGCAACCGTCTCAACAGCAGCCCATGGTCCACTGTTTCAAATGTGGCTGAGAGATCTAGCAGGACCAGTAATGTCGAACGTCCTGCGTCCATCTCCCGGCAGAGATAATCTACTAAGGCCACCAACGCCGACTCTGTACCATGGCCGGGCCGAAACCCTGATTGAAAGGGGTCGAGAAAATCAATGCTGTCCAGGTGAGCCTGGAGTTGCAGGGTCACTGCCCATTCAATAACCTTCCCTAAAAAGGGAAGGTTAGAGACGGGTCGGTAACTGGCGAGTGCATCCACATCCAAAGATGGCTTCTTGAACAGGGGGTGCATCACCGCCTCTTTGAGACCGGGGGGCAAACTCCCCTGCTGAATGGACGCATTGATAAACCCCGCCAGCACCAACCTCAGTATCTCCCTGGAAACTTTCACCAACCAGGATGGGCAAGGATCTAATTCACAACTAGTGGCCCTCACTGACCCCAGGATCTCCACAGCATCGGCTGGCGTCACTTCCTGAAACTCATCCCAGAAAGATGGACCAGCCAGCGCCTCCATCACCTCACGCTCTATTCCTGCTGTCTCTAATCCAGTGTCGATGTTGCTCTGGATCCGAGCGATCTTGTCTGCAAAGTAGATGGCAAACTCCTCACAGCGGGCCTGGAACAAGTCCCTGTCCAGGCGGAGGGAGGCCGGACTGACCAGCCCCCGCACCACCCGGAACAGCTCCACTGGACATGACTTTGCAGACGCTATGAGGGTGGCAAAGAATTCTTTCTTTCCTACTCTCACAGCCTCAAAATAGGCCCGCAAATGGGCCCTCTGGAGAAGTCGGTCGGATTCAGAGCGAGTCCGACACCAGTGTAGCTCTAGTCGCCTGCCTTCCTGCTTCATACCTCGCAACCCATCAGTAAACCAAGGGGCCCTGCGATGTCGAGACAGGGGCAGGGGATGTCAATGGCCTCCCCAAGCAAGATGTTCCAAGCCTGGACGGGTTCATCCACAGAGCGGCTGGCAGAGTCCAGGGTTAACTTCCCCATGGCCTTCTGGAACCGTTGAGGTTCCATCAGCCTCCGAGGGGGACCATCCTAACTGGTACCTTTCCCTTCTGGGGGTGACTTACTAAGAGACTGGTCATAAGGAGGTAATGATCCGTCCACAACAAGGGCATAGTTTTTACATCCCCCGCTACCGTATCACCCGGCTCAAGGCCCGAACAGAGCACCAGGTCGAGGGTATGCCCCCCTACATGGGTCAGGCAGCTGACAACCTGGGACAAATCTATGGTTGCCATGGCGGCCATGAATTCTCGCTCCGCCCCCACAAGGTCAGTGTCGGTATGGGCATTGAAGTCCTCCAGGACCAAAGTCCTAGAGGAGCCCAACGCCACCACCGAGACCAGCTCTGCTAGAGTGGAGAGGAATGCTGCTGGACAGGAAGGGGCCTGGTACACCAGCAGCATCCCCAAATTTCCCCCCACCAAATCAAACACCATGTGAAGGGCCTTGATCCCAGGAATATCTGGAACTGGATACCTCCTAGCTGACCACGTCTCTTTAAAAATCATAGCTACACCACCTCCCCAGCGCCCAGCACGAGGCTGATGCTGCACGGCATACCCAGCTGGAAGACGATCAGCCAAAATTGGCCCCGCTTCCTTGTCCAGCCAGGTCTCCGTTATGCATGCGAGGTCTGTCGCCCCATCCAGAATCAAATCCCGGAATATCGGGGCCTTATTTACTATGGAGTTCGCATTCAACAGCATCAGTTCCCTGCCATGGGACCCTGGACCCCACACCCCTGGACCCTCCGGTGACGGGCAGGGTCTCCTCAGCTCCACAAGTACCCTAGCGCCCCTGGGCACCCGAGTCTTCTGCCCCCATCGACCATACCGTACATGACTCATGACAACTCCAATGGCCCCTCCCTCCCCCCCATCCACCCCGTCCTGACCGCCTCCCGTTGGTTGCTCCCCCAGAGCGCCCAGAGGCACCCTTTCCCTGGACCCTCCGGTGGCGGGCAGGCTGCCCTCAGCTCCACAAGTACCCTAGCGCCCCATGGCGCCCGAGTCCTCTGCCCCCATCGACCATACTGTCCATGACTCATGACAACTCCAATGGCCCCTCCCTCCCATCCACCCCGTCCTGACCCCCTCCTGTCGGCTGCTCCTCCAGAGGCACCCTTTCCCCTCCCCATGCCCAAGCCCCACCTCTCACGAGGAAGCTNGGCCATATCCACCCTAACCCACTCCCCATGACCCCCACCCCCAAGCAACACCCACCTCATCCCCCCCCAAAAAAACTTTAAAACCGCAAGTTAAAAACAAGATGAAAGCTGCCCACCCCTGTTCCCCTTAGTCCCGCTAAGAGCCAGCGGGTCTAGAAACAACAACAACAGCAGTGGTATTGGTGGGGCAGTAGCGGCAGCAGTAAAGATGGTGTCTGTTGACCAAAGGGGCCCCCAGGCGCCCTGGACTAGCGAACGACCCCAGCCAACGGCCGACACCCTTTGGGTGTCGCCCTTCGGGCTGGCACCCACAGGACTCCACCCTGGGTGTTATTACCTGGGGAAGGGGAGGGAAAAGCAGAGTGGCAGCAAGCTCCTCCAGTCAATGCAGCCCCACTTCCCACAGCACCAGACACAGCTTGCACGCTGTGCGTGTTGTTGTTTGTCCTTAGGGAGATGTGGGATGAGTTGTAGCATCTCCTCTCATAAGTGATGCTGGAAGGATGCCATCCTGGCTGCGTAATTAGCAGTACGCATTATCATTGTATTCACAGCAAAAACTTTTCATCCAAAAATATCTATACGGCGGCTTTCTTTGTCTGCCGGGGAAGTGTCCTTGTGTTACGCTGGAACTTTTCAGAAGCTGCTGAGACAACAAGGGAATTGGGTAAGGGATGTTTAAAGAACATTGATCCCTACTCAGGTGGGAACAAATAGAAAGTGTTGCTCATCGAGGAAACTGGCTGTATAAACGCTGGATTTGCCGATAACTTCTCTGCTTCAGAGGCGTGACGCTTAAACAAAGGAAGAGTCAGTTTGGATTCTGGGGGCTTTTCCACTGAGAGGTACGCAGGATCGGATTCCTGCTCCACTATGGGGATTGTATCAATCTTTAGAGTAGTAGTCAATTTTTTAAATAGGGCTTGAAATTCCCTATGGTGTTGGGAAGAAACAGACTAAGTCGAGCCCTGACCGTCATCTGATGGTGGGGGCGAGAGGTTGTCAGGCTCCTGCCCTTCAAACGGCTCCTGAGTCAGCAGTGGTGACTCCGGTGAGACGTCCTCCATCGGAGGGGTAACTTCTGCAGGTTCCGAAAGGGGTTCAGGGTGGCTCAAAGAAAGGAGAACTCTCTTCTTAAAGTCTCTCCGATGAGCAGAGCAACATCTGTGCTTATGCAGATTTTAAAGGAATTTCTGTTTATCCTCACTTGTAAATGAGTTAGAGGGGTGAATTGGTGTCGTGTCCTTGACCACCAGCGTCAAAGGGTGATAATTCGACATTGAGAGACGATCTGCGAACGTTGAGCGTTGTCGACGTCGAGGGAGTGCTGTCGATGTCGAGGTATGCATTGATGTTGAGGGAATAGTAGAAGTCGTTGGTGGAGACGTTCTGCTCGACGTCAGGTGTTGAGACTGTCCACTAGGGGCACTGTGCAAAGATACCTCAAGCTGTGGAGGTATGGACGTCGATGCTGAGGGAACGACTGCTCTAGATATCGTGGCCTGAATCAACGTTTGCAGGCACGATACAATAATCTTTTTATCTTTTTGCCTGGTCTTGTCTTGCTCTTTAAAATACTGCATTGGAAAGGCAGGCATAGATGGGGGCAAATTCAATGGTCCTGCGGTGGACTCAGGTTGTGGGGAAACCACCCAATGTACCCTCAGGGGCTGGTAAGGCGAGCCTGTAAACCTTGGGTCTGTTTCCCCCTCAGCATTGTACAACGGGGAAGAGATAGTCAAGGGCGAGATAGGCGTTGAGAAGCCTACGGAGTGTAGCAGAGCTTCATCTGAGGAGGATGCGGGGAACAATGAGCGATCCGCTTAAATAGCAGGCTCTACCCCTTTAGCATTTTTTCATCTTTTTAAAGGAGGAGATCAGGAAGCTGGAGAAACAGAGGGTACTGGTGCAGTCAAGTCACCAGCAGACTCCGTGGAAAGGGTCGGAGCGACTGACACCATCACCCCTGCTCCAGTACTAGGCACCGTTGGCGAGACAGGCAAAGGCTTCTTTCTACGCTCTTTGCCAACTTGTGTTTACCTTCAAGCTCCTTAAGGAGCGCTGGGAGATGGAGAGATCTTTCCCTCAGAGTCTTAGACTCCTTTTAAACGAGACAAGAAACGCGGCTGATCCTTTGATCAGCCGCGTTTCTTTGTGCTCGTTTAAATTGAAAACTCACATTTAAGCCGGCTCTTCCCCGCGTCAGACCGGGCAGGCGATCCTGCCCCGTCCAACGCGGATCGCCGCTGTGCCGGCTTCACGGCACACTTCCGGGGTATGTAGCTGAGTGCATCAGACCCGGCGTAGAGAGAAAGGCGGGATCGTCTAAAAGCGCCCAAAGGCTTCAAAAGTAAACACTCTGGGCATTTGCTCAGGTCGTGTTGACCGCCTAGGCAGATGAGGCACTGGCCGTGGGGGTCCTTTGTGGTCATCTTTCTTCCACATGAAAAACATTTCTTTAAACTGTGGCGAACGGTTGCCATAATAAGAACAAGTGAATTAGGAATGCTGGTAAGCCGCGAAAGCAGTTGGAAAGAACTGTTGGGTTTAGGCGGGAAGGTACCTTATATAGTGTGGGGGCGCGTGAATGTCACATGGTTTTCAAACTAATGAGCTTGGTATATGCCGGTAAGAGAAGGGCGCGCAAGCGTAAACCCATTTGTGAGAATGGGAGGAGCCACTCGAAGAAGAACAAGCACATACAAAGTATAGCAATATCAGTTGGGATCGTGATCCCATCCAGACATGGTGTGTCCCCCAGCTCAGGTCATGATCTACGGACTGGGAACCGTTGGTAGAGAATATCATTCTTCATAACAGGGGCTGGGGCCAGCTTATCTTTGATGTTCCTTCCAGTGCTACAATTCTATGATTCTGATCACTGCTACTTGCTTTTGGAAATCTTTAGCTGTCTGTTTTAAGACTCTAACGATTCTCCACAATCCTTTATATAATGAACACTTGTGTTCCATGTGATTAATTCTTCAGAGTACACACCCTGGACGGATATATAAATTCCTAGGCAATTTCATTGCACCCACCGGCATAATTACTGAGATGCTTGCTTTAACATGAGAAATTGGTATTCTAGTTGAGCTTGTTCCCTTGGAAAATGGTTGAGGGAACCGGAACCACAGATTAACTGTCTGAGTAGGTCTTCTATCCTGTTATTTTCCTTTTTCAGATTTGCATCATTAAGACTCTGAACAAGGGCTTAGTCAAATCAGCTGGGACCATGAAGATTCAACCCATTTATTCACCATGTGCATAAACCATACTCCAATTTGCCTCTGCACCTTAGATCCAGAAAATGACACATATTTGGTACACTGTCTCTGACCCCATGCCTCCTACATAATATTAAGATTTGGTACCTCCCTCTTCATAAAATAATAATTCCAATTTATACCCCACCCTGTCCCCCAAAGGGCTCAGAGCAGCTTACATTTTTTTTAAAAAAAACCCATAACATCAGTACAAAAATACATATAAAATACATTTCCCACCTCCCAATCCCCCCACCAACCCATCACTCCCACTTCCATTCCTCCAACTCTCACTTGGAGGAAATCCCCTCCCTCAGTCAAGCCCTCCCCCACCGTCTGAGGGACCATAGCTAAACTAAGGAGCTGCTTAACCCACCCGAGGGTGTCTCCCTAAGCTCCTCCCCCCCCACACTCATCCTCCCACTCTCACTGCCCACAGCATATTCCCATAAAATGCAAGCAAAAAATCCCTATTAAAAATATAATGCACAAAATGGGCTATAGTATAAGAAGGGACTAAAAGCAGTAATGATGGCCCAGATTCTTTGGGCAGCACAGCTTCATGGCCATGGCCACACAGGCCACAAATGGCCCAAGAATGGCCCTTTAGTGCCACACTTCAGCTGCCATTGGATGGCTGCCACCTCCAGGTAGCTTGATCCTCTTATCAGGTAGGGCTCTACCTGAAGGGAAAGCAGATGGCAACCAATCCTCAGTCAAAAGACACAGCCAGACCCCTTCCCACCCAAGGCTCTAGGCAGTAGAGGTGTGCACCAGGGGACCATGTCGTTTTTGTTTTCATTTTTTGTTATTTTCATTTTCATTATTTAAATCTGTCGTTTTGGTTTTCATAAATATCAAATTGTCATTTTTGTTTTTGCTTTCGTTTTCATTTTCCACTGGTTTCAATGGAAAACATATTTTTGGTTGTAACGTTTTTGTTTTTCACTATATTTGGCTGAAACTTGGAGTGATTATACCTCCAAATAGAAGGCATTAGGTGTACCAAATTCCAAAATAATTGGATATAGGAGTTCAATTTTAGAAGCAGTTGAATTAATTTATTTTGCAAAAATCTTCATATACATTCTTAAGTGTAAGTACTTTGACTCACATTTAATGTTGATGAAACTTGGCAAATTTATACCCCTTCCCATGTTTACTAACTCTGATAACTTTCAGAAGGATTGGATAAAGGGTCCTGGTGGTATAAGCAACTAACTTATAAATGTATGTCTGACTGTAACATCTTTGTAGTTCAACCAGTATACATGAAATTTGGCAGGGCTGTATATCACACTTTCACAAATATCAAATATCAAAAAGATGTGATAAAGGGTCCCAACTGTATATGCCTGCACACTGACAGCTTATGCAGAGAAGGAGCCTATGCCAGGGATTCTCTTACATGTCACTGTGGTATAAGATCGGTTTGTGATGCCAGTTGGCCATCAGAACTGTCAACAAAATATCCTCATTGCCGATGCACTGAAGGAGACAGGACACAAAGGCTGGATTTTAAATGGCTGCACTCTTTCGTTATTGCAATAACAATAATGAAAATGAGAATTTTCATTATTGTTATTGTAATAATGAGGCAGCTTTGATCCCCTTATGAGGTCTGTACCTGAGGGGAAAGCAGATGGCAACCACCAGTCCTCATTCAGGCAGACCAGCCAAACCTCTCTCCACCCACTTATATACTTAGTCCTTGAGAGTCCTCCTGTGGTTGCATCAAAGTCTTTCTTCTTTGTCGTTGTGTTGTGCAAATCAGTCTATTAACACCTTTGGGGATGGATGGGTACTGAATTAATCTGATGGTCAGTTTTGCTCAGTTACAGGCCAGTTTGTGGATAAGCAGAGAAGAACTTGTACACCCAGAGGTACTAAAGAGGGGGTCATTGGATCCCATTTGTTGCGATCCTCCATGTGGAGCCCATCCTCCAGGCAGGCCCTGTTTGCCTGCACACTTGGCCCAGGAGCTTCAGCTAGCCAGGACTAATGAACTTGATTAAGCAATGTACCTGGGGCCCCCTTCAGCTGTTGCTTAAAAGTTTTTCCAAAGTGTAACTTCCTGGCCTCACAACAACCTTGCAAGCTGCTGCTACAGTGAACACTCTGGCCTGCCTGGATCTGCTCAGCCTCTTGCTGTTCTCTGGAAATCCTCATTTCATTCTTTTTGGATTTTGGGGTGACTATAACTTTGTTGAGCATGCTTTGCTTGTTGATCACTGAATCGAGATAGCATTTCTGTTACCTCAAATACGGGCTGGACTTCACTATTTTGGATGCTGTAAATCTTCATTCTTTGTTGGTGTTGCAGTCTCCATTACTTTGCACATTACGTGGTTTCAACTTGTCTGTTAGGAGAACTGTGACATCATTAAATAGCATGAGGGGATTCAGGCTAGTAACACACAGCAAATAATGAAAGATAGGGTGTACTGGGAACAAGGTGAATCAGGGCAGGAAAGTCGGAGGGAGGCATTTCTGAGAGCTTTGGATTCTAAGGAAGTATCTTCTCTAAACCAACAAGCAGATGTTGTTATGATGCCAACACCTGTGAACATGGACGCTGCCAGAATTGTAATCATGGGCAGTGAGGCTATAAGGTTCTCCCACCCCTCTATGATGTCCTGTCTCCCCCCCCCCCACCTCCCCAGTGCTGTGATATTTCCATTCTCTAAGGAGAGATCGAGGCCACATCAAAAGGGGGCAGGCTGTGCCAGAAATGGGTGTGGACACACCCGGAAGGAACCTGGACACACAAAGAAGGGGAAGGGCAATCGAATCTTTGTCTTGTTATGATGTGACCACACCCACTTCAGACCATCAGGATGTCATGTTTCTCCAAAGGTGCCAGGCCAAATGCTCCCCTTTACCTGCCTGTCCACCCATCCACCCTTGCACCTCTTGCCCATGTCTATGAATACGGATACTTATTTCTATAGCGCTACTAGGCGTACGCAGCACTTTACAGTCAGAGATTTTCAAAGACAGGTCCCTGCCCAGTGGGCTTACAATCTAAGATGGACAAGGGTGAGGGGAACACAGGAAAATACACACTATGGGTATTTTCAGACGTTACGGGCAGCCGGTTCACCACAGTGAACCACCAGGGGGGGTGAACAGCGCAACCACGCCCGGGGGTGGGAAAATGACCCAAACAGACGTGCCGGGAACGGGACCACGGGCCGGAACCGGGCCGCACCATCGCGGGCCGCGGCAGCACAACAGATGTGCAGACGAACCCCCGCCGGGCGCTAAACCCCCACAAGGCACCGGGCAGGGGCGGGACACAGACATGGCCGCCTGAGGGCAAACGAAGCCACAAGGCACACAAGGGAACGCCCACACAAGGGAAACGGGAAGGGAGGGGGGAAGAGCGAGAACAGGCTGACAGCCGGCTCACACAGCGGTCCCGCAGCAGGGCACAATGCACGGCCACACGCCCACGCACACACACACACACCAGGGAAAGGCCGGGAAGGGGGGAAGGGGCGCCCGGAACACCCCACCCGGAACACCGGCAGGGAGGGGGGGGCACCACCACGGGGCAAGGCACAGACAGCAGCAACCCCCACCCCCACACCACCCCAGTCCAGTCCAGTCCAAGGAGGTGCCCCCACAGGAACAGAGGCAGTCTCGGGGGGGGGGGGCGGACCCCCGGAGCAAGGCACGTTGGGGGCCCCCAAAGCACAGCGAGGCCGGCGGAGGGGCGCCAGGAGGAGGAGGAAGGGGGCCCCACAGTCAAAGGCTGGCACAGGCAGGGCAGCCGGGTCCAGCGGTGCTCCTCCGCAGCACCAGCGACGCTCAGGCAGCACCCACGGAGTCACGGGGATGGAGGGGGCCCAGGACCACGGCCAGGGGCAGCAGCAAGCAGCGAGGCGGGCGGGAGCTCACCGAGGTGGGGTCCGCAGGTCGGGAGCGGCCAGCGGGGACCAGGGCCCCCCCCCGGGCCGGGGCGGGAGCCCACACGGGGGCACCACGCCGGGGGGGGCAGGCCAGCGACGCGGGGCTCACGGGCCGCTGCCGGGGGCCCCGCTGGCCCGAGGGCCCGGGTGGCCCGCCCGGTGGACCAGGTGGGGCCAGTGCAGCATGCCCCGGCGGTACCCCTGCAAGGACATGTAGTGGGCGATCAGGTAGTAGGCCTCGAAGGGATCGGGCATGGTGAGGGCCAGCTGCACATCCACACGC
The DNA here is from genome assembly GCA_003113815.1 of Sphenodon punctatus. NCBI lineage: Eukaryota > Metazoa > Chordata > Lepidosauria > Sphenodontia > Sphenodontidae > Sphenodon > Sphenodon punctatus. Next base: position 2,117,603 of record QEPC01012801.1, read on the forward strand.
GCCCACACCGCCAACAGGGATGACATCTCCACCGCGGAGGGCTCCGGCACACAGCAGGCAGCAGAAGGGGGCCACGGAAGATGCCCCAGCTCCAGAAGCCGCTGGAACGCCGCCCCACGGGTGCGCTGGTACCCACGGGCCCCGTGAACACAGGAGAAGTAGCTCACGGCCAAGGCAGGGCCACCCTCGGCCAGGCACTCCGAGTAGGCGCCCAGACCACACACCACCAGCGCTGACACGGTCTCCGAGGCGCTCCAGGGCACATGGGCGCACAGCACCTCCGGGATGCGCCCCTCGGGGAAACGAGCCAGCCCCAGGGCCTCCGCATGCAGCCGGCAATCACGGGCGCTCACCACATGGCCAAAGTAACGGAGCCCGGAGCTCAGGCTCTCGTAGGCACCTGCACGGCTCCCCGGCCCGGCCAGGAGCAGCTGCACGGCAGGGGTGTGCCACAGGTCGCACAGAGACATGGTCTCGCGGAAGGCCCAGATATGGGGGGCCCCTTGGGGGCCGGACAGCGGGAGCCCCATGGATGGGCAGCCAGCCATGGTCCAGCACAACAGGGAATGGGACACGGAGCCCGGAGGGCACACAGACTGCCCAGGGCCGGGAGAGGCTCGGCCCGGCCCCCGGGACAGGGAACACGGGCCCGCACCGCAACATTGTAGCACAACAGAGCGAGGCGTGGGGTGCGGGCCCGGCACAGCTGCAGAGAACAACAGCGAGCTCTCTGTCTGCCTAATCGCACCTTCAAGGCCATCCCGCTACAAACAGCGAGGGGAGGGGGCCCGGGGTGCTGGGGGCGGGAGCAGCCGGAACGCACCGGCACAGGGCGCGCGCAGGCCCGCGAGGCCGACCCCCGGGCGGAGCCACCAGCACCGGGCCGCCATAAGCGCTCCCAGCCCCCACCGGGGCCCCAGCACCATGGAGCGCGATAGGGCAGGTGGGAACTGGATGTTCCTCGCGCTCGCGGCTGAGTGGCACCGTGACCACACTGAGCAGCTGTGCCTCCTGACCGAGAGGGTGCACCTGGCCGTCCGCCTGCGCTATGTCCTGGCCCTGCGGGCTGGCGTGCGCCTCCGGGGCCAGCAGGCCCGCAGGAGAGTCCGTGCCCGGCTCAGGGCTCGGCGCCGGGCCTGGGGGGCGTGGCTGGCCGCCTGCCGGAGCCTCACCCGGCCCGCTGCGCTCCGAGGGGCCGCGAGGCGGTTCCGCTGGGCAACGCAGACCCTCCGCCGGGCAGCGCTGCTGGCTATGCCCATAGCGCGGAGCCTATGGGTCACGGAGCGGCCCCAGGCCTGGTGGGAGCGGGCCCAGGCCCACTGGGGGGAGGCCGAGTGGGGGTCCCACTTCCGGATGGGCAAGGCCACCCTGCTGCGCCTAGCGGAGCTCCTCACGCCCTGGCTGGAGCGGCAGCACACCTCCATGCGGGAGCCCATCCCCATGGTCCAGCGGGTGGCCATAGGGGTCTGGGCCCTCGCAACGCCCGACTCCTGCCGCTCCGTGTCCCAGCACTTCGGGGTGGGGCTCAGCACGGTCGCCTGCATCGTGCGGGATGTGTGCGAGGCTGTGGAGGGCGTGCTCCTCGACAGGACCATCCAGCTCCTGGACCAGGGCGCTGTGATGGCTGGCTTCGCGGCCGGGGGCTTCCCGAACTGCATCGGAGCCGTGGACGGCACACACATCGAGATCCTGCGCCCGGCCGCGGGGGAGGCCCTGGAGTATGTGAACCGGCACGGATACTACTCCCTGCACCTGCAGGGGGTGGTGGACCACCGGGCCCGCTTCATAGACATCTACACGGGCAACTCCGGCCGGAGTCACGACGCCAGGATCATGACCATCTCCCCCTTCTATGCCCGCATGTACCGGGGGGACTTCGCGGACATGGGCATGAGGTGGATCGAGGGGGTTCCCATGCCCCCCTGCATCCTGGGGGACCCCGCCTACCCCCTGACCCGCTGGCTGATGAAGGTCTACCCTGTCCCGAGCACCCCTGCGGAGCAGGTATACAATACCCGCCTGTGTGCGAGCCGGACCGTGGTGGAGCGTGCCTTCGGGGCCCTGAAGCAGCGCTGGAGGAGTATAGCTGGCCGCCTGGACTTCACCGTCCCCACCTCCGCCCTGGTGATCGGTGCCTGCTGCGTTCTGCACAATGTGTGCGAGACCGAGGGGGCGGCCCTGGAGTACCCCGAGCCCCACCGGCCCCCCGGTCCTGTTCCCCTGTACGTGAACGCAGGGAACCCCCGGGAGTACCGGTATGCCAAAAGGATCCGGAACGCCCTTGCAACCCACATCGCCCGGGGGGGCCCGCTGTGAGGGCCTTCCCGCCCCTGGGGGCCCCACCCCCCCTTCCGTGCCAATGCCCCTGTACACGCGGTCCCACAGCCCTGTCCCCCCCACAAACGGGCCGGGGACAACTGTCTCTTTACAACACTTTATTGCCCACACAGTTCACACAATCACCCTGTGCCCCCTCCCCACCCCCGTGCCCGTGACCCCGTCCACCACCCGCCCTCATGTGGCCCTCCCCCTCCCCCCCCTTCCCACCATCCCCCCGCGTTTCCTGGGCCGACCCCTCGTGCGGCCGCTTGGGCCCACCGAGCTCTGGGAGCTCCCCTCCCCCCCACTGTCCGTGTCCCCTGCCGTGTCCTGGGCCGGTCCCGGCCCCGGCAGGGGGCCGGGCGGCGGATGGGCAGCTGTGCCCGGTGCCCCGGTCGCGCCCCGGGGGGGCTGGACCCTCCGGAGGCCCGGGGGCACTGGGAGGCGCATGCGAGGGCCCTGGGGCCGGGGGGGCGCCAGGGGCGGCAGGGCTGGGCCCGGGGGCGCCGAGGGGCCCGGCATGGGGACCTGGGCGGGCAGGGCGCCCGGAGGTGCGCCGGCCATCACGTAGGCACACATGGTGCCCGCATGCAGGAGCAGGGAGGTCCCAATGTCGTGGGACCTGTCCATCTTTGCACTGTGCTCCCGCACCATGCCCTGTATGTCCTGCCGGAGGCCCCTGAGCAGCCCCTGCTGCCGCTGGTGCTCCCGGCGCTCCCGCCTCCGCTCCAGGCGCACCTCCGCCTCCAGCCGGCGGTCTGTCTCCAGGGCCTTCTCCATGGACCGCTCTATGGCCGCCTCCATGCGGTCCACGGAGGCGATCATGCGCTCCCCCTGTTCCTCCGCCCTGCGGACGATGTCCTCCGCTTGCTCCTCCCTGCGCCTGCGGACCCGCGCCCGGTACTCCCGCATCCGCTGGGCTGGGGCCGCGGCCGGCGGAGGCGCCGCGCGCGGGGGCTGCCCTGTGGAAATGGGCGGGTGGGTCAGTGCAGGGCCCTGTCCCCTAGCGGGGTCGGGTCCCGGGGCCCCCTGCCCCCCCTCCCCCACTGAGGCCGGAGGCCCCCCTGGGCTGGCGCCCGGGGGGCCCTCCCGCCATCCCAGCCCTCCCGCCTTACCTGGGTCCGGCACCTGCTCTCCTGTGCCCTCCGCGGGGGCCTGCACCGTCTCGCTGGCCCGGTCCTGGGGCTCCCCATGTCCTGCGGGCGGGAGAGGGGGGAGCGGGTGAAGGGGGCTGGTTGTGGCCCCTGCAGCAGGGCCCCCACCCCCGCCCCTGCCACCGGCCCCCTGGTCGTGCCCCCCCCTGCCCTGGGGGCCCGCATACCCTCGATGTCGGTCTCGGAGCCCTGGGAGCCCGGCGCCTCGCCCTGGGAGTGCTCCCCCAGGGACCACTGGCTGAGGGTGGTGAGGGTGCCGACCTCCGACTCCGCCTGGCCGGCTCGGCGTTGGGAACTCTCCGGGCTGCTGCTGGGGGGGGGCCTTGGGGTTTCAGCGGGTCCCGGGTGGTCCTCCTGGGGGTGGGGGTCCCCGGAGCTCGTGTCTACCGGGCGGGCGGCGAGGGGAGGGGGTACCTCGGCCCGCTCCCTGCCCTGGACCACAGCGCTGCCCACGAGGCGTGGGGCAACAATGGAGCCCTTCATGTGAAGGATGCGGTCCAGGGCATCGTAGTAGGGGGCGGTGCGGGCCCCGTGCCCGGAGCGGCTGTTGTTGTCCTTGATGGCCTTGTACCCCCTCTTGAGTTCCTTGGCCTTGGAGCGACACTGGCTGACTGTGCGCTCGTGCCCCGCCGCCTCCATGTCGCGCACGATGTCCCGGTAGACGTGCTCGTTCCTCTGGTTGATTGCGAGCTCCAGCTGGTACTCGAGGGTCCCCCATATCCGGATGAAGTCCCGGGTCTCCTGTAGGCCCCACTGGCCCCCTCTGTGGTAGGCCTTCTTCCGGCTCGGCCCCTGCTGTTCCTCCTCCTGGTCCAGCTCCTGCTCCACCTGCACCTGCTCCTCCTCCACCTCCTCCTGGGGGTGCGCCTCCGGGCGCGCGGGCCCGGCCTCATCCTGGGGCTCATCCGCCCGGGCCGTCTTTCGTGTCTGGGGGGGGAGAGGGGGTGAGTGGTTGCTGGGTGCGGGTGTGGCCCCTCTCGGGGGCCCCCTGCCCCCCTGCCTTGCACCCTGGGTCCCCCCAGCCCCCCCATGGGGGGTTCACCCGTGCCCCCTGTTCCCCTCCCGTTGGGTGCCCTTACCCTTTTCCTGGGTGCCTCCTGTGGGCCCGTTCCGGCCGCTGTCCCCGGGGCGGCGCGACCCGGCTGCAGCTGTGGGTGTTGTTCCCGGGCCGCCTCCCTGGTCGGGTGCTCCCGTGTGCCCCCTTTCTGCACCTGTGCCCCCTCTGCCTGCATCGCTGGGCCTGCCTGTAGCTCCTCCACCTCCTGGGCCGCCGCTGTCGCTGTCTCTGCCTCCGCTCTCTTCCGCTTCCCTCCTCGCTCCATCCCGCCACGCTTGCTTGCTGCTGCTCTCGCTTTAAATCTCCCTCCGGTGTATGTGTTGATGCTGGTTGCCTGGCAGCGACGCTGCGTGCCTTGTCCCCGGCTGGGGCTCGTTTGGTTTGGTTCCGCTCGGGGATTGGCGTCCAGATGTTACTTTTCCTTGGTTCCCTGTGGGGGTTCGTTTGACCACGCTTCCCGGGACCTTCCCCTGGCTAGCCCGGGAAGCGTGGTTGAACCTGACCCCATGTGGGTATTGAACGTGATGAACATCTGGCGCGCGCCGTTCAGACGTTCAGGGCCCTTTGGCCCCACGGGGGGGTTGAGCGTGGTTGAGCGTGATCTCGTAACGTCTGAAATCACCCATAGACACCCATCTTTTTGATTGGGAAGTGAGGCAGATAGGTTGTGACTTGCCCAAGGCTACCCAGTGGGTTTATGGCTAGGGCAGGATTTGAACCATGGCTTCCCAGACCCAAGTTCAGCACCTTATCCACTTTTCAGACTTCGGTTTCTGAAGGACAAGCAACAAACTAGTTCAGATGATTTCTACTCTTGACCTGTGTGTGGAAGTGTTTGTGTTTCACAGAACTCTTCATGCTTTGGTTTCCGTAGCCCACATAAAATGGAATTTAGCACTGACGTAATTTACTGATGCAAAATCATATGTAATTTAATCAAGCTGCAAATGTAAAAAATAAAAAGTACTCAAATTAAGATGGAGACAAGAGACTAGACGTTTTCACGGTGCACTGCTATATCAGTATCGCCTCCACCCCATTAGCTTTATTTGAACATCATTAACTTGAATGATTGAGGCTAAACCCCGTTATCATGATAACATGTTCCATGGAGAAAATCTAAGTCAGGCTCCATTCTCCTAGTCAGAGCTGCTGGAGAAGTATATTTCTGATAGGTATACATAGAACCGTTCTGGAGGAATACATGAAACAAGGAAGAATTTTGTATGTTCTCTTTGTCTCCTTAGGAATCATTCTGGATTATGACTAGAGCAGAAATGAGGAGTGGGTTTATTATTCACATTTTCCAATATTGTTGTTAATAACTGGTGCTCTGTTCTCTTCACTGGCTGCCTATAGTCTACTGAGCAAGGTGTTGGTGATTACCTTTAAGGCCCTATATGGTCTGGGCCCTGCTTATCTGTGGGACTGTCTCAACCTCCATGTCCTGCCCCCCCCCCGGTCATGCAGGGCACCCTTTTGGAGGTTCCCCGGGTTTGCCGGGTGGCGACCTCCAAGAGGGTGTTCTCAGTGACCGCACCTTGACTGTGGAACTCCCTCCCACTGGAGATCTGCCTCTCTCTGGATCTCCCTTCCTTTTGTAAACATTGTAAGACCTGGCTATTCCGCCAGGTGTTCAGCAAGGGAGATGGGTAGTGGGGGCGGGGGGGCGGGGGAAGGATGTTTTTGTTTTCTTTTTGTTTTGTTATGGGGGGGTTGTTGGGTTTAGTTGGCCTCTTTTAATGTTAAATTTTAATTATTTATATTTAATATTGTTTTTATTTTGTGTATTTTTGTTTGTTGTATGCCGCCCTGAGCTGCTATTTGGCAGGAGGGGGCGGATTAAAAATATTAGAAATAAATAAATGATTCAAATATAATAATAGTATTGTTCATATTTTCTAGTAGCCTTTCAAGCAGCTGTGACTCGAATTGGTATTTGTATATCCATTTTTGTCAAGTATTCTATCCCCCTCCCCCTGCTATTTTGTTTTTGCAGTCATTTTATTTTGGTTACACTGCCTTTCAGCAACCATCATTTTTGGTTTGGGTCTGGTATATTCCATCAGGTTTACCTGTTCTTTCAGGTACTCATTTCAGCTCTAGTTCTGACCTATTTACTCTTGCATGTCCTGGAATCCCAATGAGAAGCATCATATTTTAATGCTTAGGGCATTAGCCCAGTAACTAGGAGATCTAGGTCCTGTTGTTTGTTCCACTACTGATATTTATTTTATTTATTTATTTGTTTAATTATTTCTATCCCACCCCATCCAGCCCCACGGCAGCTCGGGGTGGTTTACATAATTTAAAACAGATAAAATATACAAAAATATACAAAAAGGGGGGTGGGGTGTTACAAAGACAATAAATACAATAAAAAGAGATAAGACCCGCTGACTAAAAATCATACCCCCTCCCCAAAAGGCCTGGACAAACAGCCAGGTCTTACAGGCCCGGCAGGCCCAGGTCTTACCGGCCCAGGAACTGGCGGCCGAGGAGACAAGCGAACAGGAACAGCAAACAGGGAAGTTTGCCTAGGAGTTCTCCATAGGAGGGTGCTGTGGAGGGAACACCCTAGATAGGTGAGTGACTGTATTCACATATACACCTAGGCTTAGCTCCTGCCCCTTGTAGTTAAATACATAACTAGGGGTAAGCCTAACATCTCACCAAGCCAAGTACGTGCACTTGAGACCTCGCATCTTCATGAATGTTAGACCCCTTGTCTTTCCCTCTGTTCCCCTTCCTAAGTCTCTCCCCCAGCTCCTGTCTCTCAGATTGTAAGCCCTAGGGGCAGGGACC
>QEPC01012801.1:2131840-2164815 GCA_003113815.1 Sphenodon punctatus
TGAGACCTCGCATCTTCATGAATGTTAGACCCCTTGTCTCTCCCTCTGTTCCCCTTCCTATGTCTCTCCCCCAGCTCCTGTCTCTCAGATTGTAAGCCCTAGGGGCAGGGACCATGTCTATTTTATTACTTTGTAAAGTGCCATGTACACTGCTGGCGCTATATAAATGTTTGTTAATAATAATAAATAATAATAAATCCACAGCGCAGTGCGCAGCAGCAGTCAAAAAAGCAAACAGAATATTAGGAATTATTCGGAAGGGGATAGAGAATGAAACTAAGGAGGTCATAATAATGCCTCTATACAAATCAATGGTGCGACCGCACCTCAAATATTGTGTGCAGTTCTGGTCGCCCCATCTCAAAATAGACATAGATGAACTAGAAAAGGTACAGAGAAGGGCAATAAAAATGATCAAGGGCATGGAAGGGCTCCCTTATGAGGAGAGGCTTGATAGGTTGGGGCTCTTCAGTTTGGAGAAGAGACAACTGAAAGGAGATATGATAGAGGTCTATAAAATCATGAATGGGGTGGAACTAATAAACAAGGAACAGTTATTTACCCTCTCAGCTAGTACTAGAACTAGGGGACACTCCATAAAATTTATGGGTGGCAAGTTTAAAACAAATAAAAGAAAATATTTTTTCACTCAGCGTATAATTGGGTTGTGGAATCTACTGCCAGAGGCTCTGGTAAGGGCCAGTACTCTAGCTGAGTTTAATAGAGGTTTGGACAAGTTTCTGGAAGATAGGTCCATTAGCAGCTATTAGCCAGACAGGATCAGGGAACATGACAGGAACTGGGGGAAAACAACAGGGAATGTATCCCCCATTGTGACCTGTTGGGTGCTTCGCCCAAGCCACCGTGATTGGCCACTGTGGGAGACAGGATGCTGGGCTTGATGGACCATTGTTCTGACCCAGTATGGCACTTTTTATGTTCTTATGTTCTTAAGGCCAACAAGCTGGGAGCCAGACGAGCCACCAGAGCCGTGGTGCGACCACCGAGAACGCCCTCTCCATTGTGGCACCCCGGTTTACCTGGACGCATCACAACCTCTCTCTGTACCTCAGCTTCATCATCAATGTGATTAGAAATATTGCTTAGTTACAAAGACACATTAAGAGACAGATTGTCTGAAGGTCTTAAAATCTTAAAGCAGGGAAATGGTGGGAGAAAGGGCACACCACACCATTTTACATATTGGGAATTGAAACACAATGTAATTAAATTACTTGCCTTGGATCTCACAGTAAATCTACAACAAACCAGAGCTAAAAAACAGAGTAGAAATAGAGATGTGATGAAATAAAATAATTCAGATATGAATGTCTGCAAAGTTTGGCCATGTATGGATTTGTTGCTTGTATTTTATGTGTCTATTCACTCTTGGAGTGATAAGAAAAACTCCAATCATCTCAGTGGAATTACACTGCTATATAATGGGTGCAGTTGGCCAACCATCTTTATTTATACAGTTCAAATCCTTTGCTAAGCAAACTAGAGGCATGGGGTTGATCCTAAGTCCCAAGCATGCGTCCATCCCGCACACACCCACTTTATGGGGAATATAATGTGTGCGCAAACTTCATGTAAACCATGTGCATACAGTGTGGGTTTAGGATCGCCCCCAGAAGAAGTTGTCATGCTATATGAATGCCTATTGCCTCCACTTCCTCTGAAGTTGGGGAGCAGCGGGCGCTTTTCCGCGCCCGCTTGGGAGGAGGCGGGACACGGCAGGAGCAATTCCAAGCTCCCGCCAAGGCTGCAGATCCTCGGGGTGGTGAAGCGGCCGCCCTACAGCTTGGGAAAGGTGAGAACCCTGCCGGGGTTGCTATGCAACCCTGGCAGTGATGATTGGCGAAGACTGGCCACGTGAGGGTGGCTAGGGGCGGAGCTAACTCCGCGGCCGAATGGCCCAGCCTCAGTTGTAGGCTGGAGCCCATCTGTAACACAGCACCCACTCACCCTTCCCTAGCACTGTGGACACTTGTCGGTTGCCATGAGAGCCAGGAAGGAATTTTTGTGGGAATCTTAATTTGGCCCTTCAATCAGGGTTCCCAGTTTTTTCGCCTTCCTCACAGTGCTTGCTAATTGGTAACCTGATTATTCCCATTGTTAGAATCAGGGGTGTGTTGTGCTTGCTGAAAATTGTCGCACTCTGGCAGGGGTCCAGTACTGAGGGTTAAATCATAGGTTAGAAGTTGATAAGCCTGAGTCATCTCCTTAAGAGATGAGGACGTCACACCTACCGGAAACGTAGGGGTAAGGCAACAGGTGGGGTGGAGTCCCTGGGAGGGGTGGGTCAGCGAGGGTGGTAGGGAGATGTATGGTCCCCCGCCTGCAGACCCATTTCTCCTTACTCATCTCCGCAAGGAGCTTGGTCCTCCTTGTACACGTCAAGTGCCATGACGAGGGGGAGATGTTGTTTGGTTGAGGGGTGGTAATCGATGGTGCATCGAAACCACGCTTGTTTGTTTGAGGTTATGTTGTTCAAGTACTGGACTCACATCGCACTCAGTGATTTCCCCTACCTAATTGCTACTAATTTAATTTGGTTTAATAAAGAGTGCGGCCGTTTAAACCCAATACTTGGTGTCCTGTCTCCTTTTGGTGCATCGGCAATCCTCGCATTGTTTCTTCCCCACTTGTATCTTATTGGGGCTACAGCTTTTCTGTTGAAGGGGACAAACTGACATACAGTAGCCACAGAATGAAACAATTGATTCTCCATGTTTAGTAGTTGTTGTTAGAAGAGTTTCTTTGGTTTTTGGCAGGCTACAAAGCTGAAAGCTGTGTTTGCGTCAAACAGTTTTAATTGATCTGTAATAAAAAGCAGACAAAAACACCTCCCTCCAAAGCTTTTCTTAGGGCCCTACTACAGTAACATGTGATGTCTAGAAAACTCTGAGAAGAAAAAAGTCACGTCTGTCGGGATTTGCAGGGCTAGGGGTTTTCAATAGGTTACAAAACGTCAGCTTTGCTTGTTCCAAATTTTTATTATTTTTGAAAAATGCACTTAATGGCAGCTGAAGCTTGTGGATTAATCCAGGTGTTCTACTTTATTTCAAAGGACCATTCATTGAAAATAGCAGCACAGCATGAAGCAAATGGCTCTATTCATATGAAATTAATCTTTGTGAAACATTTTTACTTGAAGACGTCAGAAACCAAACCACGTCAGATTAACAGAAAAAAATACAGCTGATTCCTTTTTTACTTTGTTTTCAAACAAGCAAAACTCCCAGCAAATACAAATTGCCACCCACATTTGATGCAATACATTATAAAATGAGACAATAAGAACAAATACAGAAAGAAAACATCATGCAAAGAGAGGGTGGGCTAGAAAGCAACACTACAGTTTATTTAAATATCTTGTAGTGTTTTCTCTCTTTTATTAGTCTTCTTGGTCTATAATTAATAACAAAATAGCTATTGTGTAGTTGTTCTGAAAAGATGGATTAGTGTTTGCATATATGAATGTTTTGCACAGGTCCAGATTTGAAAACATGGTTGCCTAAAGTTAGATTTATATTCCCAGACTTATGGACTTGAGATCCTGGTAACTGCAGACTGGTGAGCCTCACATTGGTGATGGGCGGGCTTCCTCCGGGAGGGAATTCCAAAGCTGCAGCCCGGCCACCGAGAACGCCCTTTCCATTGTGGCCCCCCGCTTAACACGGGGGACCTCCAGGAAGGCGCCCCCGGCAGACTGAAGGAATCACTCTGAGGCACAAAGGGCGAGGCGATCCCTGAGGTATGAGGGACCCAGACCATACAGGGCTTTATAAATCAAAAGTAACACTTTGAATCAGGCTCGGTACGCTATAGGCAGCCAGTGCAGAGCGCGGAGCACAGGAGTTATGTGCTCCCTCTGCCCCATCCCCATAAGGAGACAGGCTGCCGCATTCTGCACCAGCTGCAGCCTCCAGACCAGAAACAGGGGAAGCCCCACATAGATCGCATTACAGTAGTCCAGCCTCGAGGTGATAAAGGCATGAATGAGAGTGGCCAGGTCGGGCCCGGAAATGTATGGCCAGAGCCTCTGCACCAGATACAGCTGGCGAAAAGCGGCTTTAGCCACCGCCTCCACCTGCTGATCCAGACAGAGATCCGAATCCAACACCACCCCCAGACTCCAAACCTGCTGGGCTACAGGTGGGCAGACCCCTCCTACCAGAGGAGCCAGCACCTCCCTCGCCCTTCCCTCCACCATTACCTCCATCTTATCGGGATTGAGCTTCAGTCTGCTGCACCACATCCAATCTGCCACGGCCTCCAAACCTTGGGAAAGTAACAAGACAGCAGGACCTGGGTCAGCTGAAAACGAGAGGTACAGCTGAGTATCATCAGCATATTGGTGACATCGCACCCCGAACCCTCTCATGATCTCCCCCAAGGGCTGCATATACACATTAAATAATAGTGGAGACCGAATTGAACCATGCGGAACGCCCCCAACACCACCTGCTGGATTCTCCCCGAGAGGAATGAGCAGAACTACCCAAGGACAGTCCCGTCCAGACTCCCCAGGACTCTCAGCCGTCTCAACAGCAGCCCATGGTCCACGGTATCAAAAGTGGCCGAGAGATCTAGCAGGATCAGAAATGTTGAACATCCTGCATCCATCTCCCGGCAGAGATCATCCACCAAGGCCACCAATGCCATCTCAGTACCATAGCCGGGGCAGAACCCAGACTGAAAAGGGTCAAGGAAACTGATACTATCCAGATGTGTCTGGAGCTGCAGTGCCACTGCCCGTTCAATAACCTTCCCTAAAAAGGGAAGATTAGAGATGGGGTGGTAGCTAGCAAGTGCGTTCGCATCCAAAGATGGCTTCTTCAACAGGGAGCGCACCACAGCCTCCTTGAGACTGGGTGACAGTCTCCCCTGTTGGAGGAACGTGTTGACCACCCTTGCCAGCACTGTTCCTAACGTCTGCCTGGAGGCTTTCACCAACCAGGATGGGCACGGATCTAATTCGCAACTAGTGGCTCTGACTGACCCCAGGACATCCACCACATCGGCCAGCGTCCCTTCCCGAGCCTCCTCCCAGAAAGATCGACCAGATGGTGCCTCCATAACCTCGTGCTCCTTGCGTACTGCTTCCAACCTGGTGTCAAAATTACTCTGGATCTGAGCGATCTTGTCCGCAAAGTAGATCGCAAACTCCTTACAGCAGGCCTGGGACAAGTCCCCGTCCAGGCGGAGGGAGGCCGGACTGACCAGCCTCCGCACCACCCAAAACAGCTCCGCTGGATGCGACTGGGAGATTGTAAGTTCCCAGGCAAGGACCGTGTCTATCTTGCTTTTTTGTAAAGCACCAGGTACATCGCTGACACTATATAAATGCTTATACTAATAATAAAAATAATATAAATTGATGGTCTTACCACATCTGGCGTACTGTGTGCAATTCTGGTCTCCCCATCTCAAAAAAGATACAGTAGAACTTGAAAAGGTGCAGAGAAGGGCACCAAAAATTGATCACAAGTATGGAACATCTTCTGTACGAAGAGAGGCTTGATAGGTTAGGGCTCTTCAGCTCGGAGAAGAGAAAACTCAGAAGGGATATGATTATTATTATTATTATTAAACATTTATAAAGCGCCAGTAACAACCTGGCGCTGTACAGAACATATAATCAGCTGCGGTCCCTACCTGTGGCTTACAATCTAAAAGACAAGGAGGGGGAGACAAGGAGAGGGGACAGCGGGAGAGACATGGGAGAAGACAAACAAACATTCAGGCGGATGCGAAGTCTCAGGTGCGTGTACTTGGCTTGGTTACAAGGTGGTCGGTAGCAGCAGTCAGCAGAGGAGGGCTGACAGTAAGAGCAAGGGGAAAGACTAGAGGGCATTGGGAAAGGCAGCATGGAAAAGGTGGGTCTTGAGGAGGGATTTGAAGGAGCGGAGGGAGGAGGCGAGGCGGACGTCGGCAGGGAGGGAGTTCCAGGCATGCGGGGCAGCGAGGGAGAAGGGACGAAGGCGGTTGGGCGAGCAGGAGAAGCGAGGGAGAGCGAGGGAGGGGACAGCGGAAGAGCGGAGAGCGCGCGCAGGAGCGCGTAGGGCGATTAGGTCCGAGAGGTAAGGGGGAGCTTGGTCATGGAGCGATTTGAACGTGAAAACCAGGAGTTTGAACAGGATACGTTCAGGAAGGGGGAGCCAGTGAAGGGAGAGGAGGAGAGGCGTCACATGGTCGAAGCGACGGGCAGAGTGAATGACCTTGGCGGCAGAGTTTTGGATCGCCACAAGGGGGGACAGGTGGGAGCGAGGGAGGCCAGCAAGGAGGAGGTTGCAGTAGTCGAGGCGAGAGATAACCATGGCATGAACAAGGATTTTGGCCGAGGAGACAGATAGAAAGGGGCGTATGCGGGCAATGTTGAGGAGAGCGAATCGGCAGGATTTGGCCACAGAGTCAATGTAAGGTTTAAAGGAGAGGTGCGTGTCAAAAATGAAGCCCAAGCTGCGGGCACGGAGAACAGGACGGATGGTGACCCCATCAATGCAGATGGTCAGGTCAGAGGGAGAGGAGGGGGATGGAGGAAAAATGAGGAGTTCAGTCTTGGCCATGTTCAGTTTGAGTTGGCGTCGGGACATCCAGGCGGAGATATCAGAGAGGCAGTCGACGAGGCGTGAGCGGACAGAGGAGGAGAGAGAGGGGGTAGAGAGATAGAGTTGGGTGTCATCAGCATAGAGATGGTATTGGAACCCGTGGGAGGCAATAATTTCACCAAGGGACCGGGTGTAGATAGAGAAGAGGAGAGGGCCAAGGACAGAACCTTGGGGAACCCCAACCGAGAGGGGAAGGGAGGGGGAGGTCGACTCGGGGAGGGAGACATTAAAGGAGCGGTCAGAGAGGTAGGAGGAGAACCAGTCAAAGACAGAGCCACGGAAGCCCAAAGAGTAAAGCGAGTCCAAGAGGAGCGAGTGGTCGACAGTGTCAAAGGCAGCAGAGAGGTCAAGGAGGACAAGAACGGAGTAGTGGCGCTTCGATTTAGCGACAAGTAGATCATTGGTGATCTTGGCCAGGGCAGTTTCAGTAGAGTGGAGGGGGCGGAAGCCGGACTGGAGAGGGTCGAGGGAGGAGTTGGCAGAGAGGAGGTTCAGGCAGCGGGAGTAGACGACACGTTCCAGGAGCTTCGAAGCAAAGGGAAGGAGGGAGACCGGCCGGTAACTAGAGGGATCGAAAGGGTCCAGGGTAGGCTTTTTGAGGATGGGGGAGACAGTGGCATGTTTGAAGGCAGAGGGGAAGGAGCCTGTGGAAAGGGAGAGATTGACAACATGCAGAAGGGGGGGAGCGACAGTGGGAGCAATAGAGGTCAGGAGGCGGGAGGGGATCGGGTCAAGGGGGCAGGTGGAGGGGTTGGATGAAGAGAGAAGAGCAGAGATTTCCTGGAGAGAGGCAGGAGGGAAGGATGCGAGGAGGGAGGGGGGCGGGGGAGGGGGCGGGAGGGGAGCGGGGGGCGGAGGGGGGCGGGAGGCAATATCCCGACGGATCTTGTCAATCTTGGAGGTGAAGAACGACGCAAGATCCCGAGCAGCAAGGGAAGAGGGCGGGGGAGGGCAGGGGGGTTTGAGAAGGGAGTCGAAAGTAGAGAAAAGGCGGCGAGGGTCGCGGGAGAAAGATTCGATCCTAGAGGCATAATAGCGCTGCCTAGCTAGGGAGATAGCCGAGGAGAGGGAGGAGAGGGAGAATTTGTAATGGAGGAAGTCAGGGAGGGAGCGGGATTTGCGCCAGAGGCGTTCGGCAGCCCGGGCGCAGGAGCGGAGGTAGCGGATGGCAGGGGTAAGCCAGGGGCGGGGGTCGAGGGGGCGGACGGGGCGAGCAGAGGGGGGGGCAAGAGAGTCAAGGGTCGAGGAGAGAGAAGCGTTGAGAGCAGAGACAGCAGAGTCAGGGGAGGAGGAGGCGAAAACGGGGGGGAGAAGGGGGGAAAGATGTGCGGCAAACTCCGAGGGAGTAAGGGCCTGCATATTGCGGAAGGGGCGCATAGAGGGGGAGGCGGAGGGGGGTCGGTGGGAAAGGCTGAAGGAGCCGAGGAAGTGATCAGAACTAGGGAAGGGGTCAAAGGAGAGGTCAGTTAGAGAACAGTTTCGAGTGAAGACGAGGTCGAGGGAATGGCCGTCAGTATGAGTGGGGGAGTCGGTCCAGAGTCGGAGATTAAAGGAGGAAGCGAGAGAGAGAAAGCGGGAAACAGAGGGGGCGGAGGGCGTGTCAACGTGAATGTTGAAATCACCAAGGATAAGAGTGGGGATATCATCGGAGAGGAAGAAGGTGAGCCAGGATTCAAAGTCCGGGAGGAAAGAGGAGAGGGAACCCGGGGGGCGGTAGATGACAGCAACCCGAAGGTGTAGAGGGGAGTATAAGCGCACAGAGTGGGCCTCAAAGGAAGGGAAGGAGGAGGAGGGGGGAGGGGAGAGGGTTTTGAATTGGCAGTGCTTAGCAAGGAGCAAGCCCACACCACCACCCAGGCCCTCAGGGCGGGGGCGGTGAGAGAACGACAGGCCCCCGGAGGATAGAGCGGCCGGGGTAACAGAGTTGGAGGGCGTGATCCAGGTTTCCGTAAGAGCCAGGAGTTGAAAGGGGCGAGAGAGGAAGAGATCGTGGATGAAGGGAGCTTTAGCCACGGACGAGCGGCAGTTCCAGAGGGAGCAGGAAAAAGGCAATTGGTGTTTGGGAAGGCAGGGGATGCGGATGAGGTTGGGGGATGGGGAACGGCCGGGTTTAGGCCTAGGGGGAATGGGTAAGGGGGGATGAGGGTGGGGAGGGGGGATGGGCGTGGGTGAGGATAAGGGGTAGGTTGGCTGGAGAAAGGCTGCTGGTGAAGGGAGAGGGAGAAGGAGGGGGTGCGTGAGAGAGGCTAGAAGGAGGGAGGTGAGAGAGGGCGAGGAGGTGAGGGAGGTATAGGGAGGCATCATAGGTATTACCTGTTCAGTATCGGGGGGAGTCCAGGCCTGCAGGTGTCGTGTGCGTGCTGTCAGGGGGGTGGCCCCTCGCTGTCCTCGCTCCGGCCGCACAACGGCCACAAAACGGCCAGCGCCCTTTTGTCGCCGCCCAAGGGCTGCCGCCCTCTGGGCGCGGGCGTGCACCTTTGGCTTGTGGCTATGGGGTGGGGCCCTGCTCACCTGGAGGGGCTTTCTGGGCGCTGCAATGCCTGCTGGGGGCTTTCTGGGCGCTGCAATGCCTGCTGGGGGCTTGATAGAGGTTTATAAAATCTTGAGTGGAGTGGAACGAGTAGATAGGGAACGTTTATTTATCCTCTCAAGTAGTACTGGCTCTCAAGTAGTACTATCCTCTCAAGTAGTATTTATCTTCTCAAGTAGTACTAGCTTCACTGGCTTCCCCTTCCTGAACGAATCTTGCACAAGCTCCTAGTCTTCACCTATAAAGCCCTTCATAAACTCGCTCCCCCCTACACCTCTGCGCTTATCTCCCTCCATACTCCAGCCTGTGCACTTTGCTCCTCCTTTGTCCCTTCTCTCACCCTTCCATGCCTTCCCTGCTCCCCTAAGCGCCTTCACCCCTTCTTCCTTGCTGCCCCCCATGCCTGGAACTCCCTCCCTGTCCACATCCGCCTTGCCCCCTCCCTTCATACCTTCAAATCTCTCCTTAAAACGCACCTCTTTAACTCTGCTCTATCTGACCCTTTATCCTGCTGATCCACTATACCCTTTACCTATGGTCTGTTTACCCTTATCCTTGCCACATGGACCTGCCTGCTGCTGTTCTCAACGTAACCAAGCCAAATACATGCACCTGAGACCTTGCATCTCCATGAATGTTAGACCCCTTGTCTCTCCCTCTGTTCCCCTTCCTATGTCTCTCCCCAGCTTCCGTCTCTCAGATCGTAAGCCCTAGGGCAGGAACTGTGTCTATTTTGTTACTTTGTAAAGTGCCAGGAACACAGCTGGTGCTATATGAATGTTTGTTAATAAAAATAATAATAATAATTAATAATAAATTAATAATAGAACTAGGGGATACTTCATGAAACTAAGGCCCTTTTTACACAGATGCTCTAACACCCATAAAATGGGTGTTACATTTTATTATACATGTTGTAGGGCAACACTGCAGCCAATCATCATGGGCCCTGTGCACACATGATGCCTCCACCCAGTTCCTCTAGGTGGAGATGGGTGTTGGCCGGTGGGTGGAGAGTCTGTGTAAATGCCACTTTCTGTGGGTGTTGATGAGTGTTTGCTCCCGGCCAACACCCATCTCCACCCACACCCACTCACAGAGCAACCAGCAGTGGCGTCCGTTGCTCCGTAGTTGATCAATCTTCCGCTGCCATCTCTCCTGCCCCTGATCCAGCTGTTCCTGCCGCTTCTTCTGTAAGTTGAAGGGCATGTCTCTCCTGTCTCTGATCCAGCTGCTACTGCCACTACCAGCCCTCAGTGCCTAAGAAGCAGGTTAAGCATGTGCGTGTTGTGCGCTAGCTGTGTGCACGTGGGGGAACATGCGTGTGGGTTGCATGTGAGGTTCACAATGTGTGCACTGTGGTTGCGCAAGGCACATGCAGGAGTTTGCTCAGGGCTTGTCTCCAACTGACTTCTGTAAAACCAGAATTTCACCCAAGAAGTGTAGTAGAGATTTTTGTCAATGTTCTTTGTGATAGTAAGAATCCTAAGGACACTTAGCATGAATGAAATGTTTAAAGGACACTGGAGGATCACAGTGGTTAAAAGCCTTATGTACAACAGTGCAATAAATTTACATACCTTTCACTGATTTCTCTTCTGTGAGTGATGAATCTGCAGTATTATTTTCTACCTACCAACTCAACAAATCTAGTGTGAATACTAACTGTTGATTGCAGAAATTAACATTGTTTTAATCTTGCCACTAATGCTCATACTTTTAGCTTTCGAATATACGTTTAAATAAATTAGAATATTACTATATTTTGACAAAAAAGATCCTGTATACCAATTTAACCAAGTGAATGCTACTAATATTGTAACATTCTTCTAAATGTCTACCCATAATTATATAGGGCTAAAATGGTATTCACAAAATAAATAAATAATAATAATAATAATAATCTATATCCAATGGATTGTATGATTTGATCCAGGTCCAATGAACTAGAGATTGTCCATGATCTGGTCCTTTTCTGGTTTCTTTATTTCAGTTTGGTCACTTTGCCCATTTTGGTATTTCATTTGGCTACTGTGCATGTGCAATAGCCAAAATGAGGTAAATAACCAAACCAAAATAATCAAAATAAAGACATTAGGGATGGGCGAACAGAAAGGAGTTCAGAAATTCGGTTCAGTTTGGTTCAGTTTGAAATTCGAGTTTGGAAATTCAGTTCGGTTCAGTTCGGTTTGAAATTCGAGTTCAGTTTGGAAGTTCAGTTCGGTTGACCGAACAGACCGAGTTCGGTCGAATTCTGAACTTCCGAACCATGTTCGGCCATTCAAAGCTAGGTTTTTTGGTGTGTGTTGCTGCTAGGGATGGGCGAACAGAACGGAGTTCAGAATTTCGGTTCGGTTTGAAATTCGAGTTCAGTTCAGAAGTTCGGTTCAGTCAACCGAACAGACTGAGTTCGGTCCAAACTCCGAACTTCCGAACCGCGTTCGCCCATCCCTGAAAGACATAGGGTAAAAACAGATGTGGGCTCTGGACCCGGCTGCAAGTATAAACTTACTCTGCCAGATGTTGCCCAGGGATTGCCCTGGAGAGTGTTGGTAGCTAGCCTAGGCTGTGACCTTGGCAAATCTCCGAGGTCACACCTTGGGATAAGGGGCCACCCGTGTGGGCCGTGTTGGGCTAGCAAGTAGAAAGAAAGGGCACACAAAGGGCAAGGCCTGAGAGAGAGAGGGCATGCATAAGGAGCTCATGGAAGGTCTTGTATGCATTTGGGAGAGGCCAACTGATCTGGGGGACTCAAGGCAAGTTTAATATCTAAAAAAAATTCTTACTCAAGTTTATTTATTTTTTTAATACACTAAAATTTGGTTTGGGAGTGTTCTTAAATAATGTACATGAAATTTATATATGTGCCTGAACATATAATAATTTGTATACATCTGTACAGACAGCACTGTTTGCAATCTATAGAAGAGTTGTGTAAGCAATTAACCAGAAAGCTATAGAAGCCAAGAAATCTTCAAATGCCCTTTAGTAAGTTTGTTGTGTCAAGGGATAAAGCTATATCATGTATTTGTGGTACGTAATACATAATACACCATTTCTGCAAAAAGACTACAAACAGATAGTTATGTGCAAGATTTGCAAGAGTTGGCATGCTGCTTGAACATGATGTGAAACTTCTGTTCTAAAAAAATCCAAAATAGCATGATCAACCATTCAAAATGCAAGAAGGAAGCTTTTCTGTTTCCAAAGGGAGACACTAGCCATCTGACAATAGCCATCGTATCTTAGTGTTATTCTTGATTCTACCCTCTCATTCCAAGCTCACACCAAGAAGACCAAAGAAAAGGTTAACACTCGTAACAAAATCCTCAGTAAGCTTGTTGCATCAAGGTCGGGTATGAGACTGGCCAAGTTGTGATCAGCTACATCAAAATTTTGCTACTCTTCTGCTCAGTATGCTTGTACATATCCCCCCACTCAAGAAATTTGGATCATGCATTGAACACCAGCTATTGCTATACTATGTCATTAGATGCCTTAAACCCCTATATAGCCTTGCCAGCAATTCTCCTTCTGACATATGCCAGGAGTTATGACGCTGAAGCATGAGTGAATGTAGAACTGAAGCACCTGCTGTATAACAAAAGTCAAATGATAAGAAGGATGAAGTTGCAATAAAAGGTAAAAACAGATGTGATGGTGGCCCACTGTGGCCTGGGACCCACCAACACATCTATTTACCTGCTACCAGATGTTAGCTTGGGTGGTTAGGCGGCTAGCCCAGAATGTGTCCTCAGAAAATTTCCGAGGGCCATGTGGGCCAATGCAGGCTAGCACATGTATTCAGCTCCACCATACCTATCTTGGAGTAGGGGCCAACATGGTCAAGCACCAATGCTGGTTATCAGGACTTTCTGTCAAGGTGGTGTCACATCGCGCTGCCGATCTCAAATGCAGCGGCACGCCGCACGGGCTGCTAAGCAACCCAACAGGAGAAACAATACAGCGGTGGGTCCGGCACAATACTTACAGCCAGCTGCCATGGAGTCCTCAGGTACAGCCCCGCCTAGGTGCAGCGCGAGATTGGCGGGGAAACGTCACGTGTACGGGTCGGGGCTGGGAATCAACCCCTAGTGCCTTCACCTGGTCTAAGAGAATCATTGATGGTTCCCCTCTTGTTTCTGGACCTCTGCACACATGTATCGCCCCCCCTACGATGCTCCATAGGGTCCCACGAGGAGAGAATTCAATTTGACATTATATCCTCACCCCTATTTCCCCTTGTACTTGGGTCTCCATGATTGCAAAAACATTAACCCCACTATAGACTGGTCGGCTTACATGATCTCCTTCCATTCTACCTATTGTCAGAGACTCTGTGTAGTACCCTCCCCGTTTTCAGGAAACATTGGGGTGGTGCAAACCCCGGTGTCTTCCTTTGGAATCCTCTTACCCTACCATGACCTCTCTGAGGTTTTTAGCAAACAAGAAGCATCCGAACTTCCACCTCATAGACCATATGATTGTCCCATTGATCTAGTTCCAGGGGCCAATCCCCTCTATGGGAGGATTTATACGCTGTCCCCAGGGGAAACTGAAGTTTTGCAGGAATATATCAGGGACAATTTGGCAAAAGGGTTTATCTGGCATTGGCATTCCTCTTTCCCTGCAGGGGCCCCGTTATTTTTTGTCCCTAAAAAAGAAGGTGACCTTTGCCCCTGTATAGATTACCGAGGCCTAAATGTTATCATCGTTAAAAACAAATACCTCCTGCCCCTGATCCCTGAATTATTAGGAAAATTACAGGGGGCCCAAATCTTTACAAAATTGGACCTGAGGGGAGCATATAACCTCGTGCGGATCAAGGAGGGAGATGAATGGAAGACTGCGATCCAAACCAGGTTTGGACATTTTGAGTACTTAGTCATGCCCTATGGCCTGGTAAATGCTCCCGCCACCTTCCAGCATTTTATAAATGATATTTTCTGAGACCTCCTGGATATTTTTGTTGTCACCTACCTAGATGATATCCTTGTCTTCTCTACCTCGTTAGCAGAACATATCCGCCATGTCCAGATAGTGCTCAAAAGACTCCGCAACCACAAATTGTATTGCAAGCGGGAGAAATGTTTGTTCCATACAACCTCTGTCCCCTTCTTAGGTTTCATCATCTCCCCAGAGGGAATACAAATGGACCCCAGTAAAGTGGATGCGATCCAGCGCTGGTCTGCCGCTATGTCAGTAAAGGCGCTACAACGATTCCTGGGGAGCACGAATTATTATAGGCAATATATTCCTGACTATGCTCGCCAAACCACCCCCGACTGCCTTACTCAAGAAGGGAGCAGTATATCTGTGGCTGAAACCCCAACAACAAGCCTTTGACTTTTTGAAGAAGGCCTTCATGTCTGCCCCTATTCTGCAGCATCCAGACATCACCATGCCCTTCATTGTGGAAGCAGATGTCTCAGACACTGCCATTGGGGCAGTTCTGACCCAAGTCCAGAACTCCGAGGGGTGTTGGTTACCCTGCGCATTTTACTCGCGCCAACTAACACCCGCTGAAAAGAATTACACTATCCTTGACAAGGAATTATTAGCCATTAAGGCGGCTTTTGAGGTCTGGAGACATTTTTTGGAGGGTGGACCACACCCTGTCCTTGTTCTCACTGACCACAAGAACCTTACTTTCATGCAGACGGCCCGGATCAGCAGTGCCCAGCATGCTTGGTGGGCCTTGCTCCTTTTCCGTTTCTGCTTCAAGATTCAATATTGCTCGGGATCCCAAAACACCATGGTGGACACATTATCCAGATGCTATAGCAAAGAAAGAAAAAACACCGAAACCCTTGGACCCATCCTTCCACCCTTAGTGTTTGCAGCCACCTTCCTGTCCCTCAAGAAATTAAGTACTGTGAGCAAGCAAGAAGACCCTCGACTGGGCTGTCACATGAAGCAAGGATTGTACTACCACAAGGGACAGATCATTATACCTCCTCGATACCATCCCCAAGTACTATGGGCACACCATGACTCTCCGCTAGTAGGCCATCCGGGTTGGCAGAGGACCTTAGCCCTGGTTTTACGAGCCTTTTGGTGGCCAGGTTTATGCCGTGATGTCAAGCACTATGTAAAGGGATGTCCGACCTGCGCATGTACAAAAACTCCCCGCCACCTACTGCACCCCCCCACCTCAGGTAGGCTTACTTCAGTTGACAGAAAGTCCCAAGGGCCCTTGGCAGAAAATAGCCGTGGATTTTATCGTCAGCTTGCCCAAGTCCAAGAACTATGATACCATCCTTCTGGTAGTGGACTACTTCACCAAGATGGGACACTTCATACCCTGCAAAGGACTACCCTCGTCAAAGACAACGGCGGAGCTGTTATTCCAGGAAGTAGTCCAATTGCATGGCTTGCCCCGAGAAATCGTATCGGATAGAGGGTCGCAGTTCATATCACGGTTTTGGAAAGCGTTCTTTACGTTGCTTGGAGTTACGTTAAAACCCACTACCACCTACCATCCCATGGCAAATGGACAGGTCGAGAGAACGAACCAGCATATTGAGCACTATCTTCGCTCTTTTTGTTCTTATCTGGAGGACGACTGGGCGACACATCTCCCCATGGCAGAATTCGCCTATAACAGTGGACCGAACGCTTCTCTAGGAGACTCCCCTTTTTTTGTGTCTTACAGCTTTCATCCCCCCCTTTGTTTTCCAGACGCACCTATTACCACTGTCCCAGCAGCCGGAGTCTGGGTTACCCTAATCAGAAAGGCTCAACAGACAGTTCACCACTGCCTGGTGAATGCATGATAATGATGCAAGGCCTCAGCAGACAAGCAAAGTCTTTCGGGCCACCCATTTCAGGTAGGGGATCTAGTGTGGATGAGATGAAAAAATTATCCCTCTCTATGCCCCTCGGCTAAACTAGATGATGCCTACATGGATCCTTTCCCTGTCACTCGTAGATTGAATGATGTCACGTATGGGTAGCCCTGCCTTCCCATCTCCGCATCCACCCCTCCTTTCATATGTCCCTCCTGAAAAAAGCTCGCTCCCCTTGTTATGCCCTACAAAAGACTGTCCTGCCTCCTCCTATTCTGCTTCAAGGGCAGCCAGAGTATGAAGTGAAGTCTATCCTGGATTCCAACTATATCAGGTCTCGTCTATACTATCTTATTGATTGGAAGCATTATGGACCAACAGAAAGGTCCTGGGCACAGGCAATGAATGTGCACGCCCCCCGTCTAATCATTGGTGCCACCCATCCAAGCTGGGCCTTTGCGCCCTGGTTGGGGGGGTCTGGACAGGGGAGTACTGTCACGTCGCGCCGCCAATCTCGAATGCAGCGGCACGCCGCACGGGCTGCTAAGCAACCCAACGGGGGAAACAATACAGCGGCGGGTCCAGCACAGCCCTTACAGCCAGCTGCCGTGGAGTCCTCAGGTACAGCCCCACCTAGGCGCAGCGCAAGATTGGCGGGGCAACGTCATGTGTACAGGTTGGGGCTGGGAATCACCCCCTAGTGCCTTCACCTGGTCTAAGAGAATAAAAGGACCGGCAGCTAAACGGCTCCCTGCCGGTAATCGTATGAGAGGCTGGCCCCTGCTGCGCCGCTCTGTTTTTGACCTTGTACCTGGTGATATTGGTCTTGTCTTATGTCTCGTACCTTACTCTGTTACCTTGAGTGTTTACCTTCCTCCCCCCACCCCATTTCTGGGCGTCCTGTTAGTGTGCAATCAAGTGGAGAGTGAGAGAGTAACCCTTCCCTACACGAGTCTTGCCCTTCCTCCCTGTCCCCTTATTCCTCCATACCTGAGTGCCAGCCCTCTCCAGTCCCCCCCTCCACGTGCCTCCCCTCTCCCTCCCCCGCGCACCCCTATAGTCTGGGATCCTTCCCCCCCACACTCCCTCGTTCCCGGTATCCTGGACCTGAGTGATTTGGTGAGTATTGATATTTATGTTTGTGTGTGGTCCTCTGCCTTCCTTGAACAAAGTACTCCTCTCATTCCCTATGATGAGCTGAGTTGCGTTCGCTATTTGAGGGAAAGCCCAACCAAGACCCTGAGGGAACTGCCTATCTCGTGGCATCACTTGAGAGGAGTAGCCTTTGTTAAGGGCCGGGCTCATACCCCTTTCCCCCTTTCCTCCGCCCTTACACCCCCGTCCCCCGTGACAGGTGGGGTGTGGGGTGCTGGGACCAGCGCTGGGCTGGGGGTAAGTCAGTCACCCACACATTTGTTTTGCTACCTGCCCTACCTGAGCCATGTGGGTTTCAGGATGACTCTCAGGCCACAGGCATGTCTATTTGGTTCCCCTCCCTGATCCAGGCTGTATCAGCCTCTAGTCTCTGTGATTGTGTCAATGAAACTTAAGCAATGCAACAGACCAGGGGTCAAATCCTGTCTTAGCCATGAATTTCCTGGGTAGCCTTGGGCAAGTCACTTTCTCTCAGACTTTAACTAGTTACTGATGCATAGCAGGCCTCTTCCTCTTATCCCATGGCTACTTAGTTTTCTCAACAGTGCCTCATAAAGGATCTTGTCAAATGTTTTCTGAAAATCCAGATAAACTATATTGGCTGGATCACTGCCCTTATCCACATGTTTGCTGACATCCTCAAACATTCAAACAGATTAATGAGGAACGACTTCCTTTTGGAAAATCCATATTGGTTTTCCCCATTATGTCATGTTTGTCAATATGCCTAATTCTTTTCTTTTCAATGGTCTCACCCAGTTTTCAAAGCACTGATGTCAGGCTTGCTGATTTGTAGTTTCCAGGGTCATCTCTGGAACCCTTTTTCAAAATTGACAATACATTCCCTACTTCCAATCCTAAGGTACAGGTGCAGATTTCAGCGATAGGTTACATACTGCCAATCGTAGTTCTGTGATTTCATATTTGAGTTCTTTCAGAACTTTGGTGAATAATATCAGCTGGTCCTGGTGATTTGTTACTCTTTAATTTATCAATCCAGTCTAAAACCTCGTCTAATGTCATGTTGGTTTGTGAGTTCTTCAGATTTATCACCTACAAAAATAGGTATTTTGATGAATTTCAGATTTCATTTTTTATTTTTTTTAAAAAGAACTTAGTCCTCTTGGTTGTGCAGAAAAGCATGAACTTTTGTGTTGGTCCTCATGATTCAACCCCCCCAAATATATCTTTAAAAACAAAAACAACCACCACCAAACAACAACTAAATCACCATCTCTAATCACTTTTAAATAGTTTCATGTTTTCAGTGCCCTGATTTGTGATTTTTGAAAATATAGACTTATTTATATTACACATGCAGCTAAATCTCTTTGGAAACTTGTGCTAAGTATGACTACATAAACATTATTAATGATTTTTGGTAGGACAGATTTGTCCTTGGAACAGAGAAGAGCCAAGTTAAGAGCCAGTTTGGAGCTGGAGTTTTAGGCAGGTAGGTGATCAATGTTTTGGCAGCTGATAATGTGTGGATGTCATTTAAGACTAGTTGGATCTGTCTGTTAGAATGATCAGCAGTGAAATAGTTAACAATTTTGCTGTTTTAAGCAGAGAACCAGGGAATCTCACACCTCTTTAACTGTTTGCAGACCTGGGCAGATATCACCCAGTCCATAGATTTAAGTATATTTAAATATATATAATGAAAGCTTAGTTTTCCAAATAGCACTATGGTGAGTCCTGCAGCGAACTCTGTGGCTTCAGAATCTCAGACACTGCAGAGACAGAACTGTTTTACATATAATTAAATGCTCATCTTGCAAGCATATTCTTTCACATGTTAAGTCTTGGTTTTGTTTTTATATGCAAACTGGGTAACTTGGGACAATTTTTTACTTCCCATTTTCCCATTTGGCCAAAAACACACAAACGCTGCAAGCATGTTATATAGAAGATAACATGCAACATAATCAGTTTAAGAGTGGTTATTACTAGAGACTGAAAATATCGGGACGGGGATTTGCCAAGAAAACTGAAATGATTCACTGAAGAAAACCCCCATTGAGAAATATTTTTCCTTATACATAATGAAATTCCATCAAATTACTTTCTTTGGGACTCCATTTAAATTACTTTAAATGATATCTTGGTGCTAGTAAGTCATTTTCAATACAGAGAGTGGAGTACGTGCCAAATGTTTATATTCAACAACCACCTTTAAGGGAAAATGTGTTTTAAAAAAAACTGCAGAGAGGTTCACATGCAATGAAAGGAAAAGACATATGTTCCAATGCCTTAACTTTGCTTATGCAGGGGTGAAGCTTGCTGTAAGTAGCTATAAAATCACTACATGGAAATCTCAAGTCTCCCCTTAAAGGCCACCTCTGCCATGATTCCCACACTTGGTAATGGCAGAAGTCGAAACCCATCAATACCGAAACCACTGGTGCATTTTGACTGCTACCTCCCTCTTTTTAGTCCTTAGTGTCACTCAGCTGATCTGCTTTCTTCATTCTTCCATAAATTCTGTTGCCATCCTGACTTTCCTCATATTTCCTAATATATCTTTCCACGGTTGTTTTGGTCTTTCCTTCCTCTTTTCCCTCAACCTGTACCTTCATCACTCTTCGCTCTTCTAATAGCAGCAAATGCCCGGCCTCTTCATTTTAATCCATCTAGTTTTCACTATGATCAGGGCTCCTCACTCTGTTGCTTTCTAATGTCCTCATTTCTTTGTCTTTCAGTGGGTGTTTTTACACACACATTTCTCCTGGATGTTTGCTGTTACGTCCTGAACTTTCTGTGTGTCTAAATCACTCACCCAGATCTTAAACATCCGGATCTTTGAACGTCTCCCAGACCTTTTGTGTGTAAAAGGTTCTCCTGGTAAACTGCTTTGCTCCAGGCAGCTGTGGTCACTTGGTTTCCATGGCAGCCTGTCACGTCTGCAGCTGTGGCTACTTTAGGCTGCCTCAGGGCAGTATTTGTGTGAAAAATGAATCCGGAACTTACTTGTGGACTTGTAAACCCAGAAGAATGAAAAATCCGGAACTTTAATGTGTGTGTTAAAATGCCCAATAATATGCACAATATCACTCATAACAACTTCATACATAATTGATATCACTATGTCCATTGGCAACAGTGGGAATGGATGCATGCGCAAGGCACAACAAGAATTCCAGGAACAAATTTCTTGGTAGTGACCTGATAGAGCAGTGACCACCCTTTCTTTCCAGAGTGAGCCTGAGCCTGCACTCCAAGTGAAATTATAAAGGGAGGCGATGGCCGTTTGTGTTTTCCTCACTTCCTTCCAACCACGCTTATACAGGTTTCTGTGAACTGTACTGCAGTTACTGACAGTGTGTTTTCTCTGTTTTACTTGGTCATTTTTCATAGAATCCTAGTCCAATCACCTGTGCTGATGCAGGATACCATGTAACTACAACAATGTAGACAGAATGACAGATGCTCGTCCAAACTGTTTTTGAAAACATTCAATTAAGGAAACATTACAACCTTCCTAGGCAACCTATCCCATTCCCCAATTGTTCTTACAGTTAGCAGTGTTTCCTAGTTAACCGAAATCTATGCAGTAATTTCAGCCCATTCCCTCTTGTTCTGTGTTCTGTGGTGGTGAACCACCATTCTCCATGGGGTTTTTTTTGTGGCATACTTTTAGATATTTGAAAACTGCTATCATGTTGTCCCACCTTTGTCATATTTTCTCTATGCTAAATTCCCTTGTTCCCTTAGCTTTTCCTCATATGACTTTCTTCATATAACCTTTATCATCTTCAAGGCTCTCTTTTTATTCCTCTCTAGTTTCTTGACATCCTTCTTGACGCATGGTGCCCAAAAGTGAACACAATACTCCAGATGAGTTCTCACCATTACCAACAAAAATGGCACTGTATTTCATGTGCCATACACATATGCTAATGCAGCCCAAAATGGAATTTGTCATCTTTGCAACAGTGCCACATTGTTTACTGATGTTCAGACTGTGATCCACTCTAGCTCGCCACATCATAGGGCCATGGTCGTGGCCCTATAGGTGGTAGCAAACTCTCATTGAACAGCACCTATGCTGTTCAGTGGGAGTCAGTAGAGCAAAAACGTCCAGTTATTATTATTATTATTTATTATTATTATAAGCATTTATATAGTGCAGCAATGTACCTGGCGCTTTACAAGGAATAAGATAGACACGGTCCCTGCCTGAAAGCTTACAAACTAAAGACAGGGGGAGGGGAGACAGGAAAGCGAGAACAGAGAAAGAGACAAGGGATGCGACATTCATGAGGATTAGGGATGGGCGAACAGAACTGAGTTCGGAAATTCGGTTTGGTTCAGTTCGGAAATTCGGTTCAGTTCGGTTCGGTCGACCAAACTATTCGAGTTCGGTCCGAACTTACGAACTGCATTCACCCATCCCTAATGAGGATGCTGGGGCTCAGGTACACATTCTTGGCTTGGTTGCAGTAAGTTGGGAGTTTACAGATAACAGGTGGGGGATAATCCTGGGTGGGGATGATTAGCAGGAGTTAGGAAGGGCGGAGCGTAAGAGGTGGGTTTTGAGGAGGGATTTGAAGGTATGGAGGGTGGGGGCAAGGTGGAAGAGGGCAGGGCGGGAGTTCCAGGTGTGCAGGGCAGCGAGGGAAAAGGGACGAAGGTGGTTGGGGGAGCAGGGGAGGCATGGGAGGGTGATGGAGGGGATGGCGACCATTCTAGCTTTCCTCCAGCAACACATGTGTTCTGTGATTACAAACAATGAAGGGGAGTCATGGGATGAAGGTGGGGGGGGTCCCCATCCCTCACTTGACTGCCTGTTAGTAGCGCTGCAGCAGCAGCAATGGGACACCGATGGGACTGGGAGATAAAGCTGTTTGTTTACAAACAACTCCTCCCCATGTGAGTGATCAGAAGGTTGCACAGAAGGTTCTTCGAGATGGCTCAGAACATTCTCACAACTGGGTTGTGCATGCTCACCATATTCAAATAATAGACCATGTGATGGTCTCGAGCACCTCTAGTATAAAAAGCACTCTCCCCCTCAGAATGACAGTTCCTCTCACCCCTTTCTAGGAATATAAGAAAAAAATTCCATGCGGGGCTGGAAAGATGGGCATTGTAAGAATGCGTGAGGAATAGGGGGGTTAAAGGGAAGGGAGAGGTGTGGTCTCCTGTGGCAGTAGATACTCGCCTGAAATATATCCCTCAGGATCGTAATTGGCTTCTGGAATATACACCCCCAGCCTAGATCATCATAGGGAGGCGAAATGCAACGCCAGACCCCGTAGGGGTATGCACCCACACACGATGCACCACACAGCACAAGACCACTTCCCACACTGGAACTGGGGCCAATGGTCTGGGGATGGAGAAGGTGTGTGTGTGTGGGCGGGTGTGCATGATGCCAAGGGAAAATGGGAAGGGGGAATAGGACACACACATAGGGGGAACCCAGGGCACACAGAGGGGTATCAAGTGTAGGAGTATCACAGGTCAGGTTCAGGCACTTACGTTACACACAGTCCACACTTCACATGCTCATACTCACTCTTGCTCTCTCTCTCCAGATCAGGGGTCCACACGCAGGGAATTCAAAGGACGAGTATCACAGGCATAACCACTGATCACCAGCAACCACAGGGAGGTAGAGCCCTCCTTTTATCCCCTTTTGGGCTGCGGAGCAAGCTGGCGCAGGCACTCTGACCACTGAGGCTGTGTTGGAGGGTGTGTGGCTATGATGGCCAAGTCAGGAGCAGCGTGATGGAGAGAATCACTTCCAGCTGCACCACTGGGTCCTGCTGCCGCTTGTGGTGCTGGCAGCAGCGTTAGTTGCTGTATCGGCTCGGTTGGAGTGGCGGCAGGGGGAGCTGCTCTCGGGTCAGCGGAGGAGGGATTGCTGCTGCTGCTTCTTCTGTGGACTGGCCAGGTACAAGAGTGCCAGCGGGCCCCCAGGCAGACCCTCCCCCAGAACCTCAGGCCCTGTGGAGCTGGCCTGACAGAATGTTTGGAGCCATCTCAAAGAACCTTGTTTACAAGGCAGTAACCTTCTGTTCTTCTTCGAGTGGCTCCTCACAGGCTGTTTTTGCATGGATCTGCCGGGTGGTGGGTCCGGAGGTGCGCCGTTGCATGGCCTCACATGCATGACCACTCACCCCCCCCCCCCACGTATCTGCAACCACAGAGCAACCACCGTTTCCCCTGGTTTCTCCGTGCGTGGGGATGAGATGGGGGTGAGTGGGGATGTGTGTTAGGCGGGCACGCACATACACCCTTACTCGCTGTGGGCATGCACGCTGTGTCATTCGCACAGGGCTCCCCCACCCATGAACACGCAAAATCTGTGTGTTCATGGGTTGGAGAGGCCCGTGTAAAGAAGACCACAATCTCACAACTGTCCTACTTATACAATCTTAGGTAGGAATTTAGGATATAAAGCAATATCTATTCTATCTTGGAAAATCTGAAAATATGGTTCTGAGATTATTATGGCTGCTATTTCACTATCTCTTCTTAATGAAGTTTTTGCTAACAGGAATACTGTCTTTAAACTCCCACCCCATATAATTTCATTTACACCCCCCATATAATCAATTCATGCTGCCCCATGGGCGCAAATGAAATAGTTATGGGTGGGGGACAGCATGAATTGATTATATGGGGCGCAAATGAACTGGTTATTGGGTGGGGACAACATGAATTGATTATGGGTGCATAACTGAACTGTTTATATATATGTTTCTTTTCATGGTGTTTTTGATTGTAATCTCACCTGGTCACACAATGGAAACCTGTTTTTATATGATCTTAGTGACTGTGTACACTGACTTGTGCTGCATTTTGATTGTATTCTCCTCTGAACACATGATTGTAAACCTGCATTTAGATGACTTTAGTAACTATATACACCTGTTTGTAGCATTAGTAGATTAAATATAACTAGTATTGAATATATGTTAGCCCAAGTGTGAGAAACACTGGTTCATATTATAGAGCATGATGGGTACAACCTAAGAACCAACTAGTCAGCTAAGCCTCAAACCAACAGCCTCAGGTCACAGTGATATGAAGTTGACCCATGCACAAAGGAAATTGTTTTTGGAAGGAGAGAGGAATGTTGATATAAACAAAGCTATAAGTACTGCAAAACATGAGATAGGCGGTGACACGTAACCGAACAAAGGGCCTTTTTAGTATTTTGATGTAGAGTGATTGGGTGTCGATGAGAAAAATAGCCTTGGAGGTGCTGGGAGGGGCATGAGTAAGACCCCAATCTAAATTACAGAAGGTTCAGTCCTGGCTGGAAGGTTGGGGCCTGAATGCTGAATGCTGAATAAATGAGCATATCAATTGGGTTGGCCCCAAACCATCAAAAGATGACAAAAGGCCTTGTTCCCAAATATGCTGACACAACCCCTCCTGCCTGAAAGGTCAATCGAACCCTGGACTCAGTATTTTGATAACCTGTTCCCACCCAGAACAGTATATAAGACCAAGCAATACTCCAGGTCCTTGTCACAGTGCTTGGCATCTAACTTGGGGTCCGTGGTCTGTTAACCCTTTCTGGACCTCCTCCATAGGGAGTTCTGCAACTCAACAAGGGGCACCTTTCCCAGGTATGGACCCCCGGGCCCCCACCTGTATCAACCTCTCCAAACCAATGCTCGCCATTGTGATCTGCAGGACACGTAAGAAACATATTTTATGTGTTAGGCAGGCCAGGCTAGGAGCTATCCAAGAACTGTTGCATTGGGTTCATGCTGTACCTGATTGTGTGAGCAGGATAATAAAATAGTGTTGTACCCAATTAAAAGCATCTAATTTGTGGTGTGGGGGTGACTAAGATCCCAATTAGGGAATTGGGCTTGGGAGGGAAACCAGATAAATTCCGTTCAAATATGCACTTAGCAGGCTGGTTGCATTTTGGGTGTCTTGTGTATTTGATAGCGGTGCCCCCAGGACTGCTGGTGGGACACAAAGGGGGGGCCCATCTTGATTTCTTGGCCAGGGGCCCATTGCACCCTAGCTATGCCCTTGGTCTACTACATTGAATGAGTATGTGACGTGAGAGCATGTGTGTGTAGTTATGGATGAGTGGATGAGTGTGTGTGTGATCAATTTGAATAAATGTGTAAGATGAAAGCATGTGTGTACTGTGTCTGAATGATTGTGTGTGAGATGAGTTAGAATGAGTGTATGTGAGAGAGGTGAGAGCACGTGTGCGCATCTTTCACATGAGATGCGCCCACGCAGTGGCATGGGTGGGTGCGTCTCGTATGAAAGCAGTCACTTCTGCGCTCCTGTGTAACACGCACCTCCACCAATCACCCCTGCACAGAGAAACCTGTGAAAAAACAGGTTGCTCCATGTGGAGGATGTGGGGGGATGGGTGAGCGCCTGTGTGCACCTGCAGTATTCTTGTGTCTGGGGCCAGCTTATGCATTTAACAAAACTATTAAATTACCTAGACAAAAAACCTTCGGTTTAGGAAGCTTGTTAAGGTGACATTACAAATTATACTCAAACTTTAATATGACAGTAAATTGTATGCTAAGGCAACATTATTAAATATCAGTCCAATCTATACATTTTTCTTTTCTTGTTCATTCATAAAAAAAATTATGACTTAACTGAAATCAAACTGTATACATTCCTCATCATGTATAAGTATTGTTCAGTCACCATACCACACACATGCAACTTAATTTCAGTTGTCATAATTTTTTTTATTAATGAATAAGAAAAGAAAAATGTATAGATTGGACTGATATTTAATAAAGTTGCCTTAACCTACAATTTACTGCCATGTTAACGTTTGAGTATAATTTGTAATGCTGCCGTAACAAGCTTCTTAAACAGAAGGTTTTTTTGTCTAGGTAATCCTTCTTGAAAGTGTTAAAGGCTAGGTGCTTCCCTCCTCCCCTGCCCTTTATACTTGTGCATTTGTTTTTTGTTTCTATATGTAATACTAGTTGTATTTGTTAAATCTCATTTAATTTCTTCTAGCCCAGGTCTTTAAAAAAACCAGCATCATTCTCAACACTGCTCCCCCCCCAAACAGAAAAACCAGTAGTAAAATAATTAAGAGTTCCTTCTATGCCCATGGGTGCCAAGACACTCTATGGCCTCTGTGGTGAGGGTTAATGGCTTCTACCACAATGGTGATACTGTACACCAAACTGGTTGCTGTTGGTTTACTGTCCAGTGTGAACTGCATGTTTGTGTGGGTGTCGTCCAACCATCTATGGTAGATTCCCTACCATAGAGGTGGAGATCACACTGTGAGTTAAAAAGGATTCTCTTTGTCCTGCCCTCCTCATGCCATGACTGGGATGACCAACACATCTTCGTTGGGCTAGGATGCTCCTTTTCAATGAGAGACAATAAAATACTTTTTGTCTGAACAATAAACAGATCCGTATATCAACTTTGAATTAGGGCAGTGCAATGGACACTCAAGGTTTTTTCCCCCCTCACATCATGGGAAAGGCCACTCAGATAGTAACCAACAACACAGTCACAACATGGTCTTCACAGTACATTTTCTCAAATTACTATGCCCTGGATATAGGTGCTAAGTTAGATGTGAGGTTTGGCGGCACTATCTGTGAATGGCTCAGGTCCGTCCTGATCTGCATGTACACAGACCAAACCTACACTTGTGTGCATACACTTTGTGTGCATGCATGGAGCCCCAAGCAAAAAACCCCACCCCATAACCGTCTAACCACCCAGGATAGGGAGAGTGTAGGGATAGGAAGGATTGGGCCCAGCCCCAAACCACTTTTACAGCCAAGTCAGACAGATTCTGAACAGGATCTCACAGAATATACACTTAACTAAAAGGTCAAATGAACTAGATAAGACCTGGAGCCTAATGGTAATCCAGTTATTTTATCATGTTTCATTCGACGATCCTCTGCATGTAGACTACAGAATGTGTTGTAATGTTATTTCAGAAAGGAAACCTTTTGTTATGTTTATTATTTATTTAGTTAATTTATTTATTAACATTTATACCCCGCTCTTCCCCAAAGACTCAGGGCAGCTTACAAAATATAATTGAAAGACATTAAAATATATCCCCCTCCCCAAAACCCAACCCACTCCAACCCCCCAACAACCTCCCACCTAATCCCCGCCTACCAAATGCTTTACCGAAAAGAAACATTTTACATCGCCTCCAAAAGATGCTCAGGCCCAGACTCAGGTGGACCTCCAGGGGGAAGGGAGTTCCACAACATAGGGGCAGCAATCAAGAACGTCCTCCTGCTCACCCCTGCTGAATGAACAAGAATAACAGTGGGGACCCACAGGCGGGTGTCTCAGGCTGACTGGAGGGGTCATGACGGAGCATGGTACAAAAGGCAGTCTTTCAGATACATGGGTCCCAGGCCATTTAGGACTATTAAGGTCAAAACCAGAACCTTGAATTGTGCTTGGAAAGCTATAGGTAGCCAGTGCAGACTCCAGAGCACCGGTGTCATGTGGTCCCAGCAACCTGTTACCCAAAGGAGCTGTGCCGCCACATTCTGCACCAGTTGCAGTTACCAAACAGTCATCAAGGGCAGCCCCGCATAGAGTGCATTGCAATAATCTAGCCTTGAGGTGATGAAAGCATGGATTGACAGTGGTCAAGTCTGAGTTGGAAAGAAAAGGCCTCAGCCTCCTCACCAGATGAAGTTGGTGAAACACACTCCTGGCCACTGCCACAACCTGATAATCCAGGTGCAGCAAGGGGACTAGAAACACTCCAACACTGCGAACCTGTGTGACCAAAGGGGGCTGGACACCATCAATAACAGGAGTCCCAAGTCTACCCAGGTCACAGAGCCAGCCAACCATCATCACTTCAGTCCTGTCCTGTTTCAACTTCAGTCAGCTCACCCTCATCCAGTCCCTGACAGCATCGGGTAAGCACCGAGACTGCAGGACCTGGGTCAGATGAAAAAGAGAGGTAGAGCTGAGTGTCGTCAGCATACTGGTGGCACTTCTCCCCAAAAATCTGAATGACTTTGCGCAGTGGCCTCATATATACGTTGAACAAGAGGGGAGACAGAATAGAATCCTGCAGGACCCCACAGGGGAGATCCCGTGAAGATGACAAGCAATTTCCCATCACCACTCTCTGTGACCTCTCTGTCAGGAAGGAGTGGTACCACTCAAGAGAAATCCTGTGCACCTCCCCCCCCCCGCCCCCCAGGACCTACAGTTGGGTCAACATCATCTCATGATCAACTGTATCAAAGGCTTCCGAAAGATCTAACAAAATCAACAGGGTAGAATTTCCCTTGTCAATCTTCAGGCGCAGGTCATCAACCAAGGCCACAAGTGCAGTCTCTGTGCCATATCCAAGATGAAAGCCCAACAGAAATGGGTCCAGGAATCTGGACTAAATTGTTATATATGTTTGTTGTATTGTTTTATTGTTAAATGTTATATGTTTGTTGGCCAAGGCAAAAGCCAGTGCTGAATAAATTGATTTTATTTGATTTGGGTCCAGGAATCCGATGACATCGAGGTGGACCTGGAGCTGCTGGGCAACCACTCATTCAATAATCATCCCTAAAAAGTGAAGGTTAGGGACAGGCCAATAACTGGGTCGAGAGTCAGCATCCAAAGATGGCTTCTTAAGCAGGGGCTGGACAACTGCAGTTTTAAGGATGTCCAACACCCTTCCCTCCTGAAGGGAGGCATTGACAATCCCAGCCAGCAACAGCCTCAGTGTCTCCCAGCTGGCTTTCACCAGTCAGGACGGACAAGGATCTAATTCACAACTGGTTGCCCTAAATGCCCCAAGCACCTCCTCCGCATTGGTGGATGATATCAATTGAAACTGATCCAAATAAACAGGACAAGACTGAGCTTCCATAACCCCAGCTCCAATTCTGCAGATAAAATGGCAGCTTCCAAGTTGTGGTGAATATGAGCAATTTTATCTGCAAAGTAATTAATACAAATGTCACAGAGGGCATTAGATGACTCCAGTCTGGTCAGAGACAGACTGGATTAACCAGGCCCCTCATCACCCGGAACAGCTCCACTGGACAAGGCTTTGCAGATGCTATGATAGTGGAGAAGAAAGCTTTCTTTGCTACCATCACAGCCATGTCATAGTCCTTTTAAAATGATCTATGCTGCAATTGGCCAGCTTCAGCATGAGTCGAGCGCCACCTGTGCTCTGACCACCTACCCTCCTCCTTCAGCCGCCTCAGGTCCCCTCTATATCAAGGGGACCTATGCTGCCATAGTGGTGGGAGTGGATGCCTGGGTGCAACCGTGTTGATAGCTATGGTCAAGTTGTCATTCCACAAGATGACCAGGTCATCGACAGAGTAGCCGCTAAGGTCAATCCCTCAGAGAATTCTGAAAACTAATTGGATCCATTAGCCTCTAGGAGCGGACCAGCCTAACTGATCCACCACCCCAACAAGGGCATTCCTCCTTCCCTCCAGCCTACCTTGAGGAAATCTCCTCCCTGCTCTCTTCTTCCAACCCCTCCACCTGCCCTCTCGACCCGATCCCTTCGCGCCTCCTCACCTCTATTGCTCACACTGTTGCCCCTCCCCTTCTACATGTCATTAATCTGTCCCTCTCCACTGGCTCCTTTCTCTCTTGCCTTCAAGCATGCCACTGTCTCTCCCATCCTCAAAAAGTCCACCCTTGACCCCTCTGACCCCTCTAGCTACTGACCGGTCTCCCTCCTTCCCTTCGCCTCTAAGCTTCTGGAACGTGTTGTCTACTCCCACTGCCTTGAACTCCAATCAGCCAACTCCTCCTTGGACTCTCTCCAGTCTGGCTTCCGCCCGCTTCACTCCACTGAGACTGCCCTTGCCAAGATCACCAACGATCTACTTGTTGCTAAATCTAAGCATCTCTACTCCATTCTTGTCCTCCTTGATCTCTCTGCTGCCTTTGACACTGTCGACCACTCGCTCCTACTGGACTCTCTTCGCTCCCTGGGCTTCTGTGGCTCTGTCCTTGACTGGTTCTCCTCCTACCTCTCTGACCGCTCCTTCAATGTGTCTCTTCCCAATTCCACCTCCTCTTTCCTCCCCCTCTTGGTAGGGGTTCCCCAAGACTGTGTCCTGGGCCCTCTCCTCTTCTCTATCTACACTCTGTCCCTTGGCAAACTCATTGCCTCCCACGGCTTCCAATACCACCTCTACGCTGATGATACTCAACTCTACCTCTCCACACCCTCTCTTTCCCCTTCTGTCCAAGCTTGCCTCATCAACTGTCTCTCTGATATCTCCACCTGGATGTCCCAACATCAGCTCAAGCTCAACATGGCTAAGACTGAACTCCTTATCTTTCCTCCTTTCCCTTCCTCCCCCTCTTCTCTGTCCATCCTCATTGATGAAGTCACCATCCGTCCTATTCCCCAAGCCCGTAGCTGGGCTTCGTCTTCGATACTCACCTTTCCTTTAAACCTTACATCAACTCCGTTGCCAAGTCCTGTCACCTTGCCCTCCATAACATTGCTCGGATTCGCCCCTTTCTCTCTGTCTCCTCAGCTAAAACCCTTGTTCACGCCATGGTCATCTCCCGCCTTGACTACTGCAACCTCCTCCTTACTGGCCTCCTTGCTCTCATCTGTCCCCCCTTATTTCCATCCAAAACTCTGCTGCTAGGGTCATCCACTCAGCCCGTCGCATCGACCACGTGCAGCCTCTCCTCTCCTCGCTTCACTGGAACCCCCTCCCCCAATGCATCCTTCACAAACTCCTGATATTTACCTACAAAACCCTCCACAACCTGGCCCCACTACCTCTCAGCCCTCATCTCCTTAACACTCCTGCACGCATTCTCCATTCCTCCTCTGTCACCTCCCTCGCTCTCCCTCATCTCCCCTGCTCCCCTAACCACCATCGTCTCTTCTCCCTTGCTGCCCCCCATACCTGGAACTTCCTCCCTGCCCACATCTGCCTTGCCCCCTCCCTCTGTTCCTTCAAATCCCTCCTCAAAAACCACCTCTTCTTTGCCGCCTTCCCCAACGCCTGCTAGTACTCCCCTCTCAACATTCGCTGTCCGTCTAACTGCAACCAAGCCAAGCACGTGCACCTGAGACTCCGCATCTCCCTTGTCTTTCCATATGTCCCCTATCCCTGTCTCCCCCTCCTAGTCTATTAGATTGTAAGCTGTAGGCAGGGACTGCATCTATCTCACTGCTATATAAAGCACCAGGTACACTGCTGGCGCTATATAAATGCTTGTAATAATAATAATAATAATGGTCCGACCACGACAAAGGTGTGGTAACAACGCTCCCCAATAATCAGAACTGCTGCATCCAGACTGGTGCAAAACATCAAATCCAACGTGTGTCTTGCCTCATGTGTCAGACCAGATATTATCTGGGATAGTCCCATGGTTGTCCTGGTGGCCATGAACTCCTGCTCCTCCACTCCTGAAAGGCTGGCCTCAGCGTGTATGTTGAAATCACACAAGATAATAAGTCTGGGTGACCTCAACACCACCTCTGAGAACAGCTCAGCTAGAGCAGTTAGGGAATCAGCCATGCAGTGGGGTGGTTGGTATACCAAGAGGATTCCCAGTCTATCCCCGGCCAAATCGAACACAAGGTGGACACACTCCATATTGGTGCCCTATGCCATATATCATTCAGTGGCCAGAATGGTCCCTCCGGAAAGCTCTGGCTCAGATGCGCTGCAGTGTCTTTCCCTCTGCAGTGCTTGAAGGCTGTTATCGGAGAGTCCCCAAGGAGGAGAGGCTTTGTCCCCATTGTGCTTTAATGGAGATTGAATCGGGCAAACATATGTTGCTGATTTGCCCAAAGTTTAGATCTTTACGCAACAAACACATCAGCCCTTTTGTTGAGCTGGCACCTGAGGGTTGGGATGATGCCCTCTTGACCCAATATCTCCTTGATGGCACTGACTCCCCCCCCCCCCACTTGAGAGCAGTGACCATTTTTTGCTTTTGCATGAGTTTGTATAAGCAAAGATAGTCTGAATCCTGGTCGTCAGGCCTGTTTATTGGTTCTAGACCCCGCATGCGGCCTAGAGGCTGTGTACTAATTGTTTTGATTTGCTCTAACTGAAGATCGAGCCTTGTATAATCCAACAGTAAGATCTTATGAATCTGTTACGGATGCTTGGTTAAGGGGTGTCATGATATCCTCAGTAATGTCAATCGCCATCAGGTGGCTATGGTCTGTATGCTGTGAAACTTGTTTGTTGTTTATTGTTTGTTGATTGTTTTAGAGATCTCAGCCTGTATTTGTTTGGTTGATATAATGATTGCAATTGTATTTGTTCAATTTTATTATATATGTAAAGGCCAACGGCCACACATAATAAAGCTTACCTACCTACCACTCCATATTGGATGAGTCAAGCACCAGATACCTTCGAAAGACCAAGGTGTCTTTACAGATCACTGACACTCTGCCCCCTGAGATCCCAGTATGAGGCTGATGCTGCACTGAGTATCCGGCTGGCACCATCTGAGTCAATATAGGCCCAGATGCCTCATCCAGTCAGGTCTCTGTAATGCATACAAGGTCAGTGCCCTCATCCTGAATAAGATCAAAGATGATAGATGTTTTATTTGCTGCTGACCTCGCATTACGCAGCATCAGCTTCAAATCAGGGGCCCTACTGGCCTCAGCCCCCAAATATCCCAAGACAGGAGGGGAGCAGGACACTGGAAGAGACACAATGTGTATCTCCCAGTGTCCCTGATAATATTTCTTCCCCTCCCTGCCATACCTCCCCATGCCCAACACGACCCCAATTCTCCACCCCTCCCCCAAAAGAAACTCAACGTGGCTAAAACTGAACTCCTTATCTTCCCCCCTCATCCTTCCTCTCTGTCAATAACTATTGATGGAGTCACCATCCTGCCTGTCCCCCAAGCCCATAGCCTAGGCTTCATCTTTGACTCACCCCT
>QEPC01012801.1:2166503-2191908 GCA_003113815.1 Sphenodon punctatus
GCTAACCACCCTTTAACCACCCTTGGTGGTTATTTATGCATGTTGCAGGGCTGTATTGGTGCCCTATGCAGCCCTGCAACATGCATAAATAACCACCAAGGGTGGTTAAAGGGTGGTTAGCATCATGTCTGTTTTCACCCATAATTATATGTGAAAACAAATGTTGGCTGTGTAGATGCTGAATTGATGACGTTGGCTATGTATATGTGGAACACGTGATGTATTTACCAAGAGACTGGAAACAAAATATTGGTATCTGGCATGGCTGACATTCTGACTCAGGGATTCTTCTCTATGAGAACTCCCCTTAATCCCTGTCTGTGTACACCAGGACTCTCATCCTGTCCCTTTTACCCTTTCTTTTAATAAACTTTCCTCTCTCTGTTATCATCCATCATCATCAGTTTATTGAACTGACCAACAGGTCTTGTCAAGTGTAGCAGATAAATACAGAAAAAGCAGAGAAGATGAAAAATGCTACAGTAGATTAAATAAATAAATGTAAAATCAAGTTAAAAACCCCTTGGGGTTGTCAACAATAATCACTAGTTACTTATAGCATCACAAGGGTGGACCATGCAACCATCAGCATTAGGAGTGAAACGAGCAAAAAAAAAAATCTCATGAGAAATTTGTGAGTTTCGAGATGGGGGGGCAAGAACTCAGGTGCTCTCGTCCTCCTATCTCGAGTTCTCGCGAATCCTCGCGAGGGGACAGGGGGGATGGTGGGGGGCTCGGAGGCAAGCAGGGGACAAAGACAAGCCCCCTGAGCACCTCTGGCGCCCACGCGACCTCCATGCTTGGGAGGAAGAGAAAGTGTAGGTGTGGTGTTGGGGGCCTAGAGGGTGGTCAGGCAGGGTTTACCTAAGTTTACGTAAGTTTCTTTTTAAAAGGAGAGCCAGAAAGCAGCCCAGCAGCGTGGAGCAGAGTGGGGGTTGGGACATCCCCCCAGGACAGACCCCGGAGGTATGTAAACCCTGCCTAATCCCCCTCTAGGCCCCCAACCCCTCACCTGAACTTTCCATTCCCCACCAGACAGGGAGACTACGTGGGTGCCAGAGGTGCTCAGGGGGCTTGTCTTTGTCCCCTGCTCGCTTCTGGGGCCCTCTCCAGCCCCCTACCTGTGACTACAGCCCCCACTCACCCCCCTTGAATTCTCGCTGGCTCTTGGCGAGAAGGGGTGTGTGTCTCGATTCGGCTCATCTTGAGGCGAGATGGGAAACACCCCCCCTTCTCGCCGAGAACTGGTGAGAACATCGAGGCAAGTTTCAGCCCTAACCAGCATACAAAGGATACATCACATTAACACATATAATTAGGCAAATAAACCTCAGAAAATATTTACTGCACATTCCCTGGCCTTAAATATAGCAGAGAAACATTTTACTACTGCAAGTGACCAAGTTGGATCTACGTCAGCAAGCAAGTGAATTAACGTGCCATTGACTACAGGGCGGAATGGTACTGATAATTGGCATAAGCAGTTTAACGGCGGGGGGTAATGGGAAACCATGCACCCAAACACACGTCTGCACTCGCTGGGGACACCACCATTCCCTTCCTCTCCCACTGAGATTCACCCTGTTGTATACACGGCCCCTCAGGATCTTAGATGGACTTTTCTCCTACAAGAAGGAAACCCAGATCATCACGGGGGAAGGGAGAGGAGACCCGTCAGAGGAGGAATCCCCACATCACACACACGCTCCACCGAGGAACCCAGGGGTAGGGGGGAAACACTCTCGCAAGGACCACAGTGGGGGTGTGGGGGTCAGGGGTTAACACCTATGGGAGTCTCACACAAACACTACGAGCCCTGAGGGTGTTCATCACTCTATAATCATCACTCTATAGTGCAGGTGTTAGTAAGGAATAAAGGTACTTACCTAACACCAGACTGACACATGTACACGCACCCACGTTCTCACTCACGCCCTTGCACTCTCTGTTTCTCTCTCTCTGTCTCCAAGCTGTCACCAACGAGGGGGGGGGGCAGTCTCTCCGAAGATTATCGGTGGGGCCTTATAGCTCTTATAGTTCCTTATAGCTGGGGCTTTTGGAGCTCTGATCTAGTGACCCCACCTCCTTCCGCCTCATGTACTGCCGGGGCTCTGCCCAGGCGTGCCGAACGCCAGCACACTTCAATTTTTTAAGGCCCCACAGCACCGCATATGATCATTTTCTGATCATATGGCAACTTTGAGAACCTGCCCTCGATAACTGCTGATGGGAGAACATCAAATCTATCAAGTGTAAAAATAAATCTAAGATTCCGTTTGTGAGTTGTATGCAGATACACGGCACACCCCAATGGAACAGGAAAAAAAACTATACATTTTAGAATTTTTTTGAGAACCAGTGGCTTCTCAAGCCTGTTGGATTTCTTGGTCCTTAATCTGTAGCTTAAGTAGACTAACTGCCCTAGGAAAACTCATAGACCTCGTTATCTCCTGTGGTAGTGATGGGCGAACAGATTGCGGTTTGGGTTTGTCCGTTCGGTTCACCTGTTCGGTTCGTTCGCAGTGTTCGGGTTCGGCCATTCGGTTCAGTCTTGTTCGGTTCGGGTGTTCGGAAAAAGGCTCTCTGTGCGAGGAATGATGGCCCCAGACCCATGATGGTAGGTCCTGGGGCTAGAGTGGCAGCTTTTAAGTATTGGCCACAGCCCTCCCTGCCAGTAACTTGGCCCCAGAACCCTGATGGTGGGTCCTGGGTCTGGAGTGGCTGTTTCTTGATGAGGTGGAATGACATTGTCTCTGTGTGAGGAATGATGGCCCCAGGCCCATGACAGTGGGTCCTGAGGCTAGAGTGGCAACTTCTAGGTATTGGCCACAGCCCTCCCTGCCTGTAACATGGCCCCAGAACCCTGACGGCGGTTCCTGGGGCTGGAGTGGCTGTTTCTTGATGCAGTTGAAAGACATCACCTCTGTGCGAGGAATGATGGCCCCAGACCCATGATGATGGGTCCTGGAGCTAGAGTGGCAGCTTCTAGATACATATTGGCCACAGCCTTCCCTGCCTGTAACTTGGTCCCAGAACCCTGATGGTGGGTCCTGGGGCTGGAGTGGCTGTTTCTTGATGCGGTGGAATGACATCGTCTCCATGCGAGGAATAATGGCCTCAGACCCATGATGGTGGGTCCTGGGGATAGAGTGGCAGCTTCTAGGTATTGGCCACAGCCGTCGCTGCCTGTAA
The DNA here is from genome assembly GCA_003113815.1 of Sphenodon punctatus. Taxonomy (NCBI): domain Eukaryota; kingdom Metazoa; phylum Chordata; class Lepidosauria; order Sphenodontia; family Sphenodontidae; genus Sphenodon; species Sphenodon punctatus. Next base: position 2,169,696 of record QEPC01012801.1, read on the forward strand.
CTTGGCCCCAGAACCCTGGAAGCAGGTCCTGGGGCTGGAGTGGCTGTTTCTTGATGCTTTGGCAAATCGGCTCTCTGTGTGAGGAATGATGGACCCAGCCCCATGATGGTGGGTCCTGGGGCTAGAGTGGCAGCTTCTGGATATTGGCCACAGCCCTCCCTGCCTGTAATTTGGCCCCAGAACCCTGGTGGCGGGTCCTGGGGCTGGAGTGGCTGTTTCCTGATGCTTTGGAAAATCAGCTCTCTGTGCGAGGAATGATGGCCCGAGACCCATGATGGTGGGTCCTGGGGCTAGAGTGGCAGCTTCTAGATACATATTGGCCACAGCCCTCCCTGCCAGTAACGTAGGCCCCAGAACCCTGATGGTGGGTCCTGGGGCTGGAGTGGCTGTTTCTTTTTTTATATCTATCTATCTCTACACTAAATCTAACTGCTATTAACTATTCTAAAACCTATTGAACTAAATGGAATATCCTAATAATTAACTACAAAGGCCTTGTCCTACAAACACACTGTATCTCTATCTATCTCTATAACTAAGCTAACTACTATGTATATCTATCTAGTAACTATCTATCTAATAACTATCTATCTATATATACAATATTACACAGGGGGAAACACAAAGAACACAGGGAGGGGTACAAAACTGAAATGAAAATCAATCTAATAATATTCCTACTCTAAATAAATCCAAAACTTAAAACAGGGGAAGGGAATCAGGGATGGAATAAGAGGGAGAGGGAAAGGATTCAATGGAGGGGGGAGGGAGGAAGGAAGATTGAACACAGGGAACACAGGGAGGGGTAAAAACAAAAAATAACACCTAAATCTATCTAATATAATCTAAATAAATGATAATATGGAGGTAAATGGGTTGGATGGGTGAAATAGGAGGAGGATGGCAATGGATTAGGAATAGGAAGGAACAAAAACTGCTGGGAGAGAGGGAGCCTTCTGAAACGCCTGCTGTTCAGGAACAGTGACTAGTTCAGAAGGTGTTTGGAAGGGGGGAGGCAATAAGTTTTGTTTCTTGCTGCGCCCGCCTCACCGCAGGCCCTATTGAGTCCGTGCAGTCTAGCCCGTGGCCAATCGCAGACTGCGAAGCCAGTGGTCTGAGGCGAAAAGGGATGGTGATTGGGCAGGCTGGCTGCTACTCCAAGTCTCTCCACCCCTGGTGCCTGGAAGTCTGCTCCTCAGCTGACTCCCCCTCCCTGTCACGTTTTGCCTTCCAGTGACACTTTTTTGCCACCCGAACGCTATCCGAACTGACCGAACTGTTTGGTCATTTTGACATTCGGAATTGAGTTCGGTTTGGTCAGTTCGTGTTAGGATTCGTGTTTGTGTTTGGTTGTCCAAACAGGCCGAGTTTGGGCCAAAATTTGAACTTCCGAACCGCGTTTGCCCATCCCTATCCAGTGGCTCCTTGGACTCGTGTGATTGATTCCCCTCTTAGCCCTGTCTCAACAGATCAAACCCTCGAACAGAGAGGCAGGGTCACAGCCCGGTGCCGAGGCTCCAGGTGGGAGTCTTCGCCCTCATGCATGCTGTGTGCATGAGCACTGGGGTAGGTTTGGTATATTGTGCACACATGGACGTTGGCCTCAGTATTTTCAATCTCCCACCAGTGCCAATGGGCAGAGCTTTTGTTACTTATAGTAGCAAAACAAAACAAACAATCAAAAAAATTGTTCAGCATTGAGTGGGTAGTGCTTAACACACTTCAAAAGTTTCTGAGATCTAATTTGGTTCTAGTGAAGACCCTAGACATTAAGTAATTTTTCATAGTTTATCAAAGCTACCTCAGTCGGCAATGTGGGGATGAAAATACCAAGAGAATAGACTGTCTGGCAAAAGTTTTAGTACATACCGCTTGCGATAGGACATGGAAACATCAGCAGAACACTGTGTCTCATGGCATTTTGGCACTTAGAATTCCTAGTATTATATATCTAGAGAGTGTGTGGATGCCGCGTTGGTCCCAAATGAAGGCAATGGAGACAAAGTGATTCAGATGGTATCTTTTATTGGAGCAGTTTCTGTTGGTGAGATTATGCAGAATCTCCAGTATTATTGTTTTCTCAAAACAATGTAAAATATTTTTCTTTAGATAGGCTTTTGGTGACTGATGATGGGTTGGAGATTAGGGGTTGATAAATTTTAACTGAATTTACTGATTTTAAAAGAAATTAATTAATATATCTGGTTTTATCTGTAACCACCATTGAGCCCGTGACTTCGGGATAGGGAGGGAGAGAAATTTAAATAAAGAACTAAATGGTGATTAACTGAACTTGGGCATTTACACTATGTTCTTTATTCAGAAACCAGGACGTTACACCCTTTTACGAAGGTCCGTATGTTTTTATTTCCTTCCTTCCTGTATCACCTTTCCCGCAATGCATCCAAGCCTAATTAGTTTCACACCCATGTTTTTTTTTTAGGCAGGATAACTTGCAGCAGGCTATTAAATTATAAGGAATATTTCCCAAACTAAGTGACCAGCCAGGCATTTATAGTAGATTCTATTAATACAACTTGTAAAGCTTTACATTTTGTCCCAATCTGCATGCAAAGCAATTGCTTTCTCCAGTATTTGGATGTAAAGGAGTGTAGGAAATAACCCAGACAGTGGATTTTTCTTCCTTCTAAAACCACATCTCTTTACTGATTGACTGGAAGCAGTTTAAAGAGAACATGTTAATACTTAACTTCATTGCAACAAACACTAGATGTTTTTTAAATTTCTCTTTCATTCAAATTGGTCTGGATCTCACTTGTCTAGTTTATTTTGATTATAGAAATTCATGTCACTTAAATCATTCCTTTATCAGCAGGATCTGTCCATATTTGGTTAAATTAAATAGCTTTAGAAACCACAGTGTTTTTTTCAAATTGCTTTGAATCAAAGTCATATTTGAAAAATAAAGAAGCTTTTTATTGAAGCTGAGCTGGATCTCATTAATACAGAAATGATTATATTAAAGAGTCTTTAACATTTAGCTACGGCATGACGCTAGGCAGTCTCAGCTTCAATCTGAGAAAAGAATGAACTTCTTGCAACTTGTCTTTGCGGCTATTCACTGTGTGTGGGGAAAGCCTGGAGGCTCCGGCCTGTCCTTTCATTCTATTAGTCTCCTGATGACAATCAACATTTTATATTTCTTTTGCTGCTTTCTTTTCAAACGTTAGCTGTTTATAGATAGGGCTTGCAGACCAAAGATTAAAACAATGTAAATAAGTATAAACAAGCTTTGTCACTCCCTGTGAAGTCAGTATTTTAGATTTTATTCAGAGTGTTTTATGCTGTCAAATGAAGGCAATTTCAGGGGCGGCATTGTCAGGTTTTGCTTTTCAAAACAACTCACCACAGGGCCTGATTGCTCTCATTCACCTTGGAGAAAATCAGGAATAATCCTAGTGAAGCAATGAAGTTATGTTGGTGTAAAACTGGATTGAGATCGGGATGAATTCCACAGTCTTAAAATAACACAGCCGTTCCAAGTTCCACTCGCACAGCTGCAAATGGATACAAGCAGTCAATGGATCTATGAGGATTTATTTTGATTCCTGGTCAAACCCAGCCAACTCTGACTGCTGTGCATAGCCACATGCCAGTACTATAGCTCTGACTCTTGGTTTGTCCAGTTGCAGAGTTAAGCAAAATGTTAGCACAGATATTAAGCAGAGGTAGATCTGACATGGAAAGTTCAGATTTGATAAAGTTACCCAAATAAGCTCTACTGCAGTAAATACGCTGCTCTGGGCAGGGTGCATGAGGTACACTGGTGTACATATGGATAGACCAATTCTGGACCCAAACTTCACCAATGTTTAGGTGGCTTCTGGGTCTGGTTTGGACATTGTCCTTGCATTTCTGGAGGAATAAGGTTCAGTTCTTTCTCCTGAACCAACTAAGCACTGCACAGGCAGCACAAATGAACTGGAACCTGCTTATAGCTGGTCAGCTGAGAATTTCTCCAGTAGTCGGTGATGAAGCCATTTGCTCAGAAAATGTCTTTTTCTCGTGAAGAAAAATAGGATTCAGAGCAAGGGTTTTCGAAATCTATGTCCTGCGCAGGAGGGAGGGATGTTGGACGCTCACACACACACCCCTCCTGGAAGTTTCCCAGGTGCCATTGTAAACCATGGCACCGGGTGACTACCACATGGTTTGAGACCCAGACTTGTAAGTCCCCGATATCATGTAGAAGTTGCCCAGCATTGCTGTTTACAATGGTGCCTGAGTGACTTCCAGGAAGAGGGAGGGTGAGCATCTAACACCCTCCCCGCCACTCCATGCATGAGTTTGCAGAACTTGGACTTTGAAGTCCAGGAGAAAGCTGGAGCATGTAACAATGACCTGTGTTAGAAGCAGTACAAGGAGCCAATAGTGCAGGAGTGACCAAGAGGCAGCTCATGATCTGCGGGTAGATTACAAGGTAGATCATAGTGTGGGGTGTAGGACCAACCCTTGGGGGCCACCTTTGGGAACAAGAACAGGACTGAAACCTCAAGGAGTGTCTCCAAGAAGGAGAGAGGCTACAAGAGCTCCTCCAGTGTGGCAGGGAAGACTATCTATGAAGGGAGTGTTCTCTACTTCAGAACCTGATTGATGAGGTGTCTCAGGGTGCTGTCAGACGATCCCGCTCACAAGCGGGATCGTTCAGTGCCAGCATCTCTCCCCCACCTTCCTCTGTATGCCGTGTCTGATGTTCAGACACGGCGTACAGTCGCTGTGCGAATGCATGCCCTTCCGTGCATGTGCACTCGGCCAGGGAACCCGGAAGTGCGGCATAAAGCCAGCACTTCGGGGATTCGCGTGTAAGGGGCCAGGATCGCCGACCCGGTCAGACGCAGGGTAGGCTCCGGCCTTGAAATTTAGACGAGCGCAAAGAAAGGCGGCTGATCAAAGGATTAGCCGCCTTTTTTGTCTCATCTATAAGTGCCCCTAGATGTGGGATCCTGTAGGAAGGGTCCCAACCTGGAATGCTGGAGCCAGTGGGAGAGATCCTAGTAGATCGCCTGAGGCTGACGCGTGGATCATATGCACCCTAAATCTGGCCGCTGCTGCAACAATGTCTTCAGAGTTATGGTATGCCAAACTACTACCAAACCAACTTATCAAAGCCAGATATAGAATGAAAATGCATAGTACCTCTCCTATATCAAAATAAAGATGCAAGAATGTAGAGACTACTGAGGAATAAACTTGATGTGTCATTTGATGAATCTATGAAAAAGGATGTGAAAAAGTAAGAATAAAGCAACAAGTAGAAAGAATTGAAAGTTAATTTGGCTTCAGGCCTGGAAAGAGCCCAGTGGATGCCAGACTTACACTATACATGCTTCAAGGAAAATATAAAGAGAAATAACAAGAAAGCAACTTCTTACACTCTTCATAGTAGAACTGAAACATGGTTCCGATTTTGATTGGAACCAGGCATTTCATCCAGTCTGAATGAAATCAGAATGAACAGTCAGCTGGCTTGTTCATTCTGATTTCTGACTGGACTGGACAAAATAATATAAAGTTTAAAAAAAGAAAAGACTATTGTGCTTGTGCAGAATGGTGCTGCCGCCATTTTGGATGAGGGCAGTGCCATTTTGTACATGTGCAAAACAGCCCAGTGGCCATTTTGTGCATGCACATAGCCTTTAAACAAAAATTGACCAGGGGCTGGATCGGCATCTTTTTCGATCGAACCCTCCAGTTGAAATATGAAACTGTTCCATTTTCATGGAAAAGTTTGCAAAAATAGCACAGTTGTTACAATCCAGCCCTACTTCATAGCTTTGGAAAAAAATATGATCGAATACTGAGAGGAGAGCTCATCTGGCGGTGTCTAAAGGGAAGAAAAGTATCTGAGAGATTGTTGTAAGACTTATTCAAAATATGTACTCTGGAGCCTGAATAAGTAACAGCTGAGATGTGGCACAAGTAGGAAGCTTCCAACATGGGTGGATCTCATTTTTTGTCCTTATTAGAGATGTCTTGACATCAGAACTGCCAATTGCTGAAGAAATTGCCATGCAAAATGATCTTCACAGTTCATACTGTTGCTCACCCCTGGTGGGAAGTTCCAGGGGCAGCTGTGTTGGGATGGTGTCCTTTTGGCAGGAGAGAGAAACTGGAGGCTTACTGTGTGGTTGAGAGGAATGGCTAGGACCAGCTTCCAGATCCTCCAGCCAGTCCCGCTGAACCCTCCAGGCCCAGCATCCCAGGAGCTCCCCAGAAGACTGTCTCTGTAGCCTTCTGCTCCAAAACTCTAGCATGCAACCTCCAGCCAGGCTGAAGGTCTTCATTCTCTGTGAAGACTAAACTGTCCCACCCAGTGCTCAACACTGCCCAGCCAGGACTTGGCCCTTCCTGGCCAGAACCATTTGTTATAAGACAAGAGGCTGGCAGGCGAGCTCCAGTGTGACTGATGGCCCTAGACAATGAGTTACATTCCAGGAGGGTGAATCACAACAGGGAGTTACATTCCCAGGGCTTGGGGAAGACCAGATCCCTATTTCCAGGGGATCCATAACAATACTGTGGTATGTGAAGAAAACCAAAAGGGTTGCAGTTAAAAGAACAAATAAGCATAAGTATTTGGACTTAGTGAGCAAACTAAGAAGTCATGGGATAACTGGAGGAGTTCTGTCATTGGTATTATTAGTATTCGTGTTTATTATTTTATTTAGCACCAGCAGTGTACCTTGCACTGTACACTCAGTAGTTACAGGCAAGTCCCTACCCCAAGGAGCTTACAATCTAAGAGAAACAAGGGAGAGATGAACGTCAGAAGAGACAATGATACATTCATGAGTTAGAGAATGCAGGTGCATGTACTTAACTTAGTTACAGGGAAGAGATTCTGAGTGAGGGAAGGAAGAGGACACGATTTCACACATGACAAACCAGGGAAAGCCTGATGGAAGAGGTAGGTTTTTTAGGAGGGATCTGAAAGTTGAGAGGGAGGGAGCAGTATGAATGTATCCAGAGAGGGAGTTCCAGGCCTGGGGGAACAGCAAGAGAGAAGGGGCAAAGACATTTAGAGGAGCAGGGGAGCTGCAAGTAGGCATGGGTGGGGGCAGAGGAGGAGCAAAGGTCCAGGGCAGGAATGTGATGGGATACAAGAGCAGAGAGAGATGGGGGAGCAAGGCCATGAAGGGTCTTGAAGGTGAAGACCAGGAGCTTGTGCTGATTGTGTTACTGTAGAGAAAGCCAGTACAGGAGGGAGAGGAGGGACTGAACATAGTCAAAGTGATGGGCAAGGTGGATGACTTTGGCAGCAGAGCGTTCAATGGAGATGAGATAAGAACAGGGGAGACCAGTAAGGAGGAAGTTACAGTAGTCAAGGCAACAGATGGCTAGAGTGTGGACTAGGGTTTTTGCAGTGGCAACGGTAAGGCAGAGCTGAATTTTAGCAATATTATACAGAGGAAAGCAGCAGGATTTGGCAACAGCCTGGATCTGAGGCATAAAGGGAGGGAGGAGTCAAAGATGAATCCCAGGCTGCATGCCTTGGCGACAGCCTGGATGGTGACACCCTCAATGGAAACTGAGAGGAAAGTAGGAGAGGAATATATTGGGGTGAAGTTGAGGAGTTTGTTCTTGGCCATATTAAGCTTGATGGCAAGACATCCAGGCGGAGATGTCAGAGAGACAGTCAGTGATATGAGACTGGCTGGATGAACTGGTGAAAAGATAGGAAACAAAGGGGAGGAATAAATGGTCATTGTTCAAGTTGGAGAGAGGTAGATAGTGGCTCAAGGCAGTGGCGGCTGATGAGTTTTGAGGTTGGAGGCGCAGTAAGGCCGGCTGGGCTGATGGCTGCAAAGCCACCGGAACCTTATGGCTAGCAGGGGTCTATGGTGGGGCTTGTCCATTGTAGGCGGAGCCTCCAAAAATCCAGCAACTAGGAGTTATCAGCATTAATATCTGATGGACAGAACATTAGTTAACACTGGGAACTCCTTACTGCTGAGTAAAACCCTGCAACTTGGAGACAGAGAGAACCCTTCTACTAGCATCTCATCCATTCAGTGGATGGGACTCCAGTAGGATGACTCTCTCTCTCTCTCCAACAGTGGTAGTGCCATAGCAGGATAAAAAACTGATCACATATTTAACACATACAAAACCTCAGGGTCACAAAAAAATAGCTGCAGCATGCAGTTCTGAGTAAAGTAGAATGGCAGATTATACATTGCTATTGCACTGCACAGGAATCCCCTCCTCCCCCCCCAAGAAAAAACCTGGGGAAAAGCTGCATTTTTTTAAAAAAAAGAGAGAGACAGAAACCTGATTTTCAACCCCTCTTCCCCGCTACCCCCAAGAGACTGGGAACAGAAGGTCTTTTTGGAACAGGACATAGCAAGATGGTACATGGGTTGGCACACACCACCACAGTGGTACAAACAAGGCAACAAAATACACAGCAGTATAACAAAGAATTAAAATAAACAACACAGGTCAGCTGGAAATACCATCAAAGACCTTGCCCCCTTGCAGGTTATATTCACCTCCTGCATCTGCCAGGTTTAAACATCACCTGCCTTAAACCTCACTTACAAGCAGTTTTAGCAAAGATCCACAGAACAGACACAAAGCTTTCCCCCCAATCTGCGCAGGTTAAAATGTCAGTTTCAGCAAAGCCGCAGACTCCCCACTGTGTCCCCAAGTGCCCCCCTCTCCCCACTGTGTCCCCAAGTGGCCCCCACTGTGTCCCGATGTGCTCCCACTGTGTCCTCAAGTGGCTCCCACTCCCCGGTGTGCCCCCACTCCCCCACTGTGTCCTCAAATGCCCCACTCCTCCCACACCCCCAGTGTTCCCCCACTCCCCCACCATGTCCCCAAGTGCCCCCACCATGTCCTCAAGTGACCCCACTCCCCCAGTGTGCCCCCACTCCCCCACTGTGTCTTCAAATGCCCCCACTCTCCAGTTAACCCCCCGCTCCCCCCGTCCCAAGTCCCCGTGACAAAAATCACACATCCACAGTTTCACACATACACACATACACACACATCTATTGCTCTCCCTGAGTCCCCCCCTGCCCACAGGACGCCAAAGGCTATAGCCCATATTACATACCGCACTGCCAGTTTCCGATCCATAGACCTCAGTTGAAGGCTGCCCCCAGCGATTCTGGCATGCATTGCCATTTCTAGGAACATATGATGGATGGCACCCCCTAGCCACCCAATGCACATTCTGTGAAGTTTTGCCCCTTGCAGGGCTCCATATTGGTTCTCCCGGCAAGGCTCCACACAGATTTGCTTTGGTGGTTAATGAGAGGAGCCTCTCAAAGAAGAACCAGCAGTAGTTCTTTTTTGATAAGCTCCTCTCATTCTCACTACTGGGTTGGTTGCGCTGCGCGCAGAACCCAGTTGTGAGAATGTTCGGAGTCAACTTGATGAACCTTCTTTAGAAGGTAGCAACCTTCTGGATTCGGCCAGGCAGTGATTTTTTAAAAAAAACAGATTGACAGTCAGCCTCAGCCAGGTAGGATGCGTGAGATTGGGGGAGTTCTGGGGCCAGGAACCAGCAGGGGCATTTCCCCAGATATCCATGGGGTGCACCACCACTGGCTCAAGGGTCAGTAAAGGAAGAGAGAGTGAGAGGAGTGCTGAGGGGTTGGAACTGGCAATGAGGAGGCCACCACTGCCACTGGGACCTTGACAGCATGGCAAGTGAGTGAAGGTGAGGCCACCAAGGGAGAGGGCAGCTGGAGTGACATTGTTACAGGAGGTAATCCAAATTTCTGTAAGGGCAAGGAGCTGGAGGGAGCGGAAAAGGAAGAGATCATGGATGAGCAGTGCTTTGTGGATGGAAGAGTGGGAGTTCCAGAGGGTGCAAGAGAGAGGCAGCTGAGATTGGGGAGGGGGGAGATGGGATGGGGATTAGGTTTGGGGAGAGTGGGTGGTGGCGGAAGTGGGGAGTAGGATTGAGGAGGCTGAGAATATGGGGAGGTGGAGGAATGTTGCTCCAAAGAGAGAGCTGGAAGAGAAGGAGTTTAGGAGATAAGGAGAATGGAGAAGAGGTACATAGAAGCAGAGCAGATATTTGCTGCAGGCAGACAGGATGGGCGTGTCGGTGCCAGCATGCTGCAGCGATGTAGTGAGTGGAGTAGCAGAATGTCACAGGAACGGGGGTAAACTGGCCCTGAAGCGACTGCAAAACAGCCAGTGCCCTTTTGCGTTGCTCTTTGGCTGCCGCCTGAGGGCTTCCGCCCTCAGACCTGAAAGCAAGGAAATGAAGACAAGTAAACTAAAGAGGGGAGAGAGAGCGAGCAAGAGACAGACACACACAGGTGAGTTAGGTCCACATTAGGTCCATAATAAGGAAAAATAATCCTCATTATACATACACAACGCTAGGTTCTAATCTGAGTGTAACCACTCAGGAAAAGGATCTTGGAGTCATTGTGGATAGTTCCTGGAAGACATCAGCTTCGTGCGTGGCAGCAGTCAAAAAGGCAAACTGAATGCTAGATTATTATTATTATTATTATTTATTATTATCATCAAACATTTATATAGCACCAGCAATGTACCTGGCGCTTTACAAAGTAATTGAATAGACACGGTCTCTGCCCTAGGGCTTACAATCTGAGAGACGGGTGGGGGGGAGATGAAGGAAGGGGAACAGAGGGAGAGACAAGGAGTGTAACATTCATGAAGGTGCGAGGTCCCAGGTGTACACGCTTGGCTTGGTTACATCGAGAATGATGGCTGGTTGGTCCATGTGGTAAGGATATGAGTACACAGACCTTAGGTAACAGATTGTACTGGACGAAGTGTATCAGCAGGAGTTAGGGGAGGGGAGCGAGGAGTCGGGGAGGGCAGAAAGGTGGGTCTTGAGGAGGGATTTGAAGGTACGAAGGGAGGGGACGAGGCAGATATGGGCAGAGAGGGAGTTCCAGGCATAGGGGGCAGCTAGGGAGAAGGGATGAAGGCAGTTAGGGGAGCGGGGAGGTGTGGGAGGGCAAGAGAGGAGACAGAGGAGGAGCGGAGTTCACGGACTGGAATACGGAGGGAAATTAGCGCAGAGAGGTAGGTGGGAGCAGGTTGTGAAGTGCTTTATAGGTGAAGACTAGGAGCTTGTGCAGGATTCATTCAGGAAGGGGGAGCCATTGAAGAGAGGAGAGGAGGGACTGCACGTGGTCAAAACGACGGGAGAGGTGGATGACCCTGGCAGCAGAGTTTTGGACAGGGATAAGGGGAGAAAGGGGAGAGCGGGGGAGGCCAGTGAGAAGGAGGTTACAGTAATCGAGGTGAGAGATGACCAGGGCATGAACAAGGGTTTTGGCAGAGGAGACAGAGAGAAAAGGGTGAATCTGAACAATGTTATGGAGGGAGAAGCGACAGGATTTGGCAACAGAGTCAATGTAGGGTTTAAAAGAAAGGGGTGAGTCAAAGATGCAGCCTAAGCTACGGGCTTGGGGGACGGGAAGGATGGTGACCCCATCGATGAGGATTGACAGGGAAGAGGGAGAGGAAGGATGAGGGGGGAACATAAGAAGTTCAGTTTTAGCCATGTTGAGTTTGAATTGACGCTGAGACATCCAGTCAGAGATGTCAGAGAGACAGCTGGTGAGGTGAGCTTGAATAGATGGAGAAAGAGAGGGATTAGAGAGAGAGTTGAGTGTCATCAGCGTAGAGGTAATATTGGAAGCCATGGGAGGCAATGAGTTTGCCTAGGGACAGAGTATAGATAGAGAAGAGGAGAAGGCCAAGGACAGAGCCTTGGGGAACACCAACCGAGAGTGGAAGGGAGGAGGAGGTGAAGTTGGCAAGAGACACATTGAAGGAGTGGTCAGAGAGCTAGGAGGAGAACCAGTCGAGGACGGAGCCACAGAAGCCAAGGGAGTGAAGTGAATCCAGCAAGAGTGAGTGGTCAACAGTATCGAAGGCAGCAGAGAGGTCAAGAAAGACAAGAATGGAACAGAGGTGGTTAGATTTAGCCACAAGAAGATCGTTGGTGATCTTAGCAAGAGCAGCTTCAGTAGAGTGAAGGGGGTGAAAGTGAGATTGGAGGGAGTCAAGGGAGAAGTTGGCAGAGAGGAAGTCAAGGCAGCAGGAGTAGACAACACGTTAAAGAAGCTTGGAAGGAAAAGAAAGGAGTGAGACAGGATGGTAGCTAGATGTGTCAGAGGGGTCAAGAGTGGTCTTTTTGAGGATAGGAGAGACAGTGGCGTGCTTGAAGGTGGATAGGAAGGAGCCAGTAGAGAGGGAGAGGTTGATGTTCAGGAGGGAAGGGGCAACAGTGGAAATAACGGAGATCAGGAGGCGGGAGGGGATGGGGTCAAGGGGACAAGTGGAAGGGTTGAAGGAGGAGAGCAGGGAGGAGATTTCCTCAAGGGAGGTGGGAGGGGAGGAGAGGAGAGGGGAGGAAGTAGGAAAAAGAGAGGAGTGGGAAGCGATGTCAAGACGGATCTTGTCTATCTTTCAGGTGAAGAAGGAAGCAAGATCCTGAGCAGAAACAGAAGAGGGAGGAGGAGGACAGGGGGGCTTGAGGAGGGAGTCAAAGGTGGAGAACAGGCGGCGAGGGTCCCGAGAACAGGACTCAATGTGGGAGGTGTAGTAATGCTGTCTAGTGAGGGAGACAGCAGAAGTAAGGGAGGAGAGACAGAATTTGAAGTGAAGGAAGTCAGCATGAGAGTGGGATTTGCGTCAAAGGCATTCAGCAGCACGGGTGCAGGAGTGGAGGTGGCGGATACTGGTGGGGAGCCAAGGACGGGGGTTGTAGAAGCAGGCAGGGCAGGAGGAGGGGGGGAGGAGAATTATCGCAAAAGAATAGAGAATAAAAGGGAAAGTATAATGCCGCTGTATAAATCTTTGTTTTGACCTCACCTTGAGTGTTTTGTGCAGTTCTGGTCACCCCATCTCAAGAAAGATATAATAGAACTGGAAAAGGTTCAGAGAAGCGCAACAAGGATGATAGAGAGATGGTTTGAATTCCATATGAGGACAGGCTCAACAGGTTAGGGCTGTTTAGTTTGGAGAAGAGGCAATTAAAGTGGATTTGATGATAGAAGTTTTTAAAATGATAAGTGGCATGGCAAAGTAACTAGGGAACTGTTGTTTCCCCTTTCCCACAATAAGAGAATAAGGGGACACTCTCTGAAGTGAAATGGCAGTAGATTTAAAACAAACAAAAGGAAGTGCTTTTTCATTCAGCAGACAATACAATTGTGGAACGCATTGTCAGAGGAGGCTGTGAAAGCCAGCAGCTTCAAATGGAAAATTGGGTAAATTCTTAGAGAACAGAACCATAAACACCTATTAGTTGGGGCTTAAACGCCTGGCTACTGGTAGTTGGGAGTGGTCAGCAGGAGGTGGGTCACAGTTCCATGACCTGTACATGTATTTTTCTTGAGCTACCAGAGCTGGCCACTGTCGGAGACAGGATGCTGGGCTATCTGGACCCAGTATGGAACTTACTTTTATGTTCTTATGGTAAAGTGGAGGCTGATGCAAGAAATGGAATTTTGAGAACTTAATGCAAATGCAACTAATGGTCTAAGTGCAACTAATAGTGCAAATGGTCTAAGAAAAAAATACCTCTTGTGCATAAAATAAAAATGCATAAAACTATAGTGCTGCCATATGGAACTGAACTGACTGTTGACCATCCAGGAGAAAATACGTTACTGTGCTTAGGGCCTGCTAAGAGTCAGTTTGACCATTAGATGACCAGGGGGTGAAAGGGACACTCAGGGAGGATGGGGACATTGCAGAGAAGCTGAATGAATTCTTTTCTTCGGTCTTCACCACTGAGGATGTTGGGGAGATACCGACCCCGGACTGAGTCTTTGTAGGTGAAGAATAGGAAGGCCTGCTATAAATAAGTGTGCCTCTGGAGGGGGTTCTAGAGCTAACTGACAAATTAAACAGTAACAAATCACCAGGACCAGATGGCATTCATCCCAGAGTTCTGAAGGAACTCAAATATGAAGTCTCAGACCTACTATTGGTAATTTGTAACCTATTGCTAAAATCTGTCACAGTAGAGCAAATTTTTTTAAAAAATTTATTTATTTCTAAATTCATACCCCGCCCCTCCTGAGAACAGCTCGGGGTGGCTTCCAACAATAAAAACATATAAAAATATATAAACAATTTAAAATACGTCAAAATATAAATTCAGAATATTAAAACAGGGCCCCGGGAGACAATCAAAACATTAAAACAATAAATAGGGTAGGGGAGATAAAACCCTCTAACCCACCCACCCCCCCTTCCCCAAAGGCCTGGGCGAACAGCCAGGTTTTACAACTTCGCCGGAATGTCAAAAGGCTTGGGGCCAGGCGAGCTTCCTCCAGAAGGGAGTTCCAGAGGCGCGGCCCGGCCACCGAGAATGACCTCCAGGGAGGCACCCCCGGCAGACCGAAGGAGCCACTCTGGGGCGCGGAGGGTGAGACGGTAATGCCAATATCCCTGAAACTACAGACCAGTGAGCCTGACATCAGTGCCAGGCAAACTGGTGGAAATGGTTGTTCAGAATAGAATAACTGAGTATATTGATAAACATGGCATATTGGGGAAGAGTCAACGGGAATTTTAAAAAGGAAGTCATGCCTCACTAATCTATTGGAATTTTTTGAGGGTGTAAATAAGCATGTGAATAAGAGTGACAGTGAGCTTGCTGATATAGTGTATCTGGACTTTCAGAAGGCATTTGATAAGGTCCCTCATGAGATACTCTTGAGAATATTTAGTGTCATGGGATAAGAGGCAGCATCCTATTATGGGCTGGCAACTGGTTAAAAGATAGGAAGCAAAGAGTAGGACTAAATGGTCAGTTTTCACAGTGGAGAGGGGTAACTAATGGAGTGCCCCAGGGAACTATACTGCGATGAGTGGTGTTTAAAGTATTTATTAATGATCTGGAGAAGCGAGCAAAGAGTGTGGTGATCAATCCTGCACAAAGTTATTCAAGGTAGTTGAAACCCGAGCAGACTGTGAAGAATTGCAGAAGGATCTTGCAAGACTGTGTAACTGGACATTTAAGTGGCAGATGAAATTTAATGTGGACAAGTGCAAAATTATGCACATAGGGAAAAATAATCCAATGTGTGATCCAATGAGTGATGGAAGAGGACAAAAGCAACCCTCAAATTTTTTATATTTATGCATTTGCCAATTTTAGAATCTGGATCATCAGCTGACAGTCATGTAGGGAAGGTCAATTTACAGTATTGAAACTTTTATCTGATCCAACAGAGATTGACATTTTTACTTGGCATGTGGCAAGGATATGTACTGAAGCAGTAGCAGTAGAAGTATTACATAATGTATTACAGCAATATGGTGAGTCATTGTTGCACAAGTGGTGGTGGAGATGTAGGTCAAATTCCAATTTCCATGTTACTGGCTCTTACAGATGAGTTATGATTTGTCTGGATGTTACTGAGTCTCTGTGGTTGGCACCTGAAGAGCTGGGAATTTTAAATGGATAAAGTCCAAAAGAACCTACTGTGTGAGTTCACACAGACTTTGCTGCTTGATACGGTTCAGCTGTTATCTCAGCTGAAAACACAAAACAAAAGGAAAACTTAGGAAGACCACACACATTTAAAAAAATAAAAATGAAGAGAATGAGCCGTGTGGATAAAGAATGGCTCTCCCAAATATTCCATTTCATAAGTCATACACAGTTCACTCTACTATTTAAGAGATGGAGACAAGATAGTTCAAATGATATCATTTATTGGACCAAACACTGTTGGCGGAAGTATGCAAGCTTTGCCAACATGGCAACCACTATGGAAGATATTAAAATTCTGTGCTTACCAACATGGCAACCATGCTGGGTACAGCCACATGAGATTTGGGAAGCCTTACCTCAGTTTGGGTACTGTTGCCACACAATGCAGTAACTCATGTGCCTGGCAGCTGCCAGATGTTCACCCCACAGTCTGGAGCAGTGTGCCCCCCAGAGCGAGCTGGCTGCTATGCCCTTGGAGAAGACAAGAAGGGGGATGCAGGGCATAGTAGCCGTACCCAAAGTGGGAAAAGGCTGCCCAAATTGCAGTAATGAGCCCCCACTCATTGGCCTGGTGCCCACCAGCCCTGCCCCACAGCAACGTCTGCTACGGGGCCCTGATGTGGTCCAGGGAAGGGTGGTGTGGGAAGCTGCATATATGGCCAGTGCCTTGACCCGCCCACCTGGTTTCCCCGCAGGGGACACAGATCATGTGACCTTGTGTTTTTACTGGCCCTGAAGTGTAGCAGCTGCAATTGCCCATGCTGGGGCACATGGGGGATTGGTTCCACCTGACTCCTGTAGCGGTACCCTCTCTCTTTAGACTACTGTTTAAGAACTCATTAATGCCTTACAGACATAGGTTTATTTGGGAGCAGAGGAGCTTCACCACAAAAGAAGCTCCCTGCAGCTAAATTCTATCAGGAGTCAGCCACCTACACGCATTGGCAGGACTCCCTGCAAAGGCTGCACTACGCACCTTGATGCCACTTTCTTCCTACCCTTTAAAAACATTTTTCAGACATCATAACCTCAAAATGTTCTGGAAGAGGGGGAAAGAGAGCTGAATTTAGGTTACATCATTTGCACCATGATCTGGGAAGACTTGATGTGCCCTCTTCTCCCCTTGTGTACTTGCACACAGAAACACAGTCAAGCTCTAAATATGCAGTGCCTTTTCAAATAAGGAGGCATTTATCCCAGAAAGTAACTAAACCTACTGACACCTGTAGCAAAACCCTTATTGGAGTCCAGTAATGGTCATGGAATGGATGGCATGGTAGGACCCGGAAGCATTTCTCTTAACTACTTTTTAAAAGCAGTGTTCAAAACCTCTGAAGCAAATAAATCTCAATTTGTTCTGTTTACTGCACTGCATATAATGTATATTTGTTTGGGGGCTTTTGCCAGTGGCTATTTAGTATATAAACCCAATAAGTGATGGGGCAGAACTGAAACACCAAATTGGATACTCCATTGTCCCTTTACTCTACTATTTGAGGACGTTTGGATCAAGATACAATGGCTTTGCTGCAGCCATTGTTTGCTCCAAAGACCGCAGTTCTGGAACTACTACCACAAGGTTTCTGATGACCACAGATATTGACATTGCACTGCATCATAGACAAACATGCCCAAGCTACCTGACCTTCCTTCATGATGTTTCTTCTAATGAGTATAATTTCCCACTCCATCCATTTTCATGGTGCTGGTACTCTTTTCTCAATGCCATGTAACTCATTCCCTCTTGCAGCTTCTTGGATCATCCTTTGTGTAGGTCTTGATTCTATAAGAACACCAGTTTCCTAAGTGTCAGACACCTGAAAACTTTCCTGGGATTCTGAGGGTTAAAGATTTCCCCAAAACATCCCTTAAGTCTGATTATTTTTTATTCCTCATAACCAGACCTCTCTGGTCCATCAAACATATTTCCCTCACACTGAGTTTTTTTAAAAAAGATTTCTAGTTGCAAAGTTAGCTGGAACAAATCTGACGTTATCATCTTAGATAATCTTGCCTTCCTTGCACTTTTCCAGCCTATTTCTTTTAAATGGAGCCCATTAGGAATTAAGTGTGCTTAAGGGTAGTAGGAGTTAATTGAGGAGGGAAAGATAAAAAGAACTAAATAGGAGTGTAGCTTGGCCAAACCATTTTCAAACAGAGAGTATGAAGACCTTTGTATTTGGAGGGTGTAAATACCAGTAGGCAGGGAAGCTGGGTAGTAGGCTCAGAACAAAGGAATAATAGGATCAAACTGAGCAAAGGAAAATCTAGATGCTTTTATCTTGGTCCTAGACCTGAGTTTGATTAGAATGTGTACCACATTACTTGACTATTCAGAGCTAAGCTGGTCAATGTCAAAGCACCTGGGAAAATACAGAAAGAAATATCTGACCACTATCAGTGGGAGGCATAAGATGACCTCATAGATTTAACTATCACTAGTTTCTTATTATTCTAAATGCCTGGGTTTCAAATGATTCCAGAATATGAGAGTATAAAAACAAAAAATCAGGGAAATATAGTATTCTGAAATACTACGATTGAGCAGAACAGCTAATTGGCAGCTAATTTCAGATATCCTATAGTAACAGAAGAATCCATCACAAAGGATCCGAGTATGAATATTTTCTATCTTTCCCAAATATATAAAGCCACAAGGATACACAATGGCAACACACAAGAAAGGTACACCCTCTGTTTTTAGAGTTCTTTTTGTGTGTATAGATGTTTTCCCATTTGAACTTGGCTACAAGTGTTGTACTCTCTCAGGCTTTTTTTTCCCTTTCCCCCTAAAGTGGTTAGAGCTCTCATGTTTTCATAGTGAGGTTTCACCCTTTGTGTGCAGGAGGCCTCAAGTGGGACTGTTTCCAGAACAACCAGGAGGAGTCAACTTCCCTGACATTTTTAACTGCCATCAATCTTCTGTTCTTTGTCAAGGGGTTAAATGGTTTGAAAAATGTAGTGTTGTACAAGTTCCTCCCTAGTTTATCATGGGAAGAAACCTATCCTCCCTCTCTTCCATGATTCTCCCAGTGGACGTACAATATATAAACATCTCACTATCTTGGCAACAGATAAAGCTTTACAAATGCTAAATGCAATTTGTGAGAGTGCACTAATTATACTAGCTAAGTGGAATGGTAGATTCAAAATTAAATATTAAAAGCATTTCACTGAGGACAGTTGATTAACACCAGATATAAAACTATTAAGGGATGTGGGCTGAATCCATTAAATCCAATGGCAGTCTTTCTACTGATTTCGTGCACTTTTGATCAACAGGGCTCAATTTAGGAAAGCGCAGATGAGGGTTGAGATGGGAACACGTGTTCTCATTCTGCAGGGAAATACTGACCTTTTGGGAACACTTGCAAATGTTCATCAGTACTTCATTGGTCTCCAGTGATTCCACGCTTCCTCCATTGTCAATATCTGAGCCTCTGATTTTCTGTCATTTCCCGTCAATTTTGTCACTTGCCGACATTTTTCATCACGTTTTGGGACTTTTACAGTACTTAACCAGAAATCTGATGTCTCCACAACCCCCGGGAATGTGCACAGGGCACACACAGGGTTTGAGATCGACCCCGTAGCAGCTCTGTTCAACTTACAAAAAATAACAACAAATTGTGAAAACAGCAGAAAAGTCGGGTAAGTTTCCATGTCACACAAATAAAGGTGAATTTATTTATTTATTATTTATTTTATGCATTTGTGAGTTGCCCCTCATGCCTATGGCATCCCGGGGTGATGTACGATTTAATACAAACATTTCATTAAAACATTTTAAAACAATGCAATAATTTAAAACTAAAACAGGGTTGGAAAACAAAATTAATAAAAATAAAAATAAAAGTTAAGGAAGAGCTAAAACCCTAAACCCCTCTCCCCCCTCCTCCCCAAAGGCCTGGGTGAACAGCCAGTTCTTACAAGCCCGCCGGAATATCAGAAGGCTTGGGGTCAGACGAGCTTCCTCCAGGAGGGAATTCCAAAGATGCGGCCCGACCACCGAGAATGCCCTCTCCATTGTGGCCCCCTGCTTAACACGGGGGACCTCCACTAAGGCACCCCTGGCAGACCGAAGGAGTCGCTCTGGGGCGCGGAGGGTAAGGCGGTCCCTGAGGTATTATTTATTTATTTTATTTAATTTATTTTATTTATTTATTTATTTATTTATTTAAAATTTATGTCCCGCCCCTCCTGCCCTCAGGGCAGCCCGGGGCGGTGAACAGCATTCAATAAAAACAATACAAAAATGTTAAAACAATTTAAAAATACAATATGTGGGGAAACACCCTCACCCCACCCCTACCCCTCGACAAAAGCCTGACGGAACAGCCAGGTCTTACATACACGCTGAAACAGCAGGAGAGTGGGAGCCAACTGAGCCTCCTCCGGGAACAAATTCCACAGCACAGGGGCGGCCACTGAAAAAGATGAGGGGCCCAGACCGTGAAGGGCCTTATAGATCAACACCAATACCTTGAACCTGGCTCGGCACGCTATTGGCAGCCAGTGCAGAATTTGGAGCACAGGTGTTATTTGCTCCCGACGTCCTGACCCCATCAGTAGCCAGGATGCCGCATTCTGCACTAGCTGCAGCCTCCGGACCAGGAATAACGGGAGCCCCACGTAGAACTCATTATAGTAGTCCAGCCTCGAGGTGATGAAGGCATGGATGAGGGAGGCCAGGTCCGGCCCGGAGACGTATGGACGCACCCTCTGCACTAGATATAACTGGCAGAAAGCAGCCTTCACCACCACCTCCACCTGTCAATCCAGGTGGAGATCTGAGTCCAACACCACCCCCAGACTCCAAACCTGCTGAGCTATTGGAAGGCAACCCCCTCCCCCAATCGGGGGGCCGACACCCCCCCTCCCCACCACCATCACCTCCATCTTATTGGGGTTTAGCTTCAGTCTGCTCTGCCACATCCACTTCACCTGACCTGTTTCTGACAGAATAATCTGTTTCTGACAGAAACCGTATTTACCACGATTTGTCATTTCAGGCCTAGGGACTGTACAACTGCCCAGGACCCTCCTATATTGGAGCAACTTCACAGGGGCCCTGCCCTCACTACATGAGGTCCATGACTAAAACTGAAATGACAACATGAGTGTGAAAAACACTGGCATAAAATATCGGCCCATAGGATCTCCATTATGGGGAACTCCAGCCTATGGCAGGCCTTCAAAATTCCAGAGGAGGCCCTCAACACATGGGGCTCATGAGTCATTAGTAAACTAGAAAAACAACATAGTAGTACACAGGACCTGCAAAGCAGTGAATCCCAGCCCTGAAGGGGATGCTATGTTTAACTTAACATCTAAAGTGATTTACAGAAACATTTTCCTTTTTCTAAAGGGTGATTCAGTGTGTGCCCGTAAACACTTCTATTTTAGGGAGGGCCCACACCCCCATTTTGTACAGGGTCCCAACTTCCCTGTTTCTGGCACTTGTTAATCAAGCTCTTTGTAGGTAGATCAGAAATTGTCCCTTTTAGAAGAAGAAATGCAGTTACCAGTGGGTAAAACTTGTATTAAACAAAACAAATGTTTAATATAAACACAACAGTCTAACATCTTGGCTCAGGAAATAGCTACATGGCTGTATGCTTTTAAAGAAATAGATATAACAACAACAACTAGGGCCGAAACAAATAATTTGTGCAAACACTAAATTCAACACATTTGGTCTATTTGTTTCATCCTCAGCAAACAAGATATAAAGCAGTCTTCTTTCTCTCTTTGCTGAAATGAACATCCGTTTCCAGTTCATTTTCATATTTTATTATGATCATTTAATTAATTTTGGTCAATCTGATATTTCAATTTGGTCATTTGGGTATTTTGGTTATTTTGGTTAGGTCCGTCCCATGGGGTGGACAAATGGAGGCATGGTAGCCCCAGCGAGTTGTATGCACACTCTTGGTGAGAAATAGGCTTCTAGGCTGAGAACACCAGCAGAAAGGTCCATTTTGATCACCAGCCTGTGTAGACCTTCTCGTAATGGTGGGATTTTCTGAGCCTCACTCAGATTTTAAATTAGAAATTTTCTGTATTGGAAAAAATGATTGAGAATATAGGGATTTTAAAAAGTGGCAAAAAGCATATGGATCTTCCAGACTAGAAGTCAGGTTCCTGGAGCCCAAGGCAGGAACTCCATTCCCACTGCAACATGCAGATCCAGATCAGCAGCTCTAACAACCCTCTCCTCATCTGATTGGCCAGCCAGTCTTCCAGTTGGCTACTTTGAATTATATAAGGACAGTTACAGGAACAGGAATCTGTCCAAGTAGTGTCCTGGTTATCTTGTTGTTGAACTGGACTCTGCTGATTCCTGCCGTTGCCCTAGTCCTTGTACCCTGGTCCTTGTACCTGTCCTGCTCTAATCCATGCATGCTCCAGTCCTGTTCCTATCTTGGATTCCAGCTCCTGAGCCCTGCCCTTCACCTCTGGATTGATTAGTTGGCTTCTGATGTAATTCTAGTCTCCTGGTTCTTGGCGTCTGGATCCTGATTTGGACTTTGTTCACAGCTTCCACCTTATTATCTTCATTGTACATATGGTAGAGATTATTATTATTATAAGCATTTATATAGTGCCAGCGATGTACCTGGCGCTTTACAAAAAATAAGATGGACACGGTCCCTGCCCGAGAGCTTACAATCTAAAGAGAGGAAGAGGGGAGACAGGGAAGGGGGAACAGAGGGAGAGACAAGGGATGCA
>QEPC01012801.1:2192008-2202175 GCA_003113815.1 Sphenodon punctatus
GCATAGTACTGCTGTCTAGCGAGGGAGATAGCAGAATTGAGCGATGAGAGGCAGAATTTGAAGTGGAGGAAGTCAGCGTGGTAGTGGGATTTGCACCAGAGGTGTTTAGCAGCCCAGATGCAGGAGCGGAGATGGTGAATGGTGGGGGTGAGCCAAGGGCAAGGGTTACAGGAGCGAGCTGGGTGGAAGGAGAGGGGAGCAAGGGAGTCGAGGGTGGAGGCAAGAGAGGAGTTGAGGGTGGAGATGGCAGAATCAGGGGAGGAAGAGGAGAAGACTGAGGGGAGAGGGTGGAGGCAAAGTCCTGGGACACAATGGCCTGTGGAAGAGACGGGGAGATGGGGAAGAGGAGGGGGAGCAGTGGGAGAGGTTGAAGGAGGCAAGGAAGTGGTCAGATATGGGATGGGACTCGAAGGAGAGATTGGAGACAGAGCAGTTCCTAGAGAACACGAGATCAAGAGAGTGGCCATCAGTGTGGGTGGGGGAGCTAGTCCAGAGATGGAGATTAAAGGAGGAGGCTAAGGAGAGGAAGCAGGCGATGCAAGGCTGAGAGGGTGCATCAGCATGAATACTGAAGTCACCAAGGATAAGTGTGGAGATGTCATCAGAGAGGAATAGGGTGAGCCAGGACTCGAACTTGGAGAGACCTTTTTCGGAGAGGGAGCTGTGGGGGGCAGTAGATGACAGCAACACAGAGGCGGAGTAGAGGCAGACGGAATGAGGGAAGGGGGAGCAGGGAGAAGAGGGGGTGGGAGATAAGGACAGGCATCTGGGTGGTTCGGTTACGGGGTGGGGAGGTGGGATGGATCTTGTAGTCGTGACGATAGCCACCTCCGCCCAGAAACAGCCTGCCATTTCTCTCTAGATATGAGTGTTACACAAGCTAGCAACAGCAGAGCCTAGGAAGGACTGTTCCTTTTGTCAGTTCACATAACCTTCCACTGGACCCCATTTATCCCATTACTTCCTTTTTATGAGGTTGTAGCATTTTGTTTGGGGATGCTTTTTGGAGGAGAACGGCAAGAGTGGGTGAGGTGGATTTGTGGATCACGGTTTCCTGAATAGTTATCTTTGCTTGAACATGCCTTTGGGTAATTGTAAAAAGAAATATCTAGCTAGAGTAAGATTTTCAATACCAAATAAATGCATAAGAAATTAATACATCATTCCTTTGGGTGCTGGAAATTTCTTTTTGCTTTTGTGAGTCCAGTTTCATCATCTGGCTTCTGCAGAAGGGATGGGAGCCAGGTATACTGTATATTTATGTTTACTATTAGTATGGGCTATTAAACATTTATGTTTAATATTAGCATTTACTTAAGTTGCTCTACTGCTCAATGGCTTGGACGAACAGGACCAAAATGTGTCTAATTCCTTTGCCTGCTTTTAATACCCGGATTGAGCAATGTGTGGTGCTCTGACTGAACACTAATGTAATGGTTGGCCGGTCCTGTGATTTCGGGGTGAGGGGGAGTTGGAACTCTTGTCATTGATGAAGGTCCATCCTTCTCTGAGTGACTGGTCACTCAGGTGCACAGCCTTGGAGTGCTTCTGGATCCCTTACTGTGCCTGGAGCATCAGGTTGGAACAGTGGCCAGGATCGCTTTTCACAAACTCCATCTGGTGAGGAGGCTGCAACTCTTTCTTTCTGATTCAGATCTGGTCACCATCATCCATGCCTTCATAACCTCAAGGGTAGATTACTGCAACATGGTCTACATGAGGCTGCCCATGATGTGGCTCCAAAGCTGCAGCTGGTGCAGAACGCAGCAACCTGGCTCTTTTCGGGGGTGGGTCACTGTGAGCGCATTACACCTGTACTTCAAAGTGTGCACTGGCTAGCAGTAACTTTCCAAGCACAGTTCAAGGTGCTGGCTTTAACCAGAACTAAATGGCCTGGACTCCACATACCTCTAATATCATGCGCCATCACGATTCTTGTAGGTACCATCCACCAGTTTTGCTTGTATGATGAGTGCACGCTATCAGTTGCTGCTGCAATGTTGTGAAACTCCCTACCCCTGGAGGTCTGCCCTAGTCCGAGCCTGAGCATCTTCCAGAGGTGATGTAAGACCTTTCTTTATGGCAAAGCGTTCAGCAGGTGGGGATAGGGTTTGGATGACAGTTATTTAAAGTTGAAGGTGGTTTGTTTGTTTTTAAAGTAATTTCAATATATGTTCATGTGTTTTTATATTATAAGCCACCCAGAGCCTTAGGGAAAGGGTGAGCTATCAAATTTAAATAAATAAAATAAATAAATAAATGCTTATAATTGAATTGTATTGGCAGATAGGGACAAAAACGAGGACAGAAGGCAAATTCAATTCAATTCTACACCACAGAAAAAGTAGGAATGGGCGAACAGAACGCCGTTCGGATGTTTGGACATTTGCTTCGAAACCCAAGTTCGGGTTCAGCTGTTCGGTCTGGCGGAGTTCGGTTCGCACATTCAAAAAAGTGCTATCGGTACCGAAACTGAAATTTTTTTGGTATCGGTATTTTTGGCCCTGAAACCACCCCTGGTGTCCACCCCTGGTGCCAGGAAGTCTGCTCCTCAGCTGCCTCCCCCTTCCAGTCACTTTTTTCCCGCCCAACATTACGTTTTTCCCGCCCCCGAACTCATCCAAACTCACCCGAACTTTTCCGAACAGTTCGGAAGTTCGTGCGTTCAGTTCGGAAGTTCAGTTCGGTCGTCCGAACAGGCCGACTTCGGGTCGAACTCCGAACTTCCAAACCGCGTTCGCCCATCCCTAAGAAAAAGTCATGTGTCTTGCAACAGGATAGCTAACTCAAGATAACTTTCACAGTGGGAAATCCTAGGAAAGACAAAGTGGGTGTTATCTTTAGTTAGTTGAAGGAAAACACAATCAGTGATATAATGTGAACAGCAATTAGCCGTAAAGTTAAAAACTATCCATGACTTGTCTTTATTTGGATTTTACATCGAACTCTTGGAATAAAATAATATCAAGGCTTGCAGTGTAAAGAGGGCCACATCTAGAGTTATTGTACTTTTCAGAGTTGATCTGAAATTCTATTGAAGTACATTAAATGATTCCATTGGATCACAGACTAAGTAAAAGTTTTTTCTTAGCATTATAGTGGATCTGTCATTTCACATTTTTAGATTTATTTATCTTTTAGCTTCATGCCCCTTGAATAAGCAGATCAACTGCAGAATAGGTTACATTTTACCTATATACTAGAACATGTGGTATTTGGTGAGAAACAACAGATCAACTTTGTTACTCAACTGCATCACTTCAGCAGTTAAAAACACTTAAAACCCATCAAAGGCAATTTAGCAGAATAAAGACAGATAGCAATGGACTAATTCCAAGGCTATTTCACTGCAAGTGCAGCTGTTTGCTCCACTGCACTGTCTCCCAAGAATTTCCTTTAAACTGGGAAACATGTATCTGAGAAACGCAGGAAGGAATGACACCTTATTTATTAAGAATGTCTAAGAAGACCAATGTGTTTTTCCCTTTTCCTTTTCTAGATGTCACATCAATTCCAGGGATGCAGTGCAGAAATCTGACCAATAAAGTATGCATCACGAACAATCAGGCTATTTGCTACAGAGTGATGAATGAAGAAGCAAATGTGGACACGTTATGGAGTGCAGAAACAGCCTGACACACTTGTCTGATCTTTTCCTTCTTTCTCTCCTGGGACGCCAGTGTTATTGCTTACAATTCTTCTTTGTTCTAGCTGGTTATTGCAATAGTAATTGTTCATCAGAGTATAATAAACTAGGTCTTGTTTATCTCATAAACGGCTGGGTTGTTTGTCATTCCTCCAGGGAGGGTGTTGAAAGTGTGGCGTGTTTCAGTGGCGTCATGGTTCTTGGAATACTGCTGCGAATGGGCTCCAGATGCCCAAATACTCCATTCTAGAGCTCCTTCTCTGGGGTGAGAGCCTCCCCCTTTGCGCCAGAAGAGATTCAGGGAACAAACTGTCTCACCTAGGCAGTTCAGTGGCAGCAGAATAATTTCTATTGATGTCTCTCGCTGTAGGTATTTAATTTTCTACTATCGCTTATAGGCTATTTTGCCTATCACATACTTTGCCTATTGGAGAATGTAGAGCAGCACGGTCTTGTGTTTTGATCATGCTCCTGCCTAGCATGAAACACATGACTGTTGAATGCTCCCCTAACATTGCTGAGGGTCACATAGAAGGAGCCGCCACGGATCTCATTCTCAACTGTGTTTAAGCCTTTCTTGTATCCTGCTCCAGCCCCCATAAAGCACAGGATGTCTGAGTTTTTCCACTGAAGGCATTTCTCACATTTTGTAATGCTAGGTATATAGAGCACATAGAATCCCACTCAGCTGCTGTTGAGTTTGTTGCTGCTATCCACGTCACTCTCAATTTCAAATTCTGCCCTCCATTAGGAAGGCAGAATTTGAAATTGAGGGTGCTATGTGGATAGTAGCAACAAACTCGAAATTGAGGGTGATAGTAGCAGTAGCAACAAACTCAACAGTAGCTGAGTGGGATTCTATGTGCTCTGGTGGGAATCTCATTGACACTAATAGAATTATTGAAAACTGATGCGTGTTTAACTCATTTATTTATTTATTGATTTATTTATTCCAATTTTTACCGTAAGAACATAAGTGACATACTGGGTCAGACCAATGAATGGTCCATCTAGCCCAGTATTCTGTCTCCAACAGTGGCCAATCATGGTGGCTTGGGAGAAGCACCCAACAAGTCACAATGGGGGATCCATTCCTTGTTGTTTCCCCCCAGCTCCCGTCATGTTCCCTGATCCTGTCTGGCTAATAGCTGCTAATGGACCTATCTTCCAGAACCTTGTGCTTCCTAAATAGGCTCACCTATTTGCTACCCAAATAGGTGGCTTATAAAATATAAAAACCATTAAAACAGCGTTTAAAAATCCCCATGAACTTTAAAACAGCTTTAAAACCTCCCCCATCTCCCATACTTGGGCTTAAAGTTGAAAAGAAAATCTTGGAAAGATGGAAAACCAGAAGTTTTGAGAAAATAGCAGGCACTGCAAAGAAAAACATGGAAAACACTTATGATCAGCAAGCTTTGAATAACATATCATTTATCATTTCTATAGTGATTTCAGTGTTACTGCTTCACAGTCCTTATCTAGTTCATCTCACAACAACCCTTTAAGGTATGTCATTATGATTCCCATTTTACAGATGGGGAGCTTGAGTGCTAGCATGGCCACACAGTAAGTTCATTGCTAAGATAGAGGTTGAACCTGGATCTCCCAGGTGCAAAGCCAACACCTTATTCACTAGACTACATTAGCTCTTACAGGCTGTGTTATTCTGATTAGACATGATGTTTTCTGCAGAGTAATGGCTAATGTTTTCTAGAGATAACTGGAATTTTTACCTCTTTATATGTCAAACAGAGGAGATTATCTACCCAAGACCTGGCATATTTCACTGGACCACAATTAATATGGAACTCTAATTATTTTCAACTATTTTCAACTATTTTCTAGTTATTAAAGTTAAATATTAAAGTGCAGCTTTTCTTGGAGACATTTGCCCTAATGCCCTTTCTCTAAAAAGGCATCAACATTTTCTAAACCAATCTGGCAATATAAGGTCAGGCACAATGGCAGGTTGGGCATCAGTTTTGTCTCCATTGAACTGGAAATCTGATGTTATCTTAACTTGCTAATGGGGTTTCACCTCATTACTTTCCTGGCAGATAAAGAAGGGTTAATCTCCTTGGGATCTAGAAGCTTGGCAAGTATGTTACTGGCAGTATGCAGAAGTTGGCCTGGCTTATCTCACTAATCAGGGGTAATTAACCATGCTGAGTTAGGGTCAGTTTAAGAATAAGGGGCTAGGGAAAAGGCCAGGCTGAATACAGGAGGAAAACAGGTAGCTAGTTTGGGAGTAATGAGGAGAGAGAGGGACAGAGACTGCTCCGGGTGCTTGGTGTAAAATCCAGTAAGGTCCTGGAATTCCTGATGGAGCCTGATTGGTCATGGGGATCTCTTTAGCAAGAGAATGGCTGTATAGAACTCCTAACAAGAGGGAAAGGGTTAAGGAACTGAGGAGTCATTATTCAATGGCAGAATGGTGGTGACTCCAGACAGAAGAAGGTTACAGATTTTCAACTGCCTTGACAGAATGGAAGAGCCTGATTGAAATGTGCTAACAGATGCACCTGAAAGTGGAAGAAATAGAAGGAACCTGCCTCAGACTCATTGCTGAGAAGCTGAGGGACAGAGGAAGGCCTGGACTATATGCCTTTGTCAATATACCTCCCCCCTCAGAAGCTAAAATAGAGGCTCCATTCCTTGGGTAAACAATAAAGGATTAAGAAGACCGTGCTAACTACTACTGCTACAAGGATAAGCCCATTTATTTATTTACATTTTTACCCCACCCTTCCCCCAAGGTTCAGGGCAGCTCAGAAAAAACATAAAATACAATTAAAAGACATTAACATACAATTCAGCAAAAACCCTGCCCACTCCAACTCCAAACACCCAACAGCATCCTACCTAATCCCTATCCATGCCCGCCAAATGCTTTACTAAAATGAAAGGTCTTGCACCACCTCTGAAAGATGCTCAGGCAGCAGGCTCGAACGAACCTCCAGGGAGACACAGTTCCACAACATTGGGACAGCAATTGAGCATGCCCTTACTTGTCCCCATCACATGGACAACAGTAGCCAATGGAAACTACAGGAAGGCACTCCTGACTGACTACAGGGTCCGCAATGGGGCATGGGAGGAAAGGCGGTCATTTAGGGGTTTAAAGGTCAAAAACAGAACCTTTAATTGTGCCCGAAGGAGCTAAGAAATGTGTCTGAAAAGCTATCGGTAGCCAGTACAGCCTATTGAGCACAGGTGTAATGTACTCCCAGCAGTCTGTCCCCAAAAGAAGCCGAGCCGCCATGTTCTGCACCAGTTGCAGCTTCTGAACAGTCGTCAGGGGCAGCCCCATGTAGAACGCATTGCAGTAATCCAGCCTAGAGGTGATGAAAGCATGGATGACAGTGGTTGGGTCTAAATCAGAAAGAAAAGGCCACAGCCTCCTCGTCAGATTAAGTTAGTGAAAAATACTCCCAGCCACTGCTGCAACCTGATTATCCAAGCACAGCAAGGGGTCCAGAAGCACTCTGAGGCTTCAAACCTGAGTAACCAAAGGGGGCCAGACCCCTCATTATCAGGAATCCCAATCCCACCCCCACGGTCACAGCCATCATCATTTCAGTCTTGCCAGGATTCGGCTTCAATCAGCTCGCCTCATCCAGTCCCCAACCACAGCAAGGGTAAGCACAGAGACTGCAGGACATCAGTCAGATGAAAAAAAGAGGTAGATTTGGGGTGTCTTCAGCATACTGATGACACTTCATTCCAAACCTCCAAATGATCTCATCCAGAGGCCTTATGTACACATTGAACAAGAGGGGAGACAAGATGGAACCCTGCCGGATCCCACAGAGGTGGTCATGAGGGGATGACGAGCAATTGCCTATCACCACCCGTTGAGACCACCCCAACAGGAATGAATGGGACCACTCAATGGATTTAAATCCATTCTTTTTTTCTTAGCATGCAAGCCTGCCGACTTCATATTGTACATGAGCAATGTAGGTGAGCTACTCATCCAAACACTGTTCCTACATCTAGTGTAGTATCTGCCCAACATTTTTTAAAAAACTCACTATTTAAAGCTTTGGGGTGTCATTTACCACTGTGTTATTCCAGTTTCACTGCAGCACATTTCCATCAAAGTACATTCAGGGATGAATCAGGCTTTAAATTGTCATCTGTCCCATGGTCTATCAACTGCTGGACCTGACCACTTCAGTATCGTGGCTTTTTAGATTGCTCTGCCCAGCACCTAGTGGCAGCTGGCAGACTTTTACAGTGGTGGGGCAGAGGGCAGGGCTAGCAGGAGGCAGGGTCAGCAAGGGGCAGGGCCGGCATTAAAACTTCACACTTACATGATCAATGGATTAGAATATGACCACACAGATAAAGAAACTACACAGTGGTGGTGGCACGCAATAGTGAGCAAAATGCAATGTTCTGTGTGGAAAAAATCAAAAAGGGAAAACCGCCATTTGCTCCTGTGAATCATGTGCTAGAAAAAATTGGCAGCTCAAGTCTTCAAGGCTGTTTTAAATAAAGGGACATTATATGTATGCATGATTTGTTTCACTTTTTAAAAATGCTATTTTAAAAAGAGGAATTCACTCAGGAGAGTAACCCTGAATATGCCTGGGATGGGAGGGAAGCTTCAGGAGAGGTTGGTAACATATAACTTTAGAAAGGGGAACTATGTAAAAATGAGGAAACGAGTTAGAGGGAAACTTAAAGCAGCAGTTGCAAGAATTAAATGTCTAGAGACAGCATGGAGACTATTTAAAAACTCCATCTTGAAAGCTCAGATTAAACGTATTCCACAAATTAAAAAAGGTAGGAAAAGGACTAAACTTCTGCCTGTGTGACTCACAGGCACACATAATTAATTATTTCACTCAACACATAATTAATTTATGGAATTTGTTGCCAGAGGACGTTGTCAGGGCCAGTAGTATAGCTGGGTTTAAAAAAGGACTGGGTAAGTTCTTGGAGAGTAGGTCCATTAATGGCTATTAACCAAGCAGGTTACGGGATGAACCTCTTACTGTTGTGAACTGGGAGTGAACAACAGGGAATGGATTGCCCATTGAATTTGTGACTGTTGGTTCTTCTGCCATGCGATTGATATTGGCCACTGTTGAAGAATAGGATGCTGGGCTTGATGGACCATTGGTCTGACTCAGTATGGCACTACCTAGGTTCTTATGAGGTGAAGGAGGCTAGGGGAGCCAAAAAGGCATCCTTTAAAAAATTGAGAGTCCCAATGAGATAAATAGGGAGGCGCATAAGCATTGCCAAAATAGATGTAAAAGGTTAATAAGGAAGGACAAAAAGGAATTTGAGGAGCAACTTGCTAAAGATGCTAAAACTACTAATAAAAACTTTGTCAAGTACATCAGAAGCAGGAAGCTTGCTAGAGTCAGTTGGGCCATTTAATGACCAGGGGCTGAAAGGGGTGCTTAGGGAGGAAAAGGACATTGCAGAGAAGCTGAATTAGTTCTTTTCTTCGGTCTTCACTATAGAGGATGTTGGAGAGATACCCACGCCAGAACCTTACTTTGTAGGTGATGAATTGGAAGAGCTGTCACAAATCAACGTGACTCTGGAGGAGGTTCTAGAGCAAATCGACAAAATAATACTAACAAATCACCAGGACCAGATGGTATTCACCCTAGAGTTCTGAAGGAACTCAATTATAAAATTGCAGACCTATTGTTAGTAATTTGTAATCTATCGCTAAAATCTGCCACTGTACCTGAGGACTGGAGGGTGGCAAATGTAACCCCAATATTTAAAAATGGATCAGGAGGTGATCCTGGAAACTACAGACCAGTAAGCTTGACATCTGTGCTGGGCAAACTGGTGGCAACTATAATTAAGAACAGAATCGCTGGGCATGTTGATAAACATGGCTTAATGGGGAAGAGTCAACAAGGATTTAGCAAAGGTAACTCATGCCTCACTAATCTGTTGGCATTCTTTGAGGGTGTAAATAAGCATGTGGACAAGATATAGTGTACCTGGATTTCCGGAAAGCATTTGATAAGGTCCCACATAAAAGACTCTTGAGAAAATTAAAAAGTCATGGGATAGGAGGTAGTGTTTTACTATGAATCGGAACTGATTAAAGGATAGGAAGCTAAGAGTAGGACTAAATGGTCAGTTTTCACAATGGAGAGATGTAAAAACTAAAAGTGGTGTGCCCCAGGGATCTGTATTGGGACCGGTGCTGTTTAATGTATTAATTAAAGATCTGGAAAAGGACGTTAAGAGTGAGGTGATCAAATTTGTAGTTGACACCAAGTTATTCAAGGCAGTTAAAACACGAGCAGACTGTGAAGAACTGCAACAGGATCTTACGAGACTGGGTGCTTGGGCATCTAAATGGCAGATGAGGTTTAATGTAGACAAGTGCAAAGTGATGCACATAGGGAAAAATAATCCAAACTATGAGTCCACAATGCGGGGTACTAAGCTAGGAGTTACCACTCAGGAAATGGATCTGGGAGTGATTGTGGACAATACACTGAAATCCTCAGCCCAGTGTGCAGCAGCAGTCA
>QEPC01012801.1:2202275-2218448 GCA_003113815.1 Sphenodon punctatus
CAAGGGTCCCGGGAGCAGGACTCAATGTGGGAGGCAATGCATAGTACTGCTGTCTAGCGAGGGAGATAGCAGAATTGAGCGATGAGAGGCAGAATTTGAAGTGGAGGAAGTCAGCGTGGTAGTGGGATTTGCACCAGAGGTGTTTAGCAGCCCAGATGCAGGAGCGGAGATGGTGAATGGTGGGGGTGAGCCAAGGGCAAGGGTTACAGGAGCGAGCTGGGTGGAAGGAGAGGGGAGCAAGGGAGTCGAGGGTGGAGGCAAGAGAGGAGTTGAGGGTGGAGATGGCAGAATCAGGGGAGGAAGAGGAGAAGACTGAGGGGAGAGGGTGGAGGCAAAGTCCTGGGACACAATGGCCTGTGGAAGAGACGGGGAGATGGGGAAGAGGAGGGGGAGCAGTGGGAGAGGTTGAAGGAGGCAAGGAAGTGGTCAGATATGGGATGGGACTCGAAGGAGAGATTGGAGACAGAGCAGTTCCTAGAGAACACGAGATCAAGAGAGTGGCCATCAGTGTGGGTGGGGGAGCTAGTCCAGAGATGGAGATTAAAGGAGGAGGCTAAGGAGAGGAAGCAGGCGATGCAAGGCTGAGAGGGTGCATCAGCATGAATACTGAAGTCACCAAGGATAAGTGTGGAGATGTCATCAGAGAGGAATAGGGTGAGCCAGGACTCGAACTTGGAGAGACCTTTTTCGGAGAGGGAGCTGTGGGGGGCAGTAGATGACAGCAACACAGAGGCGGAGTAGAGGCAGACGGAATGAGGGAAGGGGGAGCAGGGAGAAGAGGGGGTGGGAGATAAGGACAGGCATCTGGGTGGTTCGGTTACGGGGTGGGGAGGTGGGATGGATCTTGTAGTCGTGACGATAGCCACCTCCGCCCAGAAACAGCCTGCCATTTCTCTCTAGATATGAGTGTTACACAAGCTAGCAACAGCAGAGCCTAGGAAGGACTGTTCCTTTTGTCAGTTCACATAACCTTCCACTGGACCCCATTTATCCCATTACTTCCTTTTTATGAGGTTGTAGCATTTTGTTTGGGGATGCTTTTTGGAGGAGAACGGCAAGAGTGGGTGAGGTGGATTTGTGGATCACGGTTTCCTGAATAGTTATCTTTGCTTGAACATGCCTTTGGGTAATTGTAAAAAGAAATATCTAGCTAGAGTAAGATTTTCAATACCAAATAAATGCATAAGAAATTAATACATCATTCCTTTGGGTGCTGGAAATTTCTTTTTGCTTTTGTGAGTCCAGTTTCATCATCTGGCTTCTGCAGAAGGGATGGGAGCCAGGTATACTGTATATTTATGTTTACTATTAGTATGGGCTATTAAACATTTATGTTTAATATTAGCATTTACTTAAGTTGCTCTACTGCTCAATGGCTTGGACGAACAGGACCAAAATGTGTCTAATTCCTTTGCCTGCTTTTAATACCCGGATTGAGCAATGTGTGGTGCTCTGACTGAACACTAATGTAATGGTTGGCCGGTCCTGTGATTTCGGGGTGAGGGGGAGTTGGAACTCTTGTCATTGATGAAGGTCCATCCTTCTCTGAGTGACTGGTCACTCAGGTGCACAGCCTTGGAGTGCTTCTGGATCCCTTACTGTGCCTGGAGCATCAGGTTGGAACAGTGGCCAGGATCGCTTTTCACAAACTCCATCTGGTGAGGAGGCTGCAACTCTTTCTTTCTGATTCAGATCTGGTCACCATCATCCATGCCTTCATAACCTCAAGGGTAGATTACTGCAACATGGTCTACATGAGGCTGCCCATGATGTGGCTCCAAAGCTGCAGCTGGTGCAGAACGCAGCAACCTGGCTCTTTTCGGGGGTGGGTCACTGTGAGCGCATTACACCTGTACTTCAAAGTGTGCACTGGCTAGCAGTAACTTTCCAAGCACAGTTCAAGGTGCTGGCTTTAACCAGAACTAAATGGCCTGGACTCCACATACCTCTAATATCATGCGCCATCACGATTCTTGTAGGTACCATCCACCAGTTTTGCTTGTATGATGAGTGCACGCTATCAGTTGCTGCTGCAATGTTGTGAAACTCCCTACCCCTGGAGGTCTGCCCTAGTCCGAGCCTGAGCATCTTCCAGAGGTGATGTAAGACCTTTCTTTATGGCAAAGCGTTCAGCAGGTGGGGATAGGGTTTGGATGACAGTTATTTAAAGTTGAAGGTGGTTTGTTTGTTTTTAAAGTAATTTCAATATATGTTCATGTGTTTTTATATTATAAGCCACCCAGAGCCTTAGGGAAAGGGTGAGCTATCAAATTTAAATAAATAAAATAAATAAATAAATGCTTATAATTGAATTGTATTGGCAGATAGGGACAAAAACGAGGACAGAAGGCAAATTCAATTCAATTCTACACCACAGAAAAAGTAGGAATGGGCGAACAGAACGCCGTTCGGATGTTTGGACATTTGCTTCGAAACCCAAGTTCGGGTTCAGCTGTTCGGTCTGGCGGAGTTCGGTTCGCACATTCAAAAAAGTGCTATCGGTACCGAAACTGAAATTTTTTTGGTATCGGTATTTTTGGCCCTGAAACCACCCCTGGTGTCCACCCCTGGTGCCAGGAAGTCTGCTCCTCAGCTGCCTCCCCCTTCCAGTCACTTTTTTCCCGCCCAACATTACGTTTTTCCCGCCCCCGAACTCATCCAAACTCACCCGAACTTTTCCGAACAGTTCGGAAGTTCGTGCGTTCAGTTCGGAAGTTCAGTTCGGTCGTCCGAACAGGCCGACTTCGGGTCGAACTCCGAACTTCCAAACCGCGTTCGCCCATCCCTAAGAAAAAGTCATGTGTCTTGCAACAGGATAGCTAACTCAAGATAACTTTCACAGTGGGAAATCCTAGGAAAGACAAAGTGGGTGTTATCTTTAGTTAGTTGAAGGAAAACACAATCAGTGATATAATGTGAACAGCAATTAGCCGTAAAGTTAAAAACTATCCATGACTTGTCTTTATTTGGATTTTACATCGAACTCTTGGAATAAAATAATATCAAGGCTTGCAGTGTAAAGAGGGCCACATCTAGAGTTATTGTACTTTTCAGAGTTGATCTGAAATTCTATTGAAGTACATTAAATGATTCCATTGGATCACAGACTAAGTAAAAGTTTTTTCTTAGCATTATAGTGGATCTGTCATTTCACATTTTTAGATTTATTTATCTTTTAGCTTCATGCCCCTTGAATAAGCAGATCAACTGCAGAATAGGTTACATTTTACCTATATACTAGAACATGTGGTATTTGGTGAGAAACAACAGATCAACTTTGTTACTCAACTGCATCACTTCAGCAGTTAAAAACACTTAAAACCCATCAAAGGCAATTTAGCAGAATAAAGACAGATAGCAATGGACTAATTCCAAGGCTATTTCACTGCAAGTGCAGCTGTTTGCTCCACTGCACTGTCTCCCAAGAATTTCCTTTAAACTGGGAAACATGTATCTGAGAAACGCAGGAAGGAATGACACCTTATTTATTAAGAATGTCTAAGAAGACCAATGTGTTTTTCCCTTTTCCTTTTCTAGATGTCACATCAATTCCAGGGATGCAGTGCAGAAATCTGACCAATAAAGTATGCATCACGAACAATCAGGCTATTTGCTACAGAGTGATGAATGAAGAAGCAAATGTGGACACGTTATGGAGTGCAGAAACAGCCTGACACACTTGTCTGATCTTTTCCTTCTTTCTCTCCTGGGACGCCAGTGTTATTGCTTACAATTCTTCTTTGTTCTAGCTGGTTATTGCAATAGTAATTGTTCATCAGAGTATAATAAACTAGGTCTTGTTTATCTCATAAACGGCTGGGTTGTTTGTCATTCCTCCAGGGAGGGTGTTGAAAGTGTGGCGTGTTTCAGTGGCGTCATGGTTCTTGGAATACTGCTGCGAATGGGCTCCAGATGCCCAAATACTCCATTCTAGAGCTCCTTCTCTGGGGTGAGAGCCTCCCCCTTTGCGCCAGAAGAGATTCAGGGAACAAACTGTCTCACCTAGGCAGTTCAGTGGCAGCAGAATAATTTCTATTGATGTCTCTCGCTGTAGGTATTTAATTTTCTACTATCGCTTATAGGCTATTTTGCCTATCACATACTTTGCCTATTGGAGAATGTAGAGCAGCACGGTCTTGTGTTTTGATCATGCTCCTGCCTAGCATGAAACACATGACTGTTGAATGCTCCCCTAACATTGCTGAGGGTCACATAGAAGGAGCCGCCACGGATCTCATTCTCAACTGTGTTTAAGCCTTTCTTGTATCCTGCTCCAGCCCCCATAAAGCACAGGATGTCTGAGTTTTTCCACTGAAGGCATTTCTCACATTTTGTAATGCTAGGTATATAGAGCACATAGAATCCCACTCAGCTGCTGTTGAGTTTGTTGCTGCTATCCACGTCACTCTCAATTTCAAATTCTGCCCTCCATTAGGAAGGCAGAATTTGAAATTGAGGGTGCTATGTGGATAGTAGCAACAAACTCGAAATTGAGGGTGATAGTAGCAGTAGCAACAAACTCAACAGTAGCTGAGTGGGATTCTATGTGCTCTGGTGGGAATCTCATTGACACTAATAGAATTATTGAAAACTGATGCGTGTTTAACTCATTTATTTATTTATTGATTTATTTATTCCAATTTTTACCGTAAGAACATAAGTGACATACTGGGTCAGACCAATGAATGGTCCATCTAGCCCAGTATTCTGTCTCCAACAGTGGCCAATCATGGTGGCTTGGGAGAAGCACCCAACAAGTCACAATGGGGGATCCATTCCTTGTTGTTTCCCCCCAGCTCCCGTCATGTTCCCTGATCCTGTCTGGCTAATAGCTGCTAATGGACCTATCTTCCAGAACCTTGTGCTTCCTAAATAGGCTCACCTATTTGCTACCCAAATAGGTGGCTTATAAAATATAAAAACCATTAAAACAGCGTTTAAAAATCCCCATGAACTTTAAAACAGCTTTAAAACCTCCCCCATCTCCCATACTTGGGCTTAAAGTTGAAAAGAAAATCTTGGAAAGATGGAAAACCAGAAGTTTTGAGAAAATAGCAGGCACTGCAAAGAAAAACATGGAAAACACTTATGATCAGCAAGCTTTGAATAACATATCATTTATCATTTCTATAGTGATTTCAGTGTTACTGCTTCACAGTCCTTATCTAGTTCATCTCACAACAACCCTTTAAGGTATGTCATTATGATTCCCATTTTACAGATGGGGAGCTTGAGTGCTAGCATGGCCACACAGTAAGTTCATTGCTAAGATAGAGGTTGAACCTGGATCTCCCAGGTGCAAAGCCAACACCTTATTCACTAGACTACATTAGCTCTTACAGGCTGTGTTATTCTGATTAGACATGATGTTTTCTGCAGAGTAATGGCTAATGTTTTCTAGAGATAACTGGAATTTTTACCTCTTTATATGTCAAACAGAGGAGATTATCTACCCAAGACCTGGCATATTTCACTGGACCACAATTAATATGGAACTCTAATTATTTTCAACTATTTTCAACTATTTTCTAGTTATTAAAGTTAAATATTAAAGTGCAGCTTTTCTTGGAGACATTTGCCCTAATGCCCTTTCTCTAAAAAGGCATCAACATTTTCTAAACCAATCTGGCAATATAAGGTCAGGCACAATGGCAGGTTGGGCATCAGTTTTGTCTCCATTGAACTGGAAATCTGATGTTATCTTAACTTGCTAATGGGGTTTCACCTCATTACTTTCCTGGCAGATAAAGAAGGGTTAATCTCCTTGGGATCTAGAAGCTTGGCAAGTATGTTACTGGCAGTATGCAGAAGTTGGCCTGGCTTATCTCACTAATCAGGGGTAATTAACCATGCTGAGTTAGGGTCAGTTTAAGAATAAGGGGCTAGGGAAAAGGCCAGGCTGAATACAGGAGGAAAACAGGTAGCTAGTTTGGGAGTAATGAGGAGAGAGAGGGACAGAGACTGCTCCGGGTGCTTGGTGTAAAATCCAGTAAGGTCCTGGAATTCCTGATGGAGCCTGATTGGTCATGGGGATCTCTTTAGCAAGAGAATGGCTGTATAGAACTCCTAACAAGAGGGAAAGGGTTAAGGAACTGAGGAGTCATTATTCAATGGCAGAATGGTGGTGACTCCAGACAGAAGAAGGTTACAGATTTTCAACTGCCTTGACAGAATGGAAGAGCCTGATTGAAATGTGCTAACAGATGCACCTGAAAGTGGAAGAAATAGAAGGAACCTGCCTCAGACTCATTGCTGAGAAGCTGAGGGACAGAGGAAGGCCTGGACTATATGCCTTTGTCAATATACCTCCCCCCTCAGAAGCTAAAATAGAGGCTCCATTCCTTGGGTAAACAATAAAGGATTAAGAAGACCGTGCTAACTACTACTGCTACAAGGATAAGCCCATTTATTTATTTACATTTTTACCCCACCCTTCCCCCAAGGTTCAGGGCAGCTCAGAAAAAACATAAAATACAATTAAAAGACATTAACATACAATTCAGCAAAAACCCTGCCCACTCCAACTCCAAACACCCAACAGCATCCTACCTAATCCCTATCCATGCCCGCCAAATGCTTTACTAAAATGAAAGGTCTTGCACCACCTCTGAAAGATGCTCAGGCAGCAGGCTCGAACGAACCTCCAGGGAGACACAGTTCCACAACATTGGGACAGCAATTGAGCATGCCCTTACTTGTCCCCATCACATGGACAACAGTAGCCAATGGAAACTACAGGAAGGCACTCCTGACTGACTACAGGGTCCGCAATGGGGCATGGGAGGAAAGGCGGTCATTTAGGGGTTTAAAGGTCAAAAACAGAACCTTTAATTGTGCCCGAAGGAGCTAAGAAATGTGTCTGAAAAGCTATCGGTAGCCAGTACAGCCTATTGAGCACAGGTGTAATGTACTCCCAGCAGTCTGTCCCCAAAAGAAGCCGAGCCGCCATGTTCTGCACCAGTTGCAGCTTCTGAACAGTCGTCAGGGGCAGCCCCATGTAGAACGCATTGCAGTAATCCAGCCTAGAGGTGATGAAAGCATGGATGACAGTGGTTGGGTCTAAATCAGAAAGAA
Organism: Sphenodon punctatus; assembly: GCA_003113815.1. Taxonomy (NCBI): domain Eukaryota; kingdom Metazoa; phylum Chordata; class Lepidosauria; order Sphenodontia; family Sphenodontidae; genus Sphenodon; species Sphenodon punctatus. The sequence continues at coordinate 2,209,350 of QEPC01012801.1, forward strand.
AAGGCCACAGCCTCCTCGTCAGATTAAGTTAGTGAAAAATACTCCCAGCCACTGCTGCAACCTGATTATCCAAGCACAGCAAGGGGTCCAGAAGCACTCTGAGGCTTCAAACCTGAGTAACCAAAGGGGGCCAGACCCCTCATTATCAGGAATCCCAATCCCACCCCCACGGTCACAGCCATCATCATTTCAGTCTTGCCAGGATTCGGCTTCAATCAGCTCGCCTCATCCAGTCCCCAACCACAGCAAGGGTAAGCACAGAGACTGCAGGACATCAGTCAGATGAAAAAAAGAGGTAGATTTGGGGTGTCTTCAGCATACTGATGACACTTCATTCCAAACCTCCAAATGATCTCATCCAGAGGCCTTATGTACACATTGAACAAGAGGGGAGACAAGATGGAACCCTGCCGGATCCCACAGAGGTGGTCATGAGGGGATGACGAGCAATTGCCTATCACCACCCGTTGAGACCACCCCAACAGGAATGAATGGGACCACTCAATGGATTTAAATCCATTCTTTTTTTCTTAGCATGCAAGCCTGCCGACTTCATATTGTACATGAGCAATGTAGGTGAGCTACTCATCCAAACACTGTTCCTACATCTAGTGTAGTATCTGCCCAACATTTTTTAAAAAACTCACTATTTAAAGCTTTGGGGTGTCATTTACCACTGTGTTATTCCAGTTTCACTGCAGCACATTTCCATCAAAGTACATTCAGGGATGAATCAGGCTTTAAATTGTCATCTGTCCCATGGTCTATCAACTGCTGGACCTGACCACTTCAGTATCGTGGCTTTTTAGATTGCTCTGCCCAGCACCTAGTGGCAGCTGGCAGACTTTTACAGTGGTGGGGCAGAGGGCAGGGCTAGCAGGAGGCAGGGTCAGCAAGGGGCAGGGCCGGCATTAAAACTTCACACTTACATGATCAATGGATTAGAATATGACCACACAGATAAAGAAACTACACAGTGGTGGTGGCACGCAATAGTGAGCAAAATGCAATGTTCTGTGTGGAAAAAATCAAAAAGGGAAAACCGCCATTTGCTCCTGTGAATCATGTGCTAGAAAAAATTGGCAGCTCAAGTCTTCAAGGCTGTTTTAAATAAAGGGACATTATATGTATGCATGATTTGTTTCACTTTTTAAAAATGCTATTTTAAAAAGAGGAATTCACTCAGGAGAGTAACCCTGAATATGCCTGGGATGGGAGGGAAGCTTCAGGAGAGGTTGGTAACATATAACTTTAGAAAGGGGAACTATGTAAAAATGAGGAAACGAGTTAGAGGGAAACTTAAAGCAGCAGTTGCAAGAATTAAATGTCTAGAGACAGCATGGAGACTATTTAAAAACTCCATCTTGAAAGCTCAGATTAAACGTATTCCACAAATTAAAAAAGGTAGGAAAAGGACTAAACTTCTGCCTGTGTGACTCACAGGCACACATAATTAATTATTTCACTCAACACATAATTAATTTATGGAATTTGTTGCCAGAGGACGTTGTCAGGGCCAGTAGTATAGCTGGGTTTAAAAAAGGACTGGGTAAGTTCTTGGAGAGTAGGTCCATTAATGGCTATTAACCAAGCAGGTTACGGGATGAACCTCTTACTGTTGTGAACTGGGAGTGAACAACAGGGAATGGATTGCCCATTGAATTTGTGACTGTTGGTTCTTCTGCCATGCGATTGATATTGGCCACTGTTGGAGAATAGGATGCTGGGCTTGATGGACCATTGGTCTGACTCAGTATGGCACTACCTAGGTATATGACACTCAATATACATCAGAGAATCCACACAGGGGAGAAGTGTTACATGTGTCCTAACTGGAAAATACTACAGGGTGAGTTCAGCTCTCAGTACAAACCAGAGAATCAACCCTACCAGGGAAAGGTCCTGTAAATACTTAACTGTGGGGAAAGCTATAGTATGAACTTCAGTCTTAGTATGCATGAAGGGAACCCAAACAGTTCTGTCATTCCCACCCCCACCCCCCACCTCAGTTGCATTGGAGAGGGAAGGGCATGACTTGACGAGGCAGCATGGGGAAGACTACTTTAGCAAAAGGTATAGTAGCCCAAAAGCTTAGCTACTAAGCCACACTGATGGTTCTACATTTCTACTACTACTACTTATCATTTCTAAAGCACTGCTAGTCATATGCAGCGCTGTACAAATACGCATAACATAAAAGACAGTCCCTGCTCCAAAGAGCTTACATTCTAGATAAGACATGGACACAGACACTTAAAACTGAGGCAACACATGAATCATGGACTACAGTGTGCAGTTTATTCAGTAATGGATTTATTCCGGCTAATCATGATTGGGATCATGATTTAAAGGCAACCTCAAAGAGGTGAGCCTTGAGACGGGACTTGAATATGGGCGGAGAGTGGGCCAGGTGCACTGCCTCGGGAAGAATGTTCTGGACAAAGTCTACGGTGCGGCAAGGTGAAAAGGGCAGAGTTGGGAGTTGGCAGTGGAGGAGAAGTGTGCAGATAAGGGCATCTTGCCTGATGAAAGGAGGTCAAGAGAGGAAGGGTAGGGGGAGATGAGAGGTAGTGTGGGACTCCAGTGTGAAGAAACGTTTAGGTAAGTAGAAGCCGCTTGAACTGTATATGGAAGTGGATGGGGAACCAGTGTAGTGACTTGAGGAGGGGGGGTTACATGGTCATAACAGTGTGCAAGGCAGGTGAGTCCATCCTTCATCTCAGGCCAGCCCCTCCTATCCCTGCTTTCCTTCTCTTACACCAGGGCTGGATAACCTTAGGTCCAGGAGCTAAATGTGGCCCATGGCAAGTTTTTATTTGGCTCCTTTCCAGTGCTTGGATCTGGCCCGTATATCCAGTTCCTACTCTCAAGAACCAAAACTCAGTTCAGGGTAAGGGAGCAGAGACGAGGGCATGGACACAAGATTAGGGGATCAGATCCAGGGCACAGATCGATGATCTGAACTACAGCTGCAATCGGTACTAAAACTAGTGCCCACGGGTAACGCCTGCATTTTGGGGCACCCACTGGGCACCTGATGGCCTACCCAAGGACCAACCGGGTGCCTGATCCCTGAAAATGCAAGCATTGCCCAGAAAAACGGACACATCCCAGCCAGATGGCTCTGACTCTGCTTGTCAGTTTCAAAGGTGGACCAGGGCTCTGATAGGCGCTGTGGCTGGGAAGCCGCTTTTGAAAGTGACAACTGCTGGCTGACAGTGCTGTGGAGCCTGCAATATCCAAACCCAAACTAAAAAATATATTAAAATCAGCGGAAAATATATGAAAAATATCCAAACAACCAAATATAAAAAAACTACAACCCAAACTAAAAAATAAATCCAAAATAAAATTTTAAAAATAGATTACTGAAGGATGGAGTACAATTAAATGGGCTGTACTTTAGTGAACAGTAACAAAACTCAGAGGGGAGAAATAAATATTTATTTTTTTTAATGTGAAAAAAGAAATTAAAAGAAATTACTCACCAAAGTGTAGAAATCCAGCAGCCTCTGAACTGGCCCAGACCAGTTTCTGGCTGCTGCTATGTCTTCTGCTCTCTCCTAAAGAGGGGAGAGTGAGCTCCTCAGACCTATGCTGGGTTTTCGGGCAAATGGAAAAGGTGTTCTAAAACCATCCACATTGTCTGGGTTCCTTCATAGGAACCAGTGGCCAAAATAGTGAAGGTGCTTAGACACAATGCACACAGTCACGTGGCAAACATCTTAAGCACCCGATCACCATTGCATCTGGCACCCATTAGCTTTTCACCTCACTGGACTCAGATTTTGCCACAATAACATAATTTCTGTGGCCAGTCTCTCTGGCACCCATCTGCCACACAGTTTGCCACAATTATCTCTCTCTTCAAGGAAGGACTAGGACTATTCAAGTTGCTGAAAGTCATTGGGAGAGCTGAAACATTTAGGATTATTTGCTGGTCACACCATTCCCTGTCCCAAAAATCATTCAAACGTGCACTGAAGCTGGGTCATAGACAGCTATTCCTTTAGCTATTTAAAAGTTATCTGGAGAGAAATAGCACAATAAATTGGAAACAGATGGACAGAGCGCTGTATTTAGCCATTGAATACCCTGTGCAGCTCAACAGAGTTAAGTCAGGTGTCTGACACTGTGACATTTTTGTCTCAGTAGGGAAGAAGAGAACACCTGGAGACTGAGTGATTGGTGGTGGTGAGTTAACATTTTTATAGTTTTTCTGCTATGACACAATTTTATTTGCTTTCCTTAAAAAAAAATGTTTCCTTTAAATGAGTTTTGCATTTGCAAATTGATTTTCAAACTATCTCAAGAAAAATATGCATCTGAGTAGGAACCTTGGCTTACTATTTGCTATTGCACCAGATTCACATCCTTTCGAAGGTTTGCAATAACTCAGTCAGGATGCACGATCTCCAGTCCTTTCTAGCTAGCAAGCCAGGAGCATACTCTATTCATATGCGCAGTAAAGGAACACATAGGGATGCATTAGGTACTGGACAATGAGCTGCAGTGCCCACAGAAACAGTCAGTTTGAAAAGAGAGATGATCAAAGAACAAATGAAACACACAAGGACTCTAAACCTAAGATAAATTGAATCATCAGAGCCAACTTTCATTGGTTGATGATACGCTACTAATGTACACCTTTAACTATAGTCAGCTCTGGGTTATACAGCAGTGTGCTGCTATCTGGTTTGTAGACTAACCATACAGCCTGCCTTCAAACAACTCAAGGCTCTGTCATGCCCACACTGACTGGAGTGGTGGTGAGACCATCACTGTGAGGCCATGAAAGGCCACTGCACATGTTAAAGGGGAAGGAATTTTCATCCCAAGGGCCAGGAGAAGGAGATGGAGAAGGACACAGTTCCTACATGGTGAAGATGTACACCCCCGCCTAAATAGAGTCCCGGCGGCCTCTGGAAAAAGGGATCATACCTTCCATTGCCACTGCTAAACAGAGGTGAAACAAATAGCAGATTTATATTTGTAGATATTGTTTGCATATTCAGATAGCTTGCAGAATATCTGAATAGATATTTGCCATCAAATGAAATTTGCATATCTATTAATTTGGATGCTTCCCCTATTTTGGTTATTTGTCACTTTGACACTTCTATCAACACTATTTCAGGGCTATTTTGGTACTATATTGTATTGAAACAAAGTACTATAATCCTGACGTGGCCAAAATACCAAAACAAAGTGAGCAAAATAGCTGAAGTATAACTGAAGCAAAGGGACCGATCCCAAGCCCAGCGGATCCCACACAGAGCTGCGTGCAAACTGCATGGCTCCCTATTGCGGGCACATTGTGTCCTGCAGAAACTGCATGTATGTGTGTGTGCGGGAGGGAGGGATCCGCAGGGCTGGGGATCAGCCCCAGTAACTTTAGTTATAGAGAGCCAATGTGGTGTAGTGGATAAGGTGCTAGACTTGTTCTTGGGAAGCCTGGGTTTGAATCTTGCCTTAGCTATGAACTCACCACGTGGCCTGGGGCAAGTCACATCATCTCAGTTTCCCGACTGTAAAATCTGTGTTCCCCTCACCCTTGTTAATCTTAGCTGGTAAGCCAACTGGGCAGGGACCATCTCCAAAATCTGTGACTGTAAAGTGCTGTGTATGCCCTAGTAGCCCTATAGAAATGATATGGAGTAGTAGTAATGGATTAAAATATCTGAAATGCACAAACAAAGCAGGCTTTTTTAAAATCCGCCTTGTTGGAAATGATTCAAAACAGATGACTGTGTCACATAATGATATCTATGTCCTGAGTGGCGGTTGCAGGACTGGGGCATTAGTTGCTTGGGAATTACCAGTGGCTCTTCCTGCTGCCCCTGGATGATTTGATACCTCTAGCAAGGCCAGCCTTACCACAGGGCAACTGCTCTTTTATCTTCTTCCGGGGGCCTTGGGTGGTGCCCCCTGTTTTTCACCAGGGCAGGATGCAGGGCCCTCACTCCAAATGCAATCACCTCTAGGCCTCCATGGAGGGTGCGTCACGGATTTGAGGTCTAACACCCCACTTTCCTGGGTTGGGTGACTCAATTTCCCTCACTTGCAGTCCACCTGAACCAGTTCTCTCTCTGGCTGGTCGAGTCCTGCAAACCGGAGAATCCTTTTGCCACCCAAGGTCCAGAAAGCTTCCCGTTCACAGACCCTTTCTTGTTGGGTTTGCAAGAGTTTAGAAACTCAAGTTGCTCGCTTGTGTTTCCCCATGGTAGACCACAGACACTTCTTAATAAAGATAAGAAAGTTTATTAATAACATAAGCTAGACTAGTTGATACAGAGTGGCTAATCAAATGAAAAGTAACATAACACATTCCTATTCTATACTGGGTAATTCCCTATATAAGATCTTACCCAACACAGAGCACATTCTCAGTCCGTGATGTAGAATGACTGGGCACTGAACTCTTAGTTGGTAGAAAGCAAAGTCTTTCCTTTCAGTCCATAGTTCCAGCAATCTCCCTGCTGGCAAGCAAGATGCATATGAGTTCTCTCCAAGAGGTAGCAGAAGATGGCTTACTCTTTGTCTTGGCTCCTGGCTTAAATAGCCTTTTCAAAGTCTTTGTTAGTTCTTCCCGCTCAGGGAAACCTGATGTTTGTCACGTCTGCAGAAAGGTAAACAGTAAGATCCATTTGCATCTCCATAGGATTCTGTCTGGCGTCTCCCTGAAACCACATTCTTTATCTGTCTCCATTTCCTGAAGTTTCGGGTTCTCAGTTTTACCTTACATGATTACATGAATCGAGGTTTGAGTTCTCAACTTTCACATTATATACATGTTTAAGCTTTAGTGTTACATATATGCTAGACCTATAGTTCAGTATCTCTCCTGTGTGACTTCATGTCCCTTCATGACAGGGTGCTCCCAAGAGAGTGGAGCCAATGGAGGATTCACATTTTACCTTCACCCTGGGCCCCACAAATTCTAAAGTCAACCCTGCTAAGAACACACACACACACACCTTGGAGCTATCTATGGTTGGGGTTACCTGTCTCTCCACAGATTGATCCAGATGACTGGGAGTTGGCTTTAGACAGTCATTTAGGAAAGTGGGTGTCGGTGGGGCTTTGCTTGAGCATACAGTATTGCATACCTAAACAAAAGGTATTAGACTGGTATGCAAATGTAAAGATCAAGTTCTTTTTTTCAGACCAGTTTACACAATTTCCATTGATTCCAACAGACACTGTGCATGCTGAGGTGGAGGGAATAACTTGGACCTAATACTGATGAGGAAACATAGCTTCTTTGTCCTATCCAGTTATTAGTGAGCAGTCTAACATCACCATTTCTGACACAGATCAGCTATGGCCCTTTTCTCACACAGACACTCTAACAATGACAAAATGGGTGTTACATTTTTAATACATGTTACAGGGCACCCATAGAACACACATGCAGCCCTGCAACATGTATAATAAAATATAACGCCCATTTGATCAGTGTTAGAGTGTCTGTGTGAAAAGGGCCTAAGACACTTCCTCCAAGGCTTCATCCATACTTTTTGCTTGCCATTAGATGATCCAAAAAGCAGAGAAAAGATCAAACCTGGAAGACTGAAGTTTCTGGGTGTTTTGTTTATTTATGTTTTATGGACCAGTCATTTAAAAGATTAAAATGTACTTGGTTTTATGAGCTGATATTGTTAATTCAGAGTCAGTATTTTTTAAATCTTGCTTTGGAATTTGTACCATGGTATTTGATCCACTGACACCTCATGAAAAAACTGTAACCAGTGTTCTGTCTGAGATTGAGACAGAACATTCTGTGACAACTTGGAGATGGGGACTGAACCAAAACCACAAATCCTTGTACTTGGGGGAAATTAATGTCTGGTTCCAAAGTTTGTGGTGTGGGCCCACCTCTAATCTAAACATCATGGCCAATGTTTTCAAAAGTAGGCTCCATGAAAGCAGGGGTGAGGAATGTTTTCCCTCCAGGGAAATGAGTACAAGCTCCAAGGACCACATAGAAGTTGAGGGTGGGGTGCATTCAGGAAAAGGAGGACCAAGTTCATGGATTTGCGTACCATGGATCTGTCCTCTATCCTTGTGTGCATGCCCTGATCTCTACTCACTTACCATGAGCTTAGTTAGTTTGTCACTGGTGGAGATAGGGACTGGATTCAGGGGCCAGATCCAGGAATCAGAAAGAGGCCACATAAAAACTTGCCATGGGTTGCATTTAGCCCCTGGCTCTGAGGTTCTCCACCCCTGCGTTAAAGTCTATGGGAGCTGAGCCATTGATTTGAATGCATTGAGGACTGCACCACTTGGACTGAAGGTACTGCATTTTAATACTTTAAAATGGAGCACTTGAAACGGTTGCACTCCAGCTCTCTCAATGGCCGAGCTGCCACAGACCACACAGTCCTGGTGTGTTTGATCTCACAAAAATAACATCTTTAATTTGTTGTTTTAAATTTGTAACCTTCCGTATGAGAACACACATCTAGCAGCTGAGCTGTGACAGCAGATGGTGCCAGGGGTCCACCTCACTTGCCCCTTTACAATGCAAGAGCCCCATTTGCCTAAAACTACTCCTGAATGAGCAGAAATTAGGCCACACCATGAGTCACTTAATGTTGTTATATTATATGTAGATGAGGGGCAGGTCCAAACAAGAGTTATCACCTGACCCCTTCCATCCAGTTAGGATGGTCCGCCCTCGGAGGCTGATGGAACCTCAGCGGTTTCAAGAGGTCTTGAAGGAATTAACCTTGGACCTGAAAGGTCACTAGGGATGGGCGAACACGGTTCGGAAGTTTGGAGTTTGGCCCGAACTCGGCCTGTTCGGATGACCGAACCCAAATCAGAACACGAACTGACTGAACCAAACTCAATTCTGAACGTCGAAATGACCGAACAGTTCGGATCGTGTTCGGATTGCGGTCAGTTCGGATCACGTTCGGGTGAGTTCGGCTGGCAAAAAAGGGTCACTGGAAAGTCAAACGTGACAGGGAGGGGTAGTCACTGAGGAGCAGACTTCCAGGCACCAGGGGTGGAGAGGCTTGCAAGAAACAAAACTATCTGCCTCCCCCCTTCCCAACACCTTCTGAGCTAGTCACTGTTCCTGAACAGCAG
>QEPC01012801.1:2239979-2280214 GCA_003113815.1 Sphenodon punctatus
GCCCCTGCCCGGTGCCTTCTGGGAGTTTTGACCACGGCGGGGGTTCGGCTGCACGTCTGTTGTGCTGCCCCGGTCCGTGATGGTTCGGCCCGGTTCCCGGCCGTGGTCCAGGTCCCGTCACGTCTGTTTGGGTCATTTTTCCACCCCGGTGCGTGGTTGTGCTGTTCACCCCCCTGGGGGTTCACTGTGGTGAACCGCCTGCCCGTAACGTCTGAAATCACCCTATGTCGCATGTGGGATTTAGATGTGACATTTTGCGCATTAAAGCCAGTCATGCGTTCTTTTAAGCTGCAATAATTTGCTGCTTTAAAAGAATGTGCAACTGGCTTAAATGCAAGAAATGTCACGTCTAAATCCCACATGCGGCATATTTACACGCAGCGTGATTTTATGCAGTGTGTTCGCCGTGCACATCTAAAAGCGGTCTAGGTCAGGCAATCAAGGGGGTAACAAGGCACTCCTGGATCAACAAACTTAGGTTGTATTCTCACCTGCGGCGATGGTGGCGGCAGTGGAAGGGGTGAGGGAAGACGCGGCAGATCCCCATTTGCACCAGCTCTTTCCCTATCGGCCGGCTCCTCCATGCTGCCGCGTCTTCCCTCGTCCCTCCCGCTGCCGCTGCTGCCATCATAGGTGAGAACGCAGCCTAAGCAAAAAGCAGAGACTAATCAATACTATGGCTATGGGGAAGGGGGAATAAGACCGGCAATCAAGAAGTACGCACTCAAGAACCAACAATACAAAGTAAGGAACAAGGCCTTAAGGGAGAGGGGAAGGAGAACTAGTACAAGCAGTCAAGTGTCGACAGACATTCATGGATCAGGGTAGAACATGTACTTAGCCTGGGAAATACAGGGAACCCAACAAAGGATCAGGATGCTGGGCAAGGGAACATGGTAGACAGGAGATAGCAAGGGATTACAAACCAGTAGACAGAGGAGACTTGCTACAGGACAGGAGCTAACCCACCAAAAGACAAGATACAAACATTTACGGGACTGCAATAGGGAATCAAGACACTGCAAGAGGACCACACCCAAAAGACAGAACCTGGCTGAAGTAGCACAGACAAGTCTGGGGTGAGCAGGAAGAAACACCAACAGAAGTGTGGGAAGAAAACAGATGCCCCACCAGCTTCCTGTTGCTCCCAGCATGCCTTCTATACAACTGGGAGGCAATAAGGAGCCTGAATGGGCAGGGCCATAACCCAAGAAAAAGAGAGGGAAATACAAGAAAACCCTTCACTTGGCCAATCAGGCAGTGGTGCAGGAGAAAACAGTGCTCTCCAAACCCATGGCCAGGAGTTCAAGACCCAGCCCTCATACACATTGGTTGCATCCTGTCTGAAACATTTTCCTTTAGCAAAATATGTGTTTGCACAAACAGACATAACAGAAGAGATGTGTTAAAAAACGAAAATGAGGTGTTTCACATTACATTTGGTAACACCCATGAAAAGGATTTTGCTGACCACTGGTGTCACATGTCTTGCTGCATGTCATGACTTTCTAAAACACCCCTTTCCACTCCTCATAGAGAGGTGTGAAACATAACACGGTATTTCTCTGCCAGTCCTATAAAGAATTTCATCTGTCTCACTCTTTGCTGTCCTTTCCTTCATTAGCCCCTATACAAGTAGGCTGCAAATCTCTTTTGCTTCAGGTTGCTTTTCCCCAGTTTTCAGAATAATATATGTGTTCACCCTGGGGGGTGTCCTTTTCTGCAAGCGCAGAAGATTATTGCTTCTGCGCTTGCAATATATTTCAGTGCAACTTTGTAAACCACCTCTGTATAGCATCAATATACCTATAACTATACAGACATTTTAACTGTAAAGACAATTCTCAGTATCTCTGTCAACTATTAATTCTCATTATTTTTCCTATTGTTGAATTCCATATTTTTATTATTGCTTTGGGGAGAATTCTGCTCCTATGTTAATTGGATTTTCTCACTGACTAGAGTGGGAGGAAGATTCTGGCAACTGAAATATTTTATCAATACTGGTATTATGTATAGCACCAGCAATGTACTACTTAACATTGAATAATCATTAATTAGAGACAGATCCCTGACCGGAAGGGCTAAGATGATCATAAGGGAGTTATAAATCCAGCTTCCTTAGAGTTTCCATGGGATCTGGATGCCTGTCGGAGGTTGTTGGGCACAATATCCATTCAACAGGTGCACAAACGAATGGTGTGAACAAAAGTGGCACGGCAAAGTGCCATATTAGACTTTAGTGAGTGCCAAATCTTCCTTGACAACAAGAGCCATCATTGTGTTATAAGTAGCCAGTGGGCTGCTGTCTGTAATGTAATACAGAACACACATCTATATCCGGGGGCGTTCGTACGAGTGCTTAGACTACGCTTAAGCCCTGACCACGCAGAGGGACTGTCCCTGGGCTCTGGAGAGTGACACTGCATGTGCAAGTGGGAGTGAGTGATGGACAATGATGCCTCTCTCTGCAAACAAGGACTTGGTACCATCTAGTGTACTAAAGTGCGACACAACTTACACACACATTATCCCCTTGTACACCTGGTGAACAAGGATTGGACCCCAAGCCTATATTCTGATTATATCTTTCTGCCTTTGGTATAATAATATATGATATCGGTCACATGTTTAATGCAATATGCCCTATATGTTGTTTAGTGTAGGCATTTATAACAAGTTCAATATATTTAAAATATTAGAGAAAAGTGTTTAATACACATCAATAATGTATTACAAATGCGTATTTGCTCTGCATGGGCTTCTGCAAAGCTAAGCTGACAGCTAATTGAGAGTGGATTGTGTAGCAGGACTTTCGATGGGTTACATTCAAATGGCAGAGCTGGAAGCATGTGCCTAGCTTAACTGTTCTCTATAGCTAGCTGTGCTGTTCTGAAAGTGATGATGTGTATGGATCCACTTAGGTCTCCCCCTTTGATCATGACTAACTGGGCATGTTTTGCATTCAGGAGCATCTTTTTTGAAGTTGCATAGCCTGATTTTCAGCAGTGAAGCAATCTGCACCATCTTTGGAGCCCAGTCCTTGATTCATTCATAATTCTTTTTCTTTTCTTCACCAACTGTTCCCTTGTGCTGTGAAATGGTAGAAGTGGAAAGTGGGAGAGGAGGGCACTGATGGGTTTTCACAAACCCTTTCAAAATCTTCATTAAGAGTTGGGTGAATTATCCATTACAAACTGTGTATTAAAGTTTTTCCCTGTTTACTATTTGCAGTCTCTTAACAAACAGACCTTTGTTTCCCCCTCCTTGCAGGAATAAACTCAGAGTGGGGCTGGGTATGTAGCTATGGGATGCAGCGCTCCTGAAATAGGCAGTGTAATTAATAATTCCAGGAAAGTGTTAATTGTGAAAAGGCTTTCAAACCTGTTAGAGTAATGTGAGTGAGCTGGGTGTGGAAGGAAGTTGCAAGCTAAAAGGCTGAGCTGGGGAGCTCACAGGAAGATCACCAGTGAGATACAGACCATCTGCTCTGAGGTTGGAGGAGCTTGCCTAGCAGATTTGTCAGAGAGTGGAGAGGGTGGCCAGAGGTTGGGAATCACCCAAATCCCTACAGCAACAGAGCGTAACCTAGTGTTGGCTGGCCAAGAAGGTCAGGGAAAAAGGGGTCAAAGATTGGGTAGGGGTCAAAGCTTCACTTAAGCAAAGTCTCATACAGGGTGTAAGGGTCAGCAGTACAGAAATTCACGTTACGCTCTTCTTCAGCCTGCTGATACCTAATCAAATTATTTATTCACCTTTTCTCCACAGAGAATTTCTAGTGGGACCCTCTTACCAGATGCATCTTTTACTGGGATTTGCCTATATCAAGGAAAATTGAATGTTAACATTGCATACTCTGACAGAGGAATCGTATACAAGTTTACTCTTTCTATTTTACACCATAACTGCTAAACTATTGAACCAGTCGATTCCTGCCTGCTGCTTAAACAAAGCCTATTGTTTTCTTAATACAGTGATCAGCTCACTCTAGACGGCCTCACCCTAATAAAATTCTATGACTTATCTGTTTGTCAGACTTTGGTTTTCTAGAGTGCTGATCACAGTAGCATCCAGGTTCTGGAATGGCAACGTCCAGCCAGAGTGGACAAAGGTGAGTCTACTGCACCCTCTCCCAATGTTGTAGAAAACTCATGGGAGAAGGAGGTGACTTGGAACCAAAACCACTGATTTTATTTGTCAGTGTTCTCCCAGCAGTATAAAGACACATTAATGTGTGGGATGCCAGATTCTCTAAGTGCTCTGCTGGCACAAACTCCATTGAAGTGAATGGGGATCCTTTGAGGGTTGGAGCCTATGGTAGGTAATGTGTTTTCCTAGAGAGTGCTGAAAGCTTGACAGCTGCAAGATCTTAAGCAAAGCTGGTGGGATGCTGAAAGGCCATAATCTTTGCCTGGATGAGAAAGCTGTTGGACCAAAGGAATGCAGCACCTTTAAAACCTTTTAAAACAGCCACTGCTGCAGTTTTTAGCCACAACTCAGCTAGTGAAGGAGGTTGGGCCAAATTTTGTTCTGCAACACTTGGAATTTGACTGGGATGACTTTGAGTTTACACAAGTGTAACAATGAAAAAAGAATGCGTGCCAAGTGGTTTTAAAGAAAGATGAGCTGAGTTGCTGGAAATACCTGCTTTTGCTTACTGAGTTGAGAAAATTGCTTTTATATCAGTGAATAATTTCACTTTAAATTTTGTGGAAGATCCAGAATGAAAGTATTTTCCCATGAACCTATTTACAAGGTTTAACAGGTTTGAGTAAAGAAAGCACCTTTTAAAACCATTGAAGTATTTTTTTCTAGTGTCAACAAGACATATTGGTTACGTTTGACTATTTTTCTGTTTAACAAACAGTATTGTTTCCATGACAACCTAGAATCACACAGAGGAGTATAAGAAAAAATTCAAAGCACCTCAAAGACCTTCTGTCACCTCCTGGGAAAACTATGAAGAACATTCTATTGGAGGTATTCTGGTAATATAGCATATATATTTTCTGCATTTCTCTTTTTCTAAAAGGACATTTGGATGAGGACAGGATTTTTGCTGTTTAAGGATTCAGCTATAGTGACTGTCTGTTCGTCTCGAAGACTAATCATGTCCTGCTTGTGACATCAGAATTGATTGCTCTGAAGGGGAGTATGATGTCATAGTACTGTTTCTACACATGAGGAATAAGAGGCAGAACAGGATGCACTTTTGTTTCCCCATGATGTTCTTAATAAAACACAGGGGAAGACACATACAGAAAATATTATGATTAATAACATACCTGTAATGGGCTGGACATGGGCCCTTTAAGGAACAGGAGCCTGGGCCTCTGCCCCACTCCTCCAGGGACTATAAGAGTGCCTGGTGCTGGGAAAGAACAGATTTGAGGGAGAGTTGGCTGGCCCCTTAGAGCTCTCCAAGGGGGGTGACTCTCACCTGAGAACCTGCATGCAGAGCTGGTTGTAGAGCCCTGAAAGGTGTGGACTGTGTTTTGAGTTTATTTGTGTAAATAAGAATTGAGGTAAAGGACAAGACTGCCCAGAACAGGAGTTTTGGGGCCTGCTCTTGTGGTTAGTTACTCCCCATGGGAGCAAGACACAACACCTTACTTCAGTGGTCCTACAGTATGCCTGACTTTAATATAAAAAATAATTAGTTGAGAAAAGCATTTATAATAGCACTTGTCACAAGCTTTACCAAGGTAGCCAAGTGTTATTTCCATTTTACAGATGGGGTAACAGACAGAAAGGACAGGATGCAAGGGTATGCTGGTGTTGAACCTTGGTTCTCTGGGTGGGATCTGGGTGGTTCTCTCAGCAGTGGGATCCACGCTACCATAGTGAAGCCACAACACTATCACCTCTTGGAAGCCTGGATCCACCATGCCAGGCCACTGATTGGCCACTGATAATCCACACCCTGATTGGCCAGGAGATCCTATATAGCTTCCTGCATAGGGTGGTCAGATATGCAAATTTTAGAAGACACTTATGAGAAATACAGGTTGCAGGAGTCAATGCAGCCATGCAACCTGTATTTCTCATATGTGTCTTCAAAAATTTGCATATCTGGCCACCCTGTTCCTGTATCACATCAGACTCCAGTCCTGAACCTGGCTCCACCAGTTTTGCCGCCTGCACCCCAGCTGCTCTCGTCCCCCTCTGGTATTTGCTTGGGCTGATTCTGTGGACTCTTAACCCAGCTTGGCTATGATATTATGCCTCCTACCCCCATAGACCAGATGCTGGATTTAAATTATTTCCTATGCTCTGACCCCTGGCTCTTCTCAGCCTCTTGCCCTGGCGGCCAGGACCCTGACACAGATATATTAACTGTTCTGTTCAAGGCCATCTTATGGGTACGTCTTTTCCCTGATGTTGCCTGATCCTTGTGGGTTATTACCTTCCTTCCCAGGGTGATTCTCTGCACCTTCTTTGTGCCATTGGGTGTAGGAAACTTGCTAGCAGCTGTAGGCCTACATTAACGGGTTGCAGTTTGGGGGTTATAGTTCTCAAAGTCCTTAGTGGATCGACCCCTTTACCATTGCTGTGTCATTCTGACCTGAAGCTGCCGGACCTGAGCTGAACTGGCTGGATCAGTATTCAGACCTCAGTGGAGGGTTTTGTCTTCTCACCCAACTCAACAAGAAGCCTTTCAGTGCCCTCATTAAACTGTCAAGTGCAAACGTTCAAGTGGGAAAATAATTTATCTGAATGCGTTCATTCCTTCTCGGTTTTATTTAGCATTATAAGATTCATTGCAGGCTGGAGAAGACAAGATCACATCTGTGTATGTTTATTACATAAATACATTGACATAGGCCCAAAACCTAACCTTCCTTTATGTGGCAAGAAGGGACACATAAACATACAGCATAATGGCCAATGCAGAGCAGTACTTTCCCTTTCGGATTTGTAGAATCATCTGACGCTGTCGATCACTCAACTCTGCTACTGAGGGATCCACATTTCAGGCCTTACTTAAGCTAGGGTTTTGTCCACAATTTGGATGTGACCATCATAGCAAGGACTGAACGAGGGACCTTCAGAGCTTAAATCTCAACAGCAGTCAACATCCAAAAATGGCAAGAGCTTGAGTTGTGAAAAAGGAAGTGCTGTATGCTTGTAATAGATTTATATATCTCTGTGGCTGAGATACAGAGAAAGATGCATAGTATACGCTGTGTGTTCCAGTCACACAACATCACTTGCAGCAGGGAAAAACAAATAAGGGGTGGATTTCAAAAATGGTGAATGTTCGTTGACCTAATTCTGTTCTCATAGAAGGTTACAGCATAACTCTCGTTAACTTCAGTGGGAGGAAAAGACTAGGCCGATGCGGATTGCTTTGAAAATCCCATCCCAAATGCTGCATAGTCTTAGCTTCCTGGAAAATCAGCCTTATTTTTATTTATTTTTCCCTCTAGTACTTTTGGAGCACACTGAAAAGCAGCACTAGTTGCAATGCTGTGAATTCAAAGCTCATTCTGGACTATCCTACAAGCAAGCAAAGTATTTGTCAGTCATTTTCAGAGGCTTGTAGGATCATGCATATCAATTTATGGTAAATATCTGTTTTAAAAAAAAAGTAAAAGTGAATCTGATATTGCTGCTGAAAAGGGCACTTGCTCTGCCTCCCACAGTTTATGCTGACTGTGGAATATTAAACTCCCAAATGAAATACTAGTCTTGCCCTATCTTGCCACTCGATATCAGCTTAATCAGAATCATGTGTCTGAATAAAAGTGTTTCATCCTAACAGTTTACGGATGTAAAGGTACTAAGGGGAGAATCCCTTCTTATCTTTGAGATAAAGGAAATCATACTTCAGATTAGGAATATTGCTATTCCTGCCTTACTAGCAATTCTTCCAGAGAGAGAGTGTAGTTGTCTTCAGCAGACAAGTTGTAGCACGTTTAACTCTCGTTTTGCTAAAAGAGCAGGAGATAATGAACATATAAGCAGAACTGTTGCTAATTGCTTTAGAATATAATGTGATTTATAGCCTCTTGCCATGTCATTTCCCATACATAGTATAAGAATGCTGGACAGAATTAGTACTGTTGGTGATGTCATAACTGTTTCAAGAACCTTCTGCGGGCGGATGAGCTTTCTTTTCTTTGGGATCTCTTATTCGTATTATTCACATTCCACACTAGCAATTAGACACTCCAGACTGTGCTTTGTAGAAGGTATTGCACCAGCTCTCCCAGAATTGAAGTCTTACTGCTTTTACCCTCATGCATTTCAATAATACCATTATGTGCTGCCTACTGTGTCTTATAGTGTTATGAGATCAGATGCTGCAAGTCAGCAAGTGTCTCCCATAATAAACCATAAAAATGTGATTTGTTTAAAGGGCTAGGAGTGAACTCAAGGTTAACATTATTGGGATGGAGCAATAAGGGCAGAGTTCAAATAGCATTCAGTAACAGCAGTGTGTAGGCTGAGGAGGCAAAACTATAGGTTATTTATATGTACACAATGAAGGGATTCAATATAATTGGGTTGGGAAAAGTGCAGCTATTGTCTTGTTTTCCTTTTGAGAGCAGAAAAGTATTTATGCAAATATATATATCATTAATTCATGTCTGATAAACAAGGGCTCTCTTGTTTTTAAACCTTCATGTGAACTTAGTTCTGGTGAAAGGTAGCCCTAGAGGTTCTATTTTAAGCCACCAGTAGTCCTCTGTTTCGCAAGGCTTTCCACTGTGCATTCATGATGTTCCTCAACCTTAAGTAGAGAGGTATAAGTCTGCAGACCCAATCAATCCTTGGGCCTGCCTCTGATATTGGGCTACAATTAATGCCAGTGCTATTAAAAATTACTCAGTAAAACTTACTGCTGGAACATACGGAGACAAAGAGGATTCAGAAAAGAATTAAACATTTGCACAGAAAAATAAATACACAGCACTCAAAGTCCCACTTGCTAGCATACAGATTTGTAAGAGGATATGAACCCTCCTGTTTCATGGCATAAACAACTACTGACTAAGGTTGGAAAATAACTTCCCCTTAAGACAGGTTACTCCATAATGGTCCATCAGGGGCATAGCTACTTTGGAGTGAGGGGGCGCAGTTGAACCCAGGCCCTGGACTCTAGGAACCTTGGCTGTTTGCAAGTGGCCTGACAGCTGCTAGGAGATTTTCAGAGTAGTCACTAGAGGAAATAGGGTTAACACCTTGTCCGCTCTGGAAATTTTCTAGCAGTGCTCAAGCTGCTTGCAAAGGGCCGCACTAAAAAAAGGAAATTTTCAGAGTGGGCACAGGTGGGGTGCAGTCCCTGACCCCACCCACTCCCCAATGTCAACATCTTTGCTGAAGCAAGCTGAGACTGGCTGGGATCACCCTTTGGAGAACTGCCACTTAGGGAGACCTTGCCCTTAAGGGTGCCCATAATTGGGATGTGAACCCGGGTCCTCCACAGCCTTGCTATACCACTGTTATTCCTTATGGGATTAATCACAGCTTTAAGTATCAAAATACTATCAGAGATACATAGGATACTATCTGATCCTGTACAAACAATCCTTTTTCTAGTTTCAGTGGTTTGAGTGGTGTGGTTACAGCTGTGGTCATTTGTCCACTAGAAACCTGACTATACTAAACAAACCATTTATTTGCCCAAACTAACAGCTTTAAGATAGCACTGTTTTTTCTTTCATTAACAATCAGTCTGGCTTTGAATTGAGGATCTATAAGGTGTGTAGGCTATAAGTTCTCAAAGATATTTTTCAAATTTTCAAAAGTAGCTAAATCCCACTTTCAAGCGTGTCAGATGGGTTTAGGAGCCTAAAACCATTGAGGTTTGTGAGACTTAGGGTATTTTCAGACAAGACACTCTCCACCCACTACCCATCCCACCCACTCACTATACATGTTGCAGGGCTGCAGTGTTGCCCTATGGGTGCCCTGCAACATGTATAGTGGGTGGAAGGTGAGTGAGAAGTGTCTTGTCTGAAAACACTCTTAGGCTACATCCAAAACTACTCATGAGTAGTAACATTGAAGTTGATGGCTTCAGGACTGCAGCCATTGGCTCCCAATTGCATAAGCCACCTAAATCCTTTTGAAAATTTTGCCTTCAGCCATAGAAAGTGCTATAAATTTGAACTGAAATAGCTAATAATTTTTTTGGAAATGAATAAGCTTAAAATAGTGGTGGACATTGCACTATAAAAGATAAAGTGTTTGAATTACTTCACACTACAGTTGGTTTAATTCTGTGTTAGTCATCATGCTGAATATGAAGATTACAAATTGCTGGACTATGATACTATCATTAGCTAGTTTTTAAAAACTATTATCACTGTACTGATCAGAGACAACATCGGACTATGAGTATTAAGGGACATCTCTTGTTGTTTTTCCAGGGGATCTACAGATCTGACTTGTGTTGTGTTAACTAATAAAATATTAATAGTACACTGATATTTTATCAAAGCTTGTTAAGCTTTTCTGTGAGGCGGTATCATCTCCAATGAAAGGAAGGGATTATCTGAAAAATCAGAATATGGATTCAGATACTACTTGTTCCAACATAGGGGTTTTTGTTCTATTTTCTCTGAGAAATATTGCAGACTCAATGGGTGTCTCCCATTCAGAAACGGACAAAAAAGAAAGCAGTTTTGGAGGTAGCTTCTTTTTCTAGAAGAAGCCCAACCAAATTCCGACCCTGGCTGTGACATAGCAGCACGCTACTGGCAAAAGCACCCGCAGCTCAAAGCCCCCGCAGTGGTGCAGAAGGGGCCCTGGCACCCACTGCAGGCCAAGCAACTCTTTGGGCAGCCTTGCCCCATATCAGGTAAGGCTGCTACGCGATGTGTCGTTGGACTTTTATATTTATATTTATTTTATTTATTTTCAAAATTTATATCCTGCTTTCTCCCACCACAGGCGGCCCAAAGTGGCTAACAACAATACATAATAAGACAACCATAAAACACCCCCATCCTACCCTCCCTAACCCCCCACCCTACCCTTCTTCCTCACCAAATGCCTGACGGAACAGCCAGGTTTTGCAGTTCCTGAGAAAGGCTGGGAGGTCTGGGGCCAACCGTGCCCCCACCGGGAGGGAATTCCTTTTCACAAGGAAGGAAGCAGCACATAGCAGCCAGCTGCATGCCCTGCCCTGGGACAGGGGGAACATCTGGCAACAGCTGGTCACATGATGCATTGCATCATGTGGCCTGGCTGCCCAGACTGGGTTAAGACTACTCAAAGCATGGTAGCCTTCCCATGGAGCCACGTGTGGCTGCAACCTATATATTGTATGGATCTGATTTTCATTTCATCTACAGTCCTATAGATCAGGGCGTGGGGATGAAAGTTCAATCAAAATCAATTACTAAGAGTAACAACACACAGAGAGATATCAGAATTTAGGCATGAGGGTAAAACTTTCAAATTCACCTAACCAAGTGATTTAGGTGCCTAAATGATATCCCCCAAAGTGACTCAGGGTAATTTCAGACATAACGAGACCATGGTCAATCACAGCGAATCCCCTGTGGTGGCCGTTTGTTCTGTTACATCTAAATGATTCCCGCCAGATGTTCACCATGGTGAATACCTGGCAGGAATCAAATTAACCACTCTTTCGGACCTCCGGCTGCCTGGATATCCAAAAGCGTGGTTAGATTGCTCATGATCTGGGATGGGCCAAATGTAACATCTGTTACGTTTGGCCCATCCCGGACCATGGTCCCGACCACGGGACAGGATCGGGCGCAGCAGCCAGATTGGCCACTGCGCCCACCCTTCTCCCAGAAGGTGGACAGTGGGGGAGCACAGGGGGGATGGGGCTGTACGGGCGCATGTTGTGCCGTGCAGCCCCTCCCCGATCCCCGGTAGGAATCAGGCCGGCACGTCTGAAGGACGGCCGGACTGATTCCTGACCGGGATCTGAAATGGATCCCAGTCCGTGGTTCAGTGTGGTGGGCCGCAGGGCCCATTACGTCTGAAATTACCCTTAGATGCTGAAAGAAATATTTTCAAAGACAACATTTTCCTGGTACACATCTGCCCCTGGAGGGGTGTGGAACCAGTTTGGTTGGTTTGCCCCTGGAGACAGATGGAACTGAAGAGGTTCCAGAATGCTCTGGGGGAATAACCCTCTGATCTTGATGACCGGATACTCAATGACCTTGTTGCGCTTTGGAACACCTTGCTGACTGAGGCCATCAACTGGATGGCTCCCAGGTGTCCATTCCCTAGGTGTCGGCACTGCAGACTTCCTTGGTTTACTGATGATCTGCAGTTGCTGAAGCAAGAAGGGCGGTGGTTAGAGCAACGGTGGTGCCGTTCTCGTGCTGAAGCCGACAGATTACGACATAGAGCTAGTTTGCAAGCCTATGCCATGCCTGTGTGGGCAGCAAGAAGGAGTTCTTTGCTACCTTCATAGCATCAGCGAAGTCTCATTCAGCGGAGCTTTTCCGGGTGGTGGGGGGGCTAGTCGGTTCGGCCTCCCTCCGCCTGTGCCCACTGTGACTTGTTTGTTGATTACTTCATGGATAAAATTGCTCGTATTCACCAAAACTTTGACACTACACTTATTACACTAGGAGAACTACACTAGAGGTTATAAAAGCCCCGTCTTGTCCAGTTTCATGGGATCAGTTTCAATGGGTGTTGCCTGCTGAAGCAGGGGATGTTCTTGGGGTGGTTAGAGCCACCTCTTGTGAATTACAGCCATGTACATCCTGGCTGGTTAAGGCCAGCTGGGAGACATTAGGACCGTTGCTGGCAGGGGTGGTTAATGCCTCCCTTTGGGAGGGCAGAGTGCCGAGATGCCTCAAAGAGAGGGTGGTGGAGCCTCTGCTCAAGAAACTATCACTTGACATTTACTCTCTTGCTAGCTTTTAGGGAAGGCTATTGAATGGGTAGTGGCTTGGCAGCTGCAGAAGCATCTGGACCGCAGAGGTTTGACTCCCTTGCCAGGTCTTCTAACAGGGATGGGTCACCGTGAGCACATTACACCAGTGCTCTGAGCTCTGCACTGGCTGGCAATAGTCTTCTGGGCCTGATTCACATTCTTGGTGCTTACCTATAAAGTCCTATATGGCCTGAGCCGGGCCCCATCTCACCCTCAGGCTTTTGGATTGATCCCTGCTGTCTGCTGGGAGCACCTTTCTTGAAGTCCCCTGCGTGGCTTGGGGGGCAACTATGGAGAGGGCGTTCTTGGTGGCTGCACCTCGGCTGTGGAACTCCCTTCCAGTGGAGGCTCGGGTGGCCCGGATCTCCCCTCCTTCCACTGACAACGTAAGAACTGGCTGTTCTGCCAGGCTTTTGGTGAGGGAGACGAGTAGGGTGGGGACTTTGATGGTTAGGGTGGGTTTCTTTTGTTTATTCTTTGACATCCCCCATGGTGGACTGTATTGTTATTTATATTGTATTTTTGCTGCCCTGAGCAGCTTTGGCAGGAGGGGTGGGGTAAACATTTGTAAAATAAATAAACAATAAAATTACTTCCATGCTTAATCGCTAGTGAGGCATCTAAGTGCCACTTCAAACCCTGAAAATATACCCTTTAGAAGCCTAACTCCCTCTGAAATCCATAAGGCATATGGTCCTGAGTGACTGTGGCTATGATCCCATTTGAAAGCCCCACTAGTACATGTGCTTTAAGGGTCACAGCCTAAGCCACTTTTGAAAATAGGACTAGGCTTCTAAGTCACTTAGGTACCTTTGAAAAATGTACAGTGCACTATCGTGAAAATGTCTCCTTACTATCCATCTGTGAATATGCTAAAGATGTGGAACTGAGAGGAGAAAAATGGAAATAAACGACTGGTTTTCCAACCCTTGGGGCTCGTGAGCTCTAGGTAAAAGTGCAGAGAAGGATTCACAATAGAAAAGCTGATTAGAAGGTCTGGTTTCGATCGCTGTGTAAGCAGGAAATGATGAATCTTGGCAGAGACCCAACAGGGAAACAAAGTGGTGAGGAAAGCTTATGCTGATGCTTTGGAAAGACGGGGGGAGAAAGAAAGCAGCTGGAAAGACAGGAGAAACAAGGACCCTGAAAATAGGAAATTACAGACATATTTCATTTCAGCAAAGTCTGAGAAATTGGTTATCACTGCCATCATCTTGTGAGTGGTTATTTGTTAACCGTTATCAAGAAAAACAGAGGAGGGTTAATTCTTCAACCAATAGTCTGAGAACAGGGGAAGTGACTTGGGGATTTGGTGTTAGCATAAATTATAACTTAGACTCCTTGTGCTCTATAGGAGCAAATAAAATTGTAAGGGAAAAATCACCCTCTCACTAGCAGAAGATAAATAGGTGGCACATAAGGTTTACAGGAGTTAAAATACTTGCTCCCCTCTAATTACCTTCCCCAGCTGTTAAGGAGATATTGTCGAGATAAAAATCATACACCTCCCTTAAAATGTACTTATCTCATCAGAATTTATTAATTTATTTTATTCATGATTTGTTAATATATTTATTTACTTTTCTTGGAAAACTTTTGAAGCCTCTAGACTTAACTACTAACTACTGCTTAACTGTTAAATGCAATATTATCTCCCTATTGAAGATGATAATGAAATAAATACAGGGTTTTGAAGACTTTCTCAAAATAGAAGGCAGTCAATCATGCTTCCCTGCCCCTTGTGTAATTTAACCAAAACCTGATCCAAGTCTCACTGAAATCAATGGAAAGACTTCGTATGACTTCAGTGGGAGTTCAGGGCATAGTGGCATGTGGTCTTCCTGGTCATACAAAAAGGTTCATTTCTTTCTGTTTTGAAAATCAGATGATCGGCAGAACCGGAAGGCATAGGATTTCCCAGATTTGTGTATTAAATTCGAGTGTTCATATCTTTGAATGAATCCTCAAATTCAAATTTGCAGTCTTTGAGAATATTGAGAAAATGTTAGTCCTTCATTTCTTTTGCATGCTGCAAAGTCTAACGTTGACTTTGAGTAGTTTGATTAATTTGGCTTGGATTAGTTCTTTACAAACAAGTCACTTTCTCTCTTGAATAATTCTGTACTACCAACCTAGGGTGTTAATAAACAAGACGGGTATTTATCGTGTTCCACAGGTGGGTGTCCACATGCCCATTTATCCATGTTTTGCCCCCACCCACCATGGGGCCACCACACACATAGCCCCACTCACAGGGGTATTAGAACATCTGGATCTTACCATGCAGGTGAATGCAGTCTAATGTGTACCCATCGGGTACAGGCAGCATTTCTGCACATCTAGGAGCACTTTTAGACGAGACGCAAATGGCGGCTGAGCCCTTTATCAGCCCCCATTGTTGCCACTCGTCTAAATCCCCGGCGTGCTTGAACGCTGGATCTCTGCCGCATGAAGCCGGCCGGTGATCCTGGCCCCTTCAAGGTAGATCGCCGCGGTGCCAGCTCTATGCCACACTTCCGGGTTCTTTGCCCGAGTGCGCACGTGCAGAAGGGCGTGCATGCGCACAAACACTCTACACCGTGTCTGATGCTCTTCTGAACATCAGACACGGCGTAGAGAGGAAGGCGGGGGCCCGATGCCGGCACGGAATGATTCTGCTTGTGAGCGGGATCATTTAAAAGCGCCCTAGGTCTGCCAGCACCAAAGAGTTGCAGGCAAAAATCCTAGAGCATCCAAGCAGCGACTGCTTCCTGCCACTCTCTCTGCTCTTGTTCTCACTGGGGATGCCAGTGAGGGCTGCCTGGATCCACAGAACATGTGAGTGGAGGCTGTCCCCACTGAACCCAGATTGCAACGGGCCAATGTCTTGTTAGTTAACACCCTCTGTTACACTTACCTGAAGGTTGTTTACCTGGCTGTAACTGACACAAAATTACTAGCTAATGAAGTGTGAACAAGCAAACTAAGGAACTAGTGTGAACTAAGGAAGTACACATATCAACCGCTGCCTTGCAAATGTCACAGGAGAGGGGTGCAAGAATCATGACAAATCTGAAAGCTGAATTTTTGACTGTCATTTTATTAAATTTGAGCTTCAGTTTGAAAATTCTTTTGAGCCTGAATAACTTAAGGATGAGTGTTAGGGATTTGGATTAATCCGTAACTGTTCAAAAATGGCGGTTACTGATTAATCTGAAAACACTGTGACGATTACAGATTCATACCATGAATCCGTATCAAAAATAATAAAAATGTAAAAAAAAAGAATCATTGCATATGTAAAAAATGTCTGCTTTGCCGCCTTTAACTACAATGACAACAGTAGCAGTGCCACCATTTTGGTTAAGGGTGGTGGCCATTTCACGCATGCACAAAACAGCCCAGCAGCCATTTCGCACATGCATAATGAGTTTTTTATATTTTAATTATTTTTTAATATGGATCTGTAATACAAATCCATAAAAAACCATTAAAAAACACAGATCTGAATCTGGAAATCCATCTGCTGTCCCATCCCTATTAATAATCAGAGATTGTAGCCTCCAAGCTTCAGTGGGACTTCTCCAGAGTACGTGTATTGTGGATTGTGGCCTGTGTTTGTCTTTTAGAAGGTGAAATTCTCAGCCTGAACAAGTTTTTATTAAAAACAGGGCTACAAAGTATGTATGCCTACTTCAAAAACTCTGTACAGCTAGGATGGAATGCAGCCAGCTTCCCATTTGACTATATGTGGTAATTCTTATAAGGAGAAGATTACATCTGTTTTCTTCAACCTAAGCTGACTTTGAGTGTTTCAGAGTACCAACTCAAGTTTTGAGTTTTGATTTTAGCCTATGGCCATACATAATTAACCCAGGGCCGGACTTAAGATTTTTGTGGCTCTGGGCACTTCTGAGGCTGCTGCCCCCCGAAGCCATGCCCCCCAGCCATACACCCCAAGTCATGCCAGGCTTCCCCCCCACCTTTGGAGAAAAAATAATAATAGAAAAACATAAAATAATAATACAAATTCTACTCACCCAAAGTGGGACACAGCCTCAGCTACTTCCCAGAACCCCAGTCTGGCACCATCCCCAGCCCCTGGCTGACCAGGCTGGGGGCTGGGCTGGTGGAGGACGGGCCAGGGAGTGAGCAGCTAGGGGCCAGGGAATGTGCGAGATGGGGGAACGGGTGGGGGCAGTCCAGGGAGCGAGTGGGTGTTTGGGCTACCGCTGTGAGTTATTTAAATGTATATGCTGCCCTTCTCATCAAGGCTTAAGGTGGCTTACAATCAATAAAAACTTCTTGCCTCCTAATCCTTGCCCTAACACATCCCACCCAAACCCACTCAACCTCATCTCTGCCTGCCAAACACCAGGCCAAATTAAAATGTCTTACAATGTTTCCAGAAGATGAACAGGCTTGGGCTTAAATGAACCTCCAAGGGGAAGGAGTCCCATAATCATGTGGCAGCCATCGAGAATGCCTTTCAGTGTGCCCTAGCTGTAAAAACTTCCCGCACAAATGTTCCATGCAAAAGGGCACTCCCGGCTGACCTCGGAAGCCACAACAGGACATGAGGGAAGATACCTGGGGCCCAAGCCATTTAGGGCTTTATAGGTCAAAATCAGCACCTTGAATTTATTTATAATTTATTTATTTATAAAAACTTGATACCCCACCCCTCCTGACACAGCAGTTCTGGAATTGCTGCATGGCAGGATGGGGCGGTATAGAAATCTAGAAAATAAATAAATAAATATAAATTGTGCCTGGAAAGCTATTGGTAGCCAGTGCAGATACTGGAGTACAGGTGTAATGTGCTCCTGGTGACCTGCATCCAACCTAAGACAGGCCGCCGCATTCTGCACCAACTGCAGCTTATTTGTTTATTTATTTATTTATATTTATTTATAAATATATTTGTATTCCATCTCCTCCTGCTACAACCATCTTGGGGAAGCTAACAGCATTTTAAACATATAATAAAATCCATTAAAATCAACATTTTTAACCCCAAATTAAAATAACCCAACACTAAAAGAATAAAACCTCACCCTAGCCCAACCCACCCATCCCATCTCCTTCGGCAAAGGCCCAGCGGAACAGCCAGTTTTTACATTGTCTACGGAAAGAGGGGAGGCCAACGGCCAGGTGGACCTCCAACGGGAGGTAGTTCCACAGCCGCGGTGCGGCCACCGAGAACACCCTCCTCATGTTTCACACCTGGGGAACCTCAAGGAGGGCACCCCCAGCCGACCACAGAGGTCGATCCAAGATCTGGAGGGTGAGGCGGTCCTGCAGGTAGGCAGGGCCCACGCTTTAAAGGTCAAAACCAACACCTTGAATTGGACCTGGAAGAGTATTGGCATGTGCATGTCATTTTCAGTACAACAATAATGATAATGAAAATTGTCATTTTCATTACCATTATTGTAATAATGAAACCGAAAAATAATAATAATGAAAATAGAAATTAAAATGACATTCTGTTTTTGAAATAAAGAGGGAAAACTAAAATGTATTTCTGGCTATAACATTTTTGTTTCTTATTTAATTCTGATGAAACTTGGGGCGAATGTACCCCCAATGGAGGGCACTGTGTGTACCAACTTTAGAAAATATTAGATAAATGAAACAGATTCTAGAAGCAATTGAAAGTTGTGATTTTAACAAAACCTCTATACACGTTCACAGATACACCTTCTTTATCTTCCATTCAATTTGCATGAAACATGTGACTACGGTGTCCCTCCACAAGCTTAAAACTCCTGTCAAGTTTCAGAAAGATTGGATAGAGGGTCCTGATGTTATAAGACATTAACCTGAAAATACATTTCTAGCTGTAACATTTGTATATCCCATCTTGTTTACAAGATATTTGGCAGGAATGTATCACATATCTTTCCTGTCATCTGTGCTAAACTACAGGGCAATTTTAATAAAGGGACCTAATTTTATAAGCAATTGATGTTGTCCCCATGAAGATATTATTCAGATAAATAGCAGCACATGCAGTGCCAGTCAGAGGCAGGCACCCTGCATGGCAGGGGGAGAGAGACTGTAGGAGGTGGAGCAGCCCAAAAGACTGACATACACAGTCTTCATTGGCCAATTACCGCATGCTTCCAGTTTTACAGGACTAATTGGTAGTGGCTTTGAGGCGGGCATAGGGGGCGGCCCTGAGGCAGGCATAGAAGAGACGTAACTGGGACCTTGGGGATAGCATCCCAGAAATCATCAGGAGACATTGGGCATTTTTACACACACCTTAAAGTTCTGGATTTTTCAATCTTCTGGGTTTACAATTCCACAAGTAAGTTCCAGATTCATTTATCACACACACACTGCCCTGAGTCAGTTCCTGAATGCATTCTTTACAGAAACACTGCCCCGAGGCACCTAAAGTAGCCACAGCTGTAGATTTGACAGGCTGCCATGGAAACCAAGTGACCACCGCTGCCTGGAGCAAAGCAGTTTACCAGGAGAACTTTTTACACACAAGTTCTGGGAGAAGTTCTATGCAGACGTTCAAAGAGCCGGATGTTTAAGATCTGGGTGAGTAGTTTAGACACAGAGAAAGTTCACGATGTAACAGCAAACATGCAGGAGAAATGTTTGTGTAAAAACACCCATAGTTTACACATCCAGGCTGGCTAATTATCATCACAATCACATCCTGCTGCACTGTGACAGAGGACATAAGAGAATCTCTATTGACGCTTTCCTAAACAGATGCTTCTGACTTCTCAGTAACAAGTGGGGGAGAGATATTGGGATGGTCACAGCACAGAATGAGGATATTTGATTGATCTTTCTGCTGGCCAATTGGCATCACAAACAGATCTTATACCACAGTGACACATAAGAGAATCTCTGCCATAGGCTCCTTCTCTGCATATGCTGTGCAGGCATGTAAAATTGGGACCCTTTATCACATCTTTCTGATATTTGGCAGAGATGATAGTGAAAAGGTGATATACAGCTCTGCCAAACACTGGTTGGACTACAAAGATGTTACAGTCAGACATACATTTATATGTTAATTGCTTATACCACTAGGACCCTTTATCCAATAATTCTAAAAGTTGGCAGAGTTATTAAATATGGGAAGGGGTACAATAGTGCCAAGTTTCATCTAAATTAAATGTGAGACAAAGAAAGTATAGCTAGGAATGTATATGAAGAGTTTTGTAAAATAAAATAATTCAACTGCTTCTAAAATTGGATTCTTATATTCAATCTTTTTGGAATTTGGAACACATAATGCCTTCCATTTGAGGTATATGAATCCCATGTTTCAGACAAATATAGTGAAAAACAAAAAAAATTACATCTGAAAATGTGTGTTCCATTGAAACTAATGGAAAATGAAAATTAAAGCAAAAACAAAATCGACAATTTGATATTTATGAAAATGAAAATGACAGATTTAAAGAAAAAAAATGAAAAATGAAAATGACATGGGCCTCTAGTGTACGCCTCTAATTGGCAGCCAGTGCAGAGAGCAGAGCACTGCAGTAATGTGCTCATGTCTGCCCGTCCCCTTCAGGAGTTGAGCTGCCATATCCTGCACCAGCTGCAGTCTCCAGATCATCCCCAAGGGTAGACCCACATAGAGCATGTTACAGTAGTCTAATCTTGAGGTAATAAAAGCATGGATGATCGTGGCCAGGTCCGAGTTCGAGACATATGGCCTAAGTCGACGTATCAGATGTAGTCGGCAAAATGCACCTTTCACCACAGGTGAACCATCCAGGCAGAGCTGTGGATCTAAGAGCACCTGCATATGACAGACCTGAGATACCAGGGGAAGACGGACCCCATCAATAATGGGGGCCACCACTCCCCTGGCTTTCCCCACAACCATCACTTCCATCTTGTCGGGATTTAACTTCAAGTGGCTTTCCCTCATCCAGTCCCTCATCCAGCTTACAAACACCGGGTAAGCACCAAGACTGCCAGACCTGGGTCTGATGAAAAAGAGAGAGATAATTGGGTGTCATCAGCATATTGATGACACCTTACACCAACCACTCTGACGACCTATCCACTGTTAAAAGTGGGGATAAGATGGAACCCTGTGGAACTCCACATGTGAGGCCTCGGGAAGAAGATTAATATCACCCAGCACCACACGCTGAGTTCTCCCGGCCAGGAAAGAGTAGGGATGGGAGAACACGGTTCGGATGTTTGGAGTTTGGACCGAACGTCCGAACTGAACTCTCGAATGACCAAACAGTTTGGTTATGTTGAGATTAGTTTGGATGAGTTTGGGGGCAGGAAAAACATATTTTCAGGAAAAAAAAAATTAAGTTGCGGTTTCGGTTTCGTTTCAGTTTCAGTTTCGATAGTGCTATTTTTGACTGTTCGGCCAACCCAAATTCAGCTGAACTGAACCATTGAACCCAAACTCGGGTTTCGAACCAAACGACCGAACATCTGAACTGCATTCTGTTTGCCCATCCCTAGGAAAGAGCGGAACCATTCAAGAACAGTCCCACTCATCCCTGCTTGGTCCCGCAGCCGAGTCAACAGCAACTCATGATCATTGGTATCAAATGCAGCAGAGAGATCTAAAAAATCAACAGGGTTGAATAGCCATGGTCCAACTCTTGGGAGAGGTTGTCAACCAAGGCCACAAGTAGAGTGTCCATGCCATAACCCGGATGAAAGCCAGACTGTGAGGGATCAAGGAAGTTTATCCAGTCCAGATGCTCCTGAAGCTGTTGAGCCACCACCCATCAATAACCTTCCCTACAAAGGGGAGGTTAAAGACTGGCCGATATCTGGCCAGGACATCAATATCCAATGACGGCTTCTTAAGCAGGGGTTGCACCACCACCTCCTTGAGGTGGTCTGGCACCCTGCCCTCCCTAAGGGAGGCATTGACTATCCTGGCCATCAAAGGTCCTAATGTCTCCTGGCTGGCCTTAACCAACCAGGATGGGCATAGATTTAATTCACAGTAGGTGGCTCCAACAGTCCCAAGAGCATCCCCTGTATCCGAGGTCTTGAAATTCATCCCATAAAACAGGGCAAGATGAGGCTTTAAGGGCTTCTGGCTCACCACTGTTAAAAGTGCTGTGTCAAAACTGTGATGGATTTGAGAGCAATTTTATCTGCAAAAAAGTTCACAAACAAGTCACAGCGAGAATTCAATAACTCTGAGTCCAGGCGGAGGTCGGTCGGACTGACTAGCCCCCTCACCATCCGGAAAAGCTCAGCTGGATGGGATTTAGTGGATGCAATGAGGGCCGCAAAGAAAACCTTTGCTGTCTGCACTGCACAGCATAGGTATATAACCAGACTCTGTGGGTACTTTCAGACATGACGCTAACCACCCTTTAACCACCCTTGGTGGTTATTTATGCATGTTGCAGGGCTGTATTAGTGCCCTATGCAGCCCTGCAACATGCATAAATAACCACCAAGGGTGGTTAAAGGGTGGTTAGCGTCATGTCTGAAAGTACCCTGTGTTTCAGTCGGTCAACTTCAATATGAGAACGACACCACTGTCGCTCTAACTGCCACTCTTCTTGCTTCATCTGCTGCAGCTCCTCCATGTACCACAGGGACCTGCGTTGTTGGCAATTCGGGAGCGGATGCCTGGGAGCCACACAGTTGATAGCCTCTGTCAACACAGAATTCCAAAAGGTCATGAGGTCATTGGGTGAGCGGCCATCGAAGTCAGAGGGGAATATCCCCCAGAGCATTCCAGAACCTTTCTGGTTCCATAAGCCTCCAAGGGCGATCCAACGTAACTGGTTCTGCACCTTCCCAGGGACCGATGTGTACCAGGATAGTGGCCTGGAGGAGATAATGATCTGTCCACAACAAGGGCACTGTTGATACCTCCCCACTAATGGATTCCAGTGCAAAATATCATGTCCAGGGTATGTCCTCCAACATGTGTGGGGCCCACAACTCTCAGAGATAGGCCCATGGTTGTCATGGCAGCCATGAACTCGCACTCGACCCCTCCAAGGCCGGGGTCGATGTGAATATTGAAGTCCCCCAGGACCATCGCCCTGGGGGACTGAAAGACTACCTCTGACACCAGTTCAGTCAGAGTGGACAGGGAAGCTGCTGTACAGGTAGGTGCCTGGTATATCAGCAGTACCCCCACTCTGTTTTCAGACAAATCCAACACCAGATGGAGGCCCTCCATTCCCATGATAGGTTGCACATGAAATCTCATCACAGACCATGTCTCCTTAAAAATAATGGCTCCACTGCCCCTCCCCCCATGTCCTTTCAGCTGTGGCTGATGCTGAATGGAGTATCCAGATGGAACAAGGTCAGCCAATACAGGCCCCGACTCAGTGTCCAGCCAGGTCTCTGTAATACATGCGAAGTCGGCTGACTGGTTCAGGATCACCTCCTGGACAGTAATTGACTTATTGGCAACCGATCTCACATTTATCAGCATCAAACCAAGGCCAGGGGCCCTCTGATTAATGATAACCTCATCACCTGACCGGGGGCTGTTGAGCGAGACAGATACAAGACATCTGTCCCGTCTCACAGATCTAATTTGCCTCCCAGAAGGAGCATAATTCCCCCAGCCCATCACGACCACTATGGCTGAAGACACACACACACACGGTTCGCACCCCCCAATTTCCCCGGTGGCCATCCCACCAGCCCCGCAAGGGAGAGCACCACCCTCCAATATTCCCCCCCCCCATCATCCTTTTCCACTGGAGGGTACCCCTCTCTCTCTGATGTCTGTTCAGTTTCTGAACAGAGATCAAGGGCAGCTGCACGTAGAACACATTACAGTAGACTAGCCCGAGGTTACGAAGGCATGGTCAACAGTGGCCAAATCTGAATCTGATAACAAAGGTTATCAGAAAGCCTTCTCACCTGATGTAATTGGTAAAAAGCGCTCCTGGCCATTGTCAGACGCTAGCAATCCAGGCGCAGCAATGGGTCCAAGAGCACCCCAAGAGCTGTGAATGTAACTGACCAAAGGAGACTGGACCCCATCAAAACCTGGGGTCCCTATGTTTCCCAGGTCATGGGCTGAGTATGGGATAATCCGTGAATGAATCCTTAGTCTGGGAAGAATCTATATTATGGACCTTAATCCTAATATGGATGCTTTATTATGCAGTTTATCCACTCCCACAGTTTAAGGTGGGTACAATTTAAAGTAACTCCCAATGGTAATAGAGGAAGTTTAGAAGATGCTCAGTAAATTTTAATTATAACCACTGGAAATAGTATATTTTTAAAGGGTTAATCTAATTTTAATGGGTATACATTAGGGAATTAATGCATCAAAGAGGAACCGCTACTGACCATGTCAGTTTATGCTCTTAAGTAAGGATTGTCTGCATCAAAAGGTGGAAACATAAATGATGACAGAGTGTCACCATCACACCACAATCCTGACCAGGAAGCCACTTGCAACCTAGTCAGGATCAGGCCCGGCCTTGGAACAAACGTTTATATGGCCTGGGCCTGGGGGTGGGGGGTGAGAAGTCGCACAAATGTCTGGCTGGCCACCCATGCCCCCACTCTGCGGCCGCCCCCACACTGCACCCAGCATCCTATTCACCCCCTATGACAGTCAGCCATGGCAGCCACCATTATGGTGGCCACTCTGGACTCGACAGCAACAGCAGCTATCCCAGGCTGTGACCCTGGAGGTCTCCATGATCACAGCCCAGACTAGCCACCAACATGCCTGGGGAAACTCTGGGGCAAACATTTGAATTGCTCTGAACAAATGTGACAGTGGTCCATGGACCAAAGTTGGTCCAAGCAGGCCTAAGGAGGCCACCGTCACATTTAACACCCAAAACTTACACGAGTAGCTTCATAGCAAGAAGATCGCAGATGTGGAGTCCTAGTGATGAGGAGCCTCAGAAAATTCTTTGTTTCACTTACAACTAGGGATGTGCAAACAGAACTGGGTTTGGATGTTCGGCCGTTCAGTTGTTTGGTTCAGGAACCGAGTTTGGGTTTAGTCATTCAGTTCAGGAACCGAGTTCGGGTTTGGTCATGCAGTTTGGCGGAGTTCAGTCCCGCCGAATGTTCGGCCGAGTTTGGAGGCTTGGGGCGCTCCAGGGACCCCCAGGGTTGCCCATGGCGGCATGGCAGGCTGTCAGAGACCCAGCAGCAGAAACCAGGAAGACTTGGTGCTTGGCACCTTGGGTTGCCCAGGCATTTCAGGCTGTCAGGCCTCCAGTTCTGCTCGCTCTATGCTGGCTGGGTTCTCCATTTCTAGTAGCCACTATCATGGCAGGTGGTGGCTGGCTGGCTGGCGACGCGAATCTTCACCGGGCAAGGCTACTTGACCAATTTGCAGAAGAGCTCATTGAGATTTGGTGAGTAGGATGCCAGTCTGCAATGCCCAGCCCCGTATGGGTACCATACCAGCCACCAAGCCCTGGCCGGGCCTCTTCCCTGCCTGTAACATAGGCCCCAGAACCCTGAGGGTGGGTCCTGGGGCTGGAGTGGCTGTTACTATCACGAGAATAGGGGAAGGGAAGGGAAAGGAGAGAGAAGAAGGGGGAAGAGACGGGGCCTCCTGGTCTGTCTCACACGCACTCAAGGGAAGGGGCGGTTTGCCTCGTTTAACTATGCCAGCCACAAGTGAAAGATGGTCCCTCAGGGTGGTATGTGGGCTTTCCCTCTGTCTTAGAAGTCAACCCTTTTCATCATCGGGACAACGAGAGCAAACCAATTGCCCCACAGGGAAGGGGGAGACAAAAGACTGCAAATCCCACTCACACCTATTGCTATGTGGGGCCCAGGAAACCGTGAGGGCTGGTGGGGAAAGGAAGGGATGGGGTGGACCCAGGGAGGGGGGAAGCAAGGGGGGGACCAAGGGGAGAAAGGAGCGGGGGAAAGGAGGACTTAGGGGAGTGATGAGGCAAGGGCAACAATCACAACTGGTACGAGGCGTATGGAAAACTTCACCACCAAGGGGCACAGGGGGGGAATAAGGTATAGGGGTCAAGGTGATCCACAGACTTGGGCTGACGCGTTCCACACAGACAAGACTTACAACAAGGGGTTAAAGCACATTCACACTCACTCACCTCTGAACTACGCCAAGCAGAGAAGGGGGGGGGGGAAACACAGGGACTCCCGACACTCTCTCTCTCTCTCTCTCTCTCTTAATACCAACAGGAAGGGTTTCAACTACGAGTCTCACTCAAGCAAGGGGCCAGTCTCTCGCAAAACGATCACCGGCAGGGGCTCCAAGCCCCGCCAGTAACCTTTATAGTCCCCTGCTCTCAGAGCGAGGCTATGGCGTCCTCCACCCTCCCTGGAAGCACGTCAGGGAGCGTTGTGTCAGGGCGGGGCTTCCCCTGATCCCCGTCAGGTGGCGCTAGCCCCTCCCTCTGCTAACGTGCTTCAGCTGTTGCTGTCTGCTGCTTCTTGCGGCGAAGGCCCTGGCGTTGCGCACGCCGCACGGGGGGGGGGCGCCGCCTGACAGTTACTTGATGCGGGAGAATGACAGCTTCCCGTGAGCAGAGTGGCAACTTCTGGATGAATTGGATGGACAGCCCACCATGCCTGTAACGTAGACCTCAGAACCCTGATGGTGGGTCCTGGGGCTGGAGTGACTGGCTGTTCCTTGATGTGGTAGAATGACTACTCCGTTTGAGTGGAATGATGGCCCCAGAACCCTAAAGGTGGGTCCTGGGGCTGGAGTGGCAGTTTCTGGATGAATTGGAATGACAGCTCCCACGTGGAGGGTCCTTATTTGCTTACAGCATGGTCTAGTGACAGCCGACTCTACTCCTGTTGGACACAGACAGCTATTTGGACTTAGAAGAGGTATCCAGCATAATCACTGAGGCAGGTGAGGAAATAGCCAAGAGGAGCTTGCTTGTTGGCTGGCTGGCATGGGTCGAGCAGCAGCAGGGGCCTGGCCAGGGCTTGCAGGCTGGCAGCACCCTCACTCAGCCGGGTGTTGCAGGCTTGGCTCGTACTCAACAGAACTCAAGGAGCTCTACTGCCAATTGGTCAAGCCTTGCCCAGGGTGAATCACATGGACACCCAGTATCAGACATTGGATTGCCCGGTCTCAGAACCCGTGGCACAGCAGAGGCGGCATTGTCAATAGCAGCAGACATTGGATTGACCGGGCACAGAACCCGTGGCACAGACAGCATAGGCGGAATTGGCAGCAGCAGCAGACATTGGATTGCCAGGGCACAGTACCCGTGGCACAGCAGACAGCAGCAGCAGGATTTGTCTGTGCACAGCACCCATGGATGGAAGGAGCCAGGATGGTAGGATTTGCCAGGGAAGAGCTTCCAGACAGCAGCAGACGGCAGCAGCAGGATTGCATGGGCACATTTGGATTGGCCAAGGCAGAGCACCCACGGACCAGCAGACAGCAGTGGCAGGATTACCAGACCAGTGGGGCACATCACCCAGGGTTGCCCGCAGACAGGCACCGTGTCATGAGAGGCAGGCAGGCCATGGCAGGGTTTCAGATTTGCCCACAGGGTGGGCAGACAGACACTTTGGCATGAGCAGAAGGCAGGCAGACTGAGCAGGCTTTGATCTAGACCATCTGGGCAGGCATGCGGTTAGGCAGCGTGGCATGAGAGGCAGGCAGACTGAGGCAGGGTTTGAGCTTTGCAACCTGGGCAGGCAGACAGGCAGAGTGGCATGAGCAGAAGGTAGGCAGACTGAGACAGGCTTTGATCTAGACCACCTGGGTGGGCGGGCGGGCAGGCAGGCAGCCAGCCAGTGTGACATGAGCAGAAGGCAGGCAGGCAGACTGAGGCAGGTTTTGATCTAGACCATCTGGGCGGGCGGGAAGGTGGGCAGGCAGTGTGGCATGAGAGGCAGGCAGACTGAGGCAGGGTTCGAGCTTTGCAACCTGGGTGGGCAGGCAGACAGACAGTGTGGCATGAGCAGAAGGCAGGCAGACTGAGACAGGCTATGATATAGACCACCTGGGTGGGCGGGCAGGCAGGCAGGCAGCGTGGCATGAGCAGAAGACAGGCATACCTAGGCAGACTTTGATCTAGACCACCTGGGTGGGCGGGTAGGCAGTGTGGCATGAGAGGCAGGCAGACTGAGGCAGGGTTCGAGCTTTGCAACCTGGGTGGGCGGGAAGACAGGCAGCGTGGCATGAGAGGCAGTAGGGAAGGCAGGCTGGGACCTTGGCAG
This sequence comes from Sphenodon punctatus, assembly GCA_003113815.1. Lineage (NCBI taxonomy): Eukaryota > Metazoa > Chordata > Lepidosauria > Sphenodontia > Sphenodontidae > Sphenodon > Sphenodon punctatus. The sequence continues at coordinate 2,267,989 of QEPC01012801.1, forward strand.
GGCACTCGGCTAGGCTGGCGAAGACTGTGCAGTGCGTGCGAGAGAGCCAGTCAGATAGGTGGGGCAAGATCATCTAGCCAGAGGCCGGGTGGCATGCTTACAGCTTCCCAATGTCACCCTTGTTACCAACAGGACTATTGATTAATTATTATTTGCTATTTGTGGAGGCTCTAATTATGTTTGTGTTATTGGGAATTTATTCCTAAATTATTACTGGGTTCCCCTGTTGGTTAACAACTAATTTAATTCAGAGACATTGAATGAGTCAGATTTGTTTGAATAATCAGCTGTTTTATTGAAAGTAAGCATNACTCCACCATCACTCCATCTCCAGGGGAAGCTCGAGGAATCCCAGCAGCAGAAGGTTCACCTTGATGAACAGCAACTGCTCCACCAACTTGTCCCCCAGTCTCAGGCAGTGCGGAGAGCAAATGTCCCCCGCCATGGAGAACACCTGCTCACTGGGGTCACTGGTTGGTGGGCAGGACAACAGACCCTTGACCACTTTGGACAGGGCCGGCCACATGTTGGTCTTGCCGGTCCAGTAGGCCAAGGGATCGCTGCTGGGATAGATGCATGGCTCCTCCTCCAGGTAGGTCTCCACTGCTGCTGAGGCACCGTCATACTCCCTCTTGTAACTCTGACTGGGCACCACCTCCACCACTGTCCTCAGCCACGCTGCTTGCCCTATTGTGTACGGCCCCATGCTCCCCAGAGTGGCCTGCACATAGGAGGAGCTCCTGCTGCTGCTGGCAATAGAAGTGCTGCTGCTGCTCATCCTGCTGCTGGTGCTGCTACCGCTAGGGCTGGGGGCAGGGATAGACCTCACCAGCTGAAAGGGGTGGCTGCTCCCACTCTCACCATCCCCAGGGGCATCCTCAGCCACGCTGCTTGCCCTATTGTGCACAACCCCATGCTCCCCAGAGTGGCCTGCACATAGGAGGAGCTGCTGCTGCTGGCAATAGGGGTGCTGCTGCTGCTTTTCATCCTGCTGCTGCTGCTACTGCTAGGGCTGGGGGCAGGGATAGACCACGCCGGCTGAAAGGGGTGGCTGATCCCATTCCCACCATCCCCAGGGGTGTCCTGCTGCTGCCATGGACTCTCCATAGCCCACTCTACCTGTCAGACCCTCTCCACCAGCTCATCCTTCCAGTGCCCATAGAGCTGTGTCTGACATGCCACACTGCCCTTGACCCTGGGGTCCAGCATGGTTGCCAGAATGTATTCCGCCTGCCCCAGGAGCATGTCAAAATGTGCCTTCAGCCCTGCCTTCAGCTGCCGCACCAGGTCAACCACCTCATTGGCCAGCTTCCTGCCCTGAGGGTCACAATCCAGCCCCTGGAGAATCTCCTCCAGCCTCCTCAGGAGACTCTGCACCAGAGGGGTCACCTGGCTGAGGGTGGCCATGGACGAGCTCACGATCTCCATCACGGCTAGGAACAGTCTCAAAACAAAGACCGTGTGTGCCAGTATCTCCCATTCTGCCCCATTGTACCCTGGAGGTGCCCCGCTCAAGCATCAGGAATGTGGAATTCTACCTGGTGGACACATCCTGCACCAGCTGGTGCACTGGGGAGCCTTGCTCTGCCTGCTTTGCCTGGAGGAGGTTGCTGCCCTTCACGCTCCGGTTAAAGAGATCGGCCAGCTTCCTCCCCCGCTCGATCAGGGAGCTAAGGGTGCCTGCCCCAATCTCCTTCTCCCCCAAGCCCAGAGTGTCCCTGACCACCAGGTGAAAGGTGTGTGTGGCACAAGGGATGTTCGTGAAGCCCCCCTTGTGGACTGCCCTCAGTATATTGGCCGTGTTATCAGTCACTACACAACCCTTGATGAAGGGTCTGCCTGGCGTGACCCACTCCCTCACCATAGCAGTCAGGGCTTCCTCTGTGTTCTGGGATGTGTGCATTATTTCTGCCTGAAGCAGGACCCACCTATACCCCTCCTGCCACTGCCAAACGCTGCCTCCGGGTCTTGCCACCAGTGCGCCGTCATTGCCAGGTAGGTGTGCTGCACATTTTGACTTGACCACAGGTCGGTGGTGAAGTGGATGGTGGCACCCCCAGCCCCTGCCAGCTACTCCCTCATCCGCTCCTTTTAAAGCCTGGTACAGGGCTGGCACCACCTGCCAACTCAGGGTGGTGTGCAATGGCAGCTTAAACTGGGGGGCCAGGAACCCAATCATACGTCTAAACCCCATGTTCCTGAACACGGAGAAGGGCTGCCCATCCAGAGCAATCATTTCACCCACCATGCTCGTGGCTTTCACTTGAAAGCCACGCTGCCCTCCACGTCTTGCAGCTGCTGATGGACTTGGCAGCTGCCCTCACCCCAGCTCCTCCATGGTGGACTGATGCTGCTTCTGCTGCTTCTCCCCCCTAGCAGCAATACTGCTCCTGTTGCTAGACGCGGCTGTTGGAGCAGGACGCTTGCCCGCTGAAGAAGGTGGACGACTGGCCGCTGCAGTCGGGAACCCACTGCCCCTGCCTGCCTGCTTAGCAGCACATCGCTGTAGCATGCTTTCAGGTGCCTTGCCATGGCAGTTGTGCCAAGGTTGGTGAGCACCTGCCCATGCTTCACCACCTTTTGGCACAAAGTACACTGTGCCTCCCTCGGATCATCCGCCTGCACCAACTTAAAATACGCCCAGACAGAGGATTTTTTGCCCCCTCCTGCCTTCTGGTCTGCACCAGGTGATGCACCGCTGCCAGCGCTGCTGGGAGGTGCAGAACATGATGGCAACACAGCTCTCGGAGGCCCAGCCATCGCCTCAGCTGTCCCTCCGAGAACTGTGTTGTAGATAAAATAAATGGCTATAATAATATAATATAGCTGTTGATATAATAAATGGAATTTTATATCTACAAAGGCCTAGTCCTGCAAACACACTATAAAATATGAAAACTGAATCACTACACACTATCTCTGTCTATCTCAATAACTAAGCTACCTTCTACATCTCTCTCTCTCTCTCTCTCTCTCTCTCCCCCTCCCCATCCCAGGAATTGGGGCGGGGGGGGGGGGAACACAGACGGCTCACAACAAACAACACAGGGAGGGGTACAAAACTGAAATGAAACCTAAATCAATCTAATGCTACTCTAAATAAATCCAAAAACAGGGGAAGGGAATCAGGGATGGAATATATAGTGGGAGAAGGGGAGGATTTAATGGAGGGTAGGAAGAAAGAACACAGGGAGGGTTTAAAAAATAAAAAATAACACCTAAATCTAGCTAATCTAATCTAAATAAATGATACTAGGGAGGTAAATGTGTGGGATGGGTGAAATAGGAGGACGATGGCAATGGATTAGGAACACAAACTGCTAGGAGAGGGAAACTTCTGAAAACGCCTGCTGACAGGATCAGTGGCTAGCTCAGAAGGAGTTGGAAGCGGGGAGGGCAATGACTTTTGTTACTTGCTGTGCCTGCCTTACCACAAGCCCCATTGACTCTGTGCAGCCTAGCCCCCTGTCCCCCATGTCCAATCGCAGACTGCAAAGCCAGTGGTCTGAGGAGAAAAGGGATGGGTGATTGGGCAGGCTGGCTGCTAGTCCAAGCCTCTCCACGCATGGTGCCAGGAAGTCTGCTCCTCAGCTGTCCCCCACCCCCAGGCCTCGCAGTCACGTTTTTCCTGCCCGAACTCATCCAAACTCACCTGAACGCGGCTGAAGTGTTCGGTCGTTTCCGAGTTCGGATTGAGTTCGGTTTGGTCGTCCGAACGGACTGAGTTCGGTCCGAAATCCCGAACCGCGTTCGCACATCCCTACTTACAACCACTCAGCAGTGCAGACGTTTAGAATAACCTTAATCCTAGAGGTATGTAGATCTCCAGAACTAAAAAAATGAACTTGTAGCAGTTTTTCACTTTCCTCTTTTGAAAGAGTTACTGTGGGGAATATGGAATGGAATGGGATTGCAGGGGATAGGGATCTGACATTTGAAAAGGTATGGTTTGTGTTTGGGGGGCTAAGGTATGAGCAGGTTCTAAACCAATTCAGTTTAGCCATCCCTGTGAAAAAATGACTAGCATCTTATTGGCGTACCAATCTTGATATTATTTGTAAAGCTAATCCAGGTAAAGCACGTATCATAGTTTCCATAAAATGCTCAACTAAGAGGATTTTGTTTTATTGCTAAGAAAAAAATCCACAAAAAGGCAATCAGCCAATGATTCAGCTGGTCAAAATCCAGTTATGAACACCTGCTACCATCTGCCTTGATTTGAACTCTGTTTGTTTGTTTGTTGTTAAATAGGGATTAAGCATCAAAAAAGCCTAAAATATCTTCTGACCAGAAATAATTATTTTAGTTGCAGTTTTATTTTTAATAAAGAATTTCACATTAGAAGGGTCAAAAGAGCAATGAAAAGCTTTTTCAGTTCGGGCATTACTGCTTTCTCCTTCCTCACATTGACTCTTACTATCTGACAAGAGTAATACAGAGCAAGAACATGAACCTCTCTTCTAGCTAGATACCACTTTAAATAAACTTTATGCATTTTAAACAGGTTTTTCTAAGTCTGTGTGTGGTCTGTCATTTCTAATAGGTAACAGTGAAATGCTAAAAATAATGAATGTTGGAATTCTTGGCAGATTTTCTAAACTCATTACTTGAGATGAGACCTTCCAATTAGTGCCAGTTAATGAGACTTTTAGTAAGGCTCACTGTGAAGATGAGGGTACATTAGAGTGATTGATTACTGCCATCTCACTATTGCTTTGGTGATTTTGCCTTTAGCTCTGTTACAAGAGAAACCTACTGGCTCTAAAAGAAATTCTCTTCTCAGATTCAAATGAAACAGTGCCAGCCCTTTACAAGTCTCTCAGGGATTTTATGGCTTTACATAGGACCCTTAAACTGTGTATTTTATGGGCAGCTGCATTTGCCACACTTAGCAACCATTCCTATAATTTCACTACTCATGCCAAGCTAAAATAAAACACCTCTGGTGCGTCTTCTGAAACTTTCCACTCCAGATAAGGCCAATGCATGTTTCTGGCAATGTTTCTTACAGAGGTTGGTATAATTAGGCTTTCTTTCATGTATTTATTTGGCAAAAGACCATTTTTCCACATTGATCTGAACTCCGAGAGGGCAATATTCCATCTGGCCTTAGGCTCAGAATTTGCCTCTTTCATCAGTAAAACCTTGGGGATCTGTGTCTTATTGTATGTAAATAGCTAGCCTGGTGGTTTGTCTCTCCCTTTATAAATAGCTACTTTCCAGGCAGTGAGTGGCAGAATAATATTTCCAGGCATTTCATATGTATGTGCAGAAGATAGAGGCAAACGTATTACCAGCTGTCCTCCTGCAAACCCAGTTGCCCTTGTTGTCTTCCAGTTAGTGGCCAGACACCAGGGCTGATGTATCTGACCAGCTTATTATTCTATCTGGTGGTAGGACTCTCGGTGTCCTGACATGGAAATAATTATAGCTAGAGATGTAAGGGGTGAGCCCTCCACACATTTCCTGTCCCTGCAATTCCAGAGATATGGGGGCAGGGCTTATATGGGTCAGTATTCTCCACATATTTTAGCCCAAAGTTATACTCATGCTTGGTGATAATTTAGAAGATAGACATACCATTCATTAATTCAGTTTCTACCCTGCCCTTCCTATAAAGGCTCAGGGCAGCTCACAAACCATACATAAGCATACATAAAAGGCATTTTAAACACCTAAACTCCACCCACCAACCCTCTACCTGACCCCTTTACCCAATCCCACCCAACCCTATCCCAGCCTGCCAAACGCCTGGACAAACAAATAGGTCTTGCATCTCTTCCAAAAGGTGAGCAAACTCAGGCTTAGACAGAACTCCAAGGGGAGAGAGTTCCATAATTATGGAGCAGCTACCATGAACGCCTCTCTGCATGTCTGCGCTGTACAAACTCCGACCTCAGAGGCCGTAACACAACATAAGGTAGGAGCTAATCTCTTTCAAATACCTAGGGGCAGGGGTGGGGGCAGAAACTGTTTATTTATTTATTTATTTATTTATTTATTTATTATTATTTTTAATTTTCTAGACCGCTCCCTCCTGCCCAATGGCAGTCCAGGGTGGTGAACAACATAAATAAAACTACAATATAAATACAATAAAATCATAACAATTAATAATCTACTAAAAGGGTGCAGTAAAAACTAAAAGGTTATAACCCCTCTCCCACCCACTGCCCTCCCCCCTCACCAAATGCATGGCAAAACAACCAGGTCTACAGTATTTATGAAAGGAAGGGAGATCCAGGGAGAGGTGAATCTCTGCCGGTAGTGAATTCCCAGGCCGCGGTGCAGTCACCAAGAACACCCGCTCGAATGCGGCCACCCTGGAAACACAGGGGACCTCCAAGTGGGTGCCCCCAGGCAGCCATCCGTATAAGCTGATTCAGGACACGAGGGGTGAAGTAATCCCACAAAAAAGCAGGGCCCAGGCCATATAGGGCTTTAAAGGTAATAACCAACACCTTGAATCGGACCCGGAAGACTATAGGCAGCCAGTGCAGGGAGTAGACCACCAGTGTTAAGTGCTCCCGGCGACCTGTCCTTGTAAGGAGATGGGCTGCAGCATCCTGCACCAGCTGCAGTCTCCGGATCGTCACCAAGGATAGCCCCAAGTAGAATGTGTTACAGTAGTCTAAAGGTATGGATGACAGTGGCCAGGTCGGAGTTTGAGATGTACGGTTGAAGATGTCAGACCAGATGTAATTTACCAAATGCACTCCTTGTCACAGCTGCCACCTGATCATCCAGGTGGAGCTGTGAGTTGAGGAGGACACTGAGACTCCAAACCTGGGGGCCTAGGGAGGGATGCACCCCATTTATGATGGGGGCCTCCACTCCCTCACCTTTACCCACCAACATCACCTCCGTCTTGTTGGGATTCAGTTTCAACTGGTTCGCCCTTATCCAATCCCCTACCCCAGCCAGACACTGGATAAGCACTGAGACTGCGGGGCCTGGGTCAGATGAAAATGAGAGGTACAACTGGGTGTCATCAGCATATTGATGACACTAGACTTCAAACCCTGTCACGATCTTGCCCAGTGGATGCGTATACACGTTAAACAGGAGAGGGGACAAAATAGATCCCTGTGGAACTCCACATGTGAGAGCCCAGGGGCAGGGGCGTAGCTACCATGGCACGGGGGGGCGCATTTGAGCCCGGGCCCTGCTCTCTGGGGGGCCCGCAAAAGCCATGGGGCCCAAAGGGATCTGCCCGAGGGGTTGTTTTTTTTTGCCGAGGCTCCACCTGGGCCCCCCCACCCCACCCCTTCTCCTTCTGCCACCGCCGCCTGCTGGGTCCACACTAGCAGCTACCCGTCGGACTCGGAGCCCCTTAGCCCCACCTCCACACGCACGCCTGGCCCAACGTCGCACGTTGCGTGTGTGTACTGCGTTCCCTGGCATCGGCGTTTTTTGCTTCAGCCCACCACGAGGCAGGCAGGCTGGCTGGCTGTTAGTTTGAGGCTCCCTGCCATCCCACCCCTTGGAGCCGCCGTTCCTTGGCTCCCCCTGGGCCCGGGCAGCAGGTGGGACTTGGCTGGCGAGGTGCAGGGCACTGCCTGGCTCACGGGTCAGATCCTGTGCCAAAGCGGCGCAGCCTCCTTCTCTGGAGGTGCATCCTTCCCCCCGCAGCCAACTAGGCGGTTGCTTTAAAAGGCGCTGCTCCCCGCACCGCCCAGCGTCAGCAGCAGCAGCCACCCGGGCCCCGCACAGACAGTACCCGGTGAGCTGAGCGCTTCTCCTCCTGCACCAGCTGCTGCTGCTACCATGCTGCGGTGATCCCTCTCCACGGCTTGGCTGCTGATCGTGCTGCCCGCCACCTGCCTGGCCTGGTCTACACCAACCACTGGGCCGTGGGGGGGCCGGCCAAGGCGGAGAGGCTGGCCTTGCTCTATGGCTACAGGAACCTGGGGCAGGTAAGCGGCGCCCTGGGGGGGCGTCTTGCTGTCCCTTTCCACTGCCAGCTGTCATTGGGGGTGCCCTGGAGAGGGCTGTGTGCTGCTATGGGGACCCCCCCTTCCCCTAGACCACAGGGCGCTGGGATGGCACCGAGCAGAGTTCAAGGGGGTTTTCCCCAGGCAAAGCAATGCAAGTCAATTCTCATCCCGCCCAACGGCTACCCTGGGTGTTTGCAAACTGCTGGTTCTCTGGGAACTGGAAGTTTGAAAGTCCTAGCTGAGTCCAAGGAGGATCCCTAAGTCACTCGCTCTGGATGCTGCTGCTAGAGCATTTTGTAGAATCAGAATGGGCAGCAAGCTCATTGTGCCCGTGTGCCCTGCCCTCCCTCCCAGCTACCCAGTTCTCTCCCTCGCAGACACACACAACGCGAACTCCACTTTAACATCGCCTTAACCTTAACCTTTAGTATCTGCATGTTGCAGGGCTGCATAGGGCACCAATACACCCCTTTTCTGATTCATTTTCAGCAACGCCTAACTTTGCTTAATGGTTACAAACAGATGTACCAAACGGGCAATAGTTAGCTGAATCCTGACAGAAGGAGACCAGGCAGACTCCCTGGGGAGCTGCAAAGTGAAAATGAATCAATATTTAATTTTTGCTGAAGGAAAATGTGCCCGTATCCATTTAGACAGTTTATGAAGCTGTTTATATTATTTTTCATGCCCACTTTGTGAGGGAGCTAGATTGAGTGTGTGTGTGTGGGGGGGTTATTTTGAGAGGGGGAAAAAATAAAGCCCTGGTTTGTTTCACAAGTCATTGCTTGAAGGAAACTAACACTTTCTCGCTAGCAACTCGAATTGATCTCATGAGTAGAGCAACGAGTTGACGTGTGTGTGTGTTTTACAAGATTGTTCTGATTATTTGGTGTAAGTGAGAGGTAACCTGGGATTAATGCTCTTTAACATGCATTAATGTTAAATGCATGTTAAGGTCCTATCCCTTAAGCCCCACCCACTTTGGGGTTTTGGAGCGCGCGCGTGCTTTGCACGCACGCACATAGAGGGCCCATAACTGAGACTTGAGCCCGAGCCCTTCTCAACCTTGCTACACCCCTGCCCAGGGGATAGTTGTAAAATCCCCCAGTACCACACTCAGAGATCTCCTGGCCAGGAATGAGCGGAATCATTCAAGAACAGTTCCACCCACCCCAGCACGATCCTGCAGGTGAGTCACCAACCTCCCATGGTCAATTTTGTTAAACATTGCTGACAGAGCTAACAAGATCAGAAGAGTGGATCAACCCTGATCCAACTCTCGGCGCAGATCGTCGATCAGGGTCACAAACACAGTCTTGGTGCCACACCCCGGACGAAACCCAGACTGCGAGGGGTCAGGGAAACCGATGCAGTCCAGATGCCCCTGTAGCTGTTGGGCCACTACCTGCTCAATAACCTTCCCTAAAAAGGGAAGGTTAGAGACTGGCCAGTAGCTGGCAAGAGTATCAATGTCAAGAGATGGATTCTTGAGAAAGGGTCGGGCCACAGCCTCTTTCACGCACTCCACAACCCTGCAATCCATAAAGGATGCATTGACAATCCCGGACAGCAGTGGCTTTTGCCAGCCAGGACAGGCATGGATTATGATCACAAGTCGTGGCCTGCAACTCCACTACATCAGTGGATGATACCTGCTGAAACCGATCCCATAAAACTGGTCCAGATGGGGCATCCATAACCTCTGATACTAGTCTTTAGGGCTCTAAAAGTCAAAACCAGCACCCTGAATTGTGCCCAGAAAGCTATTGGCAGCCAGTGCCGATTCTGGAGCACTGGTGTAATGTGCTGCCAGCGACCCACCCCCAACAGAAGTTGGGCCACCACGTACTGCACCAACAGCAGCTTCCAAACAAACATCAAGGGCAGCCCCACATAGAGCGCATTGTAGTAGTCCAGTCTTGAGGTTACAAAAGCATGGATGACAGTGGCCAAATCAGAGTCTGATATAGAAAAGGTCGCAGCCTTCTCATCAGATGAAGTTTCTGAAAAGCACTCCTAGCCACTGCCTCAACCTGGTCATCCAGGTGTAGCAATGGATCCAAAAGCACTCTGAGCCTGTAAACCTGAGTTATCAAAGGAGGCGGGACACCATCAATAACAGGGGTCCCTATGCACCCCAGGTCACATGAACAGCCAACCGTCATCACCTTGGTCTTGTCTGGATTCAGCTTCAGTCAGCTCACCTATATCCAGTCCTCAGACAGGCCCCTGGTAAGCAGACAGGCCCCTGGTAAGCACCAAGACTGCAGGACCAACGTCAGATGAAAGAGAAAGAGTTGGGTGTCATCAGCATACTGATGGCATTTTACTCCATATCTCCTAACAATCTCATCCAGGGGCCTCAGATACACATCAAACAGGAGTGGGGACAAGATGGAGCCCTGTGGGACATGATGAGGGAGCTCACCCCTCTCTGGGTTCTCCCTGCTAGGAATGAGCAGGACCACTCAAGAGCGGTCCCGCACACCCTTGCCAGGTCCTGCCAGCAGTATTAACAACACCCCATGGTCAACTGTATCAAAGGGCACCAAAAGATATAACAAAATCAACAGGGATAATGTCCCCTGTAAAGTTCCAAGCAGAGATCATCAACCAAGGCCACAAGTGCAACCTCAGTGCCATTCCCAGGGCAAAAACCTGACTGACATGAGTCCAGGAATCCAACAGCAGCAAGATGTGCCTGAAGCTGTGAGTCAACCACCTGTTCAATACATTTTCCTAAAAAGGGAAGGTTAGAGACAGGATGGTAGCTGGCAGGGTGTCAACATCAAGAGATGGTTTCTTGAGTAGGGGATGGACAACTTCAGTTTTGAGGCTGTCGGGCATCCCGCCCTGACAATCGCAGCCAACAATGGCCCCTGTGTCTTCTGGGTAACTTTCACGAGCCAGTACAGGACTGGATCTAATTCACAACTGGTCACCCACACTGCTTCAAGCACAGCCCTTGCATCAGTGGGTGAGACCTATTGAAGTCAATCCAAACAAACTGGACAAGATCGGGCCACCCCAACCCCAAACTCTGACTCTGCTGTGGGTGTGCATCTGTAACATTTTCTATTAGTTGCGAAAACAAATGGAGCCCCATTCATGTTTGTAACTAATGTTATAAAAATGGATGAATATGCAAATGATTGTCATTTGCGTTCACCTGTTTTCTTTTAAAAATAAAAACTATAATAATAATAATTAAAAAGGGCATATGCAAAATGACCCCCCCAGGACTGTTCTACGCACGCGCACTCTTTTACAAAATGACACTGGCAGCATTGTCACAATTTTGGAAAAGGGCTGTGCATGCAAAGAACAGCCTGGCCGCCATCTGCACATGCACAGTGATATTTTAAAAAAATTAATTTTTAATTAAAGAAAGAGAGAGAAAATGGTAGGGTCATTTACAAAAACCTCTGAAAATGAAGGGGTTTTTGTAAACAAAAATGAAAACTGTAGGGGTGTCTTCTACACACCCCTAGACTCTGCACTCAAATTAGCAGCACCCAAATCAAGCCAAATACAAGTGACTTTATGTGCAAAGTAGGTGACAAACTCATCACAGCGGGCAGATAATGACTTTAACTCTAGGTGAAGACAGCCCAGATTCAATAATCTATTCACCATCTGGAAGAGCTCCGATGGATGGCACTTTGCAGGTGCTATGGCAGCAGCGAAGAAAGCGTTCTTTGCTACTGCCACAGCCATGGCATGGTCCTTCAAAACAGTCTATGCCACAATTGGTCAGCTTTGGTGTGAGTTGAGTGCCACCTGCATTCTAACTGTCTACCTCATGCTTTAGCAGCCTCATATCCTCCATATATCAGTGGGATCCACTCTGTCGCCATGGAGGAAACAGACACGTGAGTGCTAGGGATGGGCAAACGCGGTTCGGTAGTTCGATGTTTGGCCCGAACTCGGCCTGTTCGGACAACCGAACGCAAACCAGAACGCGAGCACGAACGTGAACATACCGAACAGAACAGAACACCGAACGGCGAAATGGCGAACACACCGAACAGATCTGAACACCGAACGAAGAAATGGCCAAACAGTTCGTTAAGTTCGGATTGCGTTCGGTTGTGTTCGGATGGCTAAAACGTGGTCTGTCAGGTCACTGGAAGGCCAAATGTAGGGGGAAGTCATTTGACTCAGCTAGGAGCAGACTTCCAGGCACCAGGGGTGGAGGGTGGAGAGAGTGGCTTCGAGTAGCAGCCAGCCTGCCGAATCACCATCTCTTTTCGCCTCAGACCACTGGCTTGGCAGTCTGCAATTGGCCA
>QEPC01012801.1:2283835-2305034 GCA_003113815.1 Sphenodon punctatus
CTTTTTTTTTTTTTAAAACAAGGATCTCTCTCTCACCCAACACACAAACCGAACCAAAACACACAGCCAGCCAATCCAACAAAGTCACACACAGTCAAACACAGCCAAAAACACACCAACTGAGTCAAACACACACTCACTCGCCACACAGCTCCGCACGCACACAAATTTCCATTTTTCGGTGCTTCCGCTTTCGATTTCGGGCTCTAGCGCGATTTCAATGACTGAACACGAACTCGCCGAATGGCCGAACGGCCAAACACGAACAGGCGAACATGAACTCGGCGAATGGCCGAACACGAACGGCCGAACACAAACAGCCGAACACAAACGGCCTAACACAAACGGCCGAACACGAACGGCCGAACACGAACGGCCGAACACGAACGGCCAAACATGAACGGCCGAACACGAACCATGGTCTGTTCGCCCATCCCTAGTGAGTGCCACTGTGTTGATAGCCTGCATCAACACATCATTCCACAAATCAACCAGGGCATCTACAGAGAGGCTGTCAAGGTCAGCAGGTATGTCCGAGAGAGCTCTGCAGGGATGACTCCAAGGGGTAGCACATGCTCCTCCAAAATATTTCCCATTCTGCCATCCACCTGACTGGAACTTTACAGCATACTGTCAAACAGTAACACAGTAATTGTAAAGGTAAATAAATTATTAACAACACTATTTAACCCCATTATATAAAGTATTATTTAATGTATAGCAAAATCCTTGTTCCCCGAATAATGGTCTTTGCCACCTCATTGCGCCCCCCAAAACTAGTTGTTCTAGAGCCACCCCTGGAGTTCTGGAATCCTATTGGATCCATAAGTCTCTAGGGGTGGAATATCCTAAATGGTCCACCATCCCAACGGGGGCAAAGGAGGACAGGGATCTGGACCCTCAGAAGTCATGCTCTGACCATGGCAATGGTGTCGTAACAACACCCTCAATAATCGAACCCCCTGTTTCCAGGTGTGAGGTCTCGGGAAAGGGGGAAAGGAAACCCACAGACCTGACTCCCAACCTCAGCTAATTCACTCAAGGGACTGCCGTGGCGTGGGAGGTGCTCACAGTTCTGTTGGGAAGAAGATCCCCTCAGGATAATGGTTGGCCCTAGAGGTTCCTGGGGGAACGAGGCTGTATCGTCATAGGGGAAGAGACCAACAGAGAGCGTGAATGAGCCCCACACACACTCCATGGGGGGACCAGGTCCCTGCCCACCAGTACGCAACCACTCCCACACAGTGCTCAGGGAAAGATACCACGTGCGGGGTGCTGTGAAGGAGATGGGGAGAGCACCGCGGATGGAGGGCAGCAGGGAACAGCCAACACCACGCTGGGAAGCAGGGGCAACAGGAGGGGTCCCGGGGAATAGAGAGGACGTGTAACACCAACAACAATACCCAAACCCAAGCCCATAATCACTCACCTTCCGCTCGCCACACACTCACCTCACACTCAGCTTTTCACTCCAATGCACAGAAACGGTAATGGGTTAACACAAGTCTTGTGCAAACATCCAGGGGCCAGCTTCACAGCTATGCTGAATGCCGGCAAAGAGTCACTGGCCACTTCTGCCTATGTAGGGCTAGCTCCTCCCTCGCTGCATCTGCAGGTGCATAGAGCGCCACAACATCGGACCAGACCCCGCCCCTTTGTTACTCGGCAGTGCAGAGCTCATTTCTGCATCGCCCTGAGACCCCGCCTCCTCACTCCGTGCAGCCCCATGGTCATCGGGGAAAGCCGCCCCGCTGACAGCAGCACCCCTCTCATGGCCTGCAGGTCTCAAGGTTTGTGGGGGTGTCCCTGTCAGTGCGGGACTGTCTGGCACGGGGGCCCTCCCTTATTCCTGCCTCCGTAATGTATGGGTTTTTCGCCCTGTCCGCTGACGTGCCCCAGCCCTGACAGCCCCCTGATGCACCCCAGCCTTGACACCAGGCTAGTGTAGAACAAAAGATTCAGTGTGTGTCGAGCCTCATGTGTTGGGCCAGACATTATCTGGAATAGGCCCATGGTTGTCATGGCATCCATGAACTCCTGTTCTGCCCCCGAAAGGCCAGTCTCAGCGTGTATGTTGAAATTGCCCAAAACAGTAAGTAAGGGTGATCTCAACATCACCTCCAAGACCAGCTGAGCTAGAGCAGTCAGGAAGTCTGCTGTGCAGTGGGGTAGTCAGTACACCAGCAGAATCCCTAAGCTATCCTGGTCCTCAAACACTACATGGACACACTCTGTTGGGTAAGTCAGACATCAGAAATCTTTGACAGGACAGATTGTCTTTACAGACCACCACCACCCAACCCCTAGGGCACTTTTAAATGAGCCCTCTACCAAGCGGGAGAGGGCTCAACCCGGCGTCTAAACCCCGTGTTCCTCTCTACGATGTGTCTGATGTTCCAAAGGGCATCGGATGCGTCGCAGAGACTCTGAGCGGATGCGCGTCCTTCTGTATGTGCACACTCTAGAAAGGGGACCCGGAAGTGCAGGTTAAAGCCGGCACATCGGCGATCCGCTTTGAGGGGGGAAGGATCGCCAGGCCGGCCTAACACGGGAAAGACCCGGCTTCAAAGCAGGTCAGACTTTTAAACGAGCACAAAGAAAGGTGGCTGATCAGAAAATCAGCTGCATTTCTTGTCTCGTTTAAAAGCGTCCCTAGTCCTAGGCTGATGCTGCACCAAGTACTTAGCTGGCACCAATTGGGCCAACACAAGCCTCATCCAGCCAGGTCTCAGTAATGCATATGCGGCCTGTGGCTTCATACTGAATACGATCATTAATGATAGTTCTTTTATTCACCACTGAGCTCGCATTAAGCAGCACCAGCGATAGAACAGGCTCCACTGACCTCACACACATACCCCCCCCCCCCCAAATATCCTGAGACAAGGGAGAGGAGGACAGGGGAACAGACACCAAGTGCCTACCCCTGTACCCCTGGTGACATTTCCTTCCTTCCCCCGCCATTCCTCCCCATGCCAGCATGGTCCCAATTGTTTCAACAGAGGCCCCAAAGACTTCCCCCCCCACACAAAGAGACCCCCCCTCCCAAGGCTCTACAAGAAGCCAGAGGGCATCCCCCAAGCCCAACAACCACAGAGAGAGATTGGCCAAGGAGGCAGCCCAGGGAGCTGCTCCACCCAGAGACCCTTGTCCTCCCTCTCTCACTGGAATGGGGGAATAACAACCCCCCTCTATTCTCCATGCCCATACCCCCTCCTCTCAGGAGTTCAAAGCATGCCCCTTCATCCCCAGCCCAGTCCCAGCCTCCCCAGGGAGAAATCCTTCCCCTTTCCAATAACAAGTTTCCTCAGTTCTCCTCATATAATAAAACTACTGCCCATACACCCTCTCTCACTGGGGGGGGGGGGGCGGCGGGCTGTGGCATCATCCCCTACATCTGGCCTCCATGCCTACACCCCTCCTCCCACGAGGGGGCTATGACAGGTCATCTACTCCCCACCCCTTCCCATACCCCTTCTCACTGGGGGGGCCATGGCACCACCACCCTATGTCTAACCTCCACCTAAAAAGCCCTCTCCCATCCCACACCCCACAAAAATTATTAACACCCACAAACAAAAAAAGGTTATTTCAGCCAGCCTCTAACTGCCAAACGGTGGATAGCTTTCAGCAGCCGCCTCTGGCAACCACCTGCAGTAGCTGAAGTTCTTTAGAAGCCTGGAAGAGTGAAGGGCACAGAGCAGCCCCAGATGCAGCATGCTCCATTTCCTCTTCCAGTAGCAGCCCTTTCAGCACACAGTGACCAGGATGTGACGGGATGGGGGTTTAAGGGAAACACAGACCCAGCCAATTCCCCACTCAGCGCCTACGACGAACGAGACTCCCGGGGGAGACGGGTGCACACAGACTTGGGAGTGGAAAAAATACCCCTCAGGTCTCGGTGTGGTCAATATCCTATCAAGGAAGAGGACCTTATCATCACAGGGGTGAGGCACATCGCAAGCTGTGTGTGCAGCCCGTCTATAAGCCCCCCAAGGGGGCACGGCCCCTGCTCGTTCCCACTCGTGTCTCCACTCAGTCGTGCAGGGGTTAACACACCACGTGATAGGGAAGTAGTGATAGGGAAGGGGGAAGCACCCAAGGGCGGTTGTGTGGTCAGGGGGAAGAACTCTACTCATACACAAGGACCTGGGATGAAGTGCTATAAGGGCGAGGGCCCACAGACAACAAGGGCTAGTGCCCGCACCCACACTCTTGCCCCGCCCCCGCTCCACCCCCTCACTGGTCCAGTCACTCACTCAGCCTCGCACCAAACACTCTCCTTGCAGTCTCCACTCGCTCGCAATACTCCTTGCTCCTGAATCCTTCGTTCACGCCTTCACTCCCAGGGCCAGCTTCACAGTTCACTGATCGCCGGCCCTGAGGAGCTACGTCGTCGGCCTTATGTATGCTAGGCCCCGCCCCCTTTGCGCGCCTGCAAGCGCGCCGAGCGACGTGGGGCCTGATCTAGCTCCGCCCCCTGGCTCTGCGGGGTTTTCGGCGCTGTTGTGCTGGCGGGGCCTGACTCACCCTCTCTCCCCACACTTTGGGCCTCGGATCCCCTCGGGCCAGGTAGCTCTCGGGGTTCGGCTGCGGGGGTACCTGATCGCCCCCCGGCCCCTGCGGGCGGGGGGCGGTCGCCTTTTCTCGTTCTGCGCGCCCCAACCCTGACAGCCACCCCCCCCCAGGGCCGCCGTCGTCCTCGCAGGTACTGCGGCCCGGGTCGGGAGGGGTATCGCAGGTGAAAGAGTCGTTTCAACCGGGGTGCATGGATGGCCTGTGCTGGCTCCCATGAGCGATCAGTCGCTCCATACCCCTTCCAGTCCACCAAATAATGTAAGGTGCCTCGTATTCTTTTGGAATCCAGGAGGGCCCGAACTTCATATTCCGGGTTTCCCTGGATGTCATACACTGGTTCGGGAGGGCTGTTGTCGGGGAACAACGGGGGACAGTGGGGTTTTAGTAAGGATACATGAAAGACAGGGTGAATACGTAAGGAGGGAGGAAGTGTGAGTCGGTATACTACAGTATTGACTTGTTCTTTGACGGGAAACGGTCCCATATAGCGGTTGTCCAATTTCACCGAAGGGCGCAGAGAGGGGTAGTGCCGCCGATCGACCCACACTAGATCTCTGACGTTATAGTGGGGCGCTGGTAGTCGTTTTTGGTCTGCATAACGTTTGTACTGCAAGCGCGCCTGTTGTAGCATTGCTCGAGCGTGGGTATGGCTGCGTTGAAGTTTCTGTATAAGTTCTCCTGCAGCCGGTACTTCAATGGCGGGTTCTTCGGGTAAGGCCAATCGGGGGTGAAACCCCTGAGAAACAAAAAAGGGGGAGGTTCCCAAGGCTGCATGCGGGGCATTATTGAACGCGAATTCTGCAAGAGGAAGATAGCTCGCCCAGTCATCCTGGAGGTAGTCCACATAACACCGCAAGTACTGCTCAAGAGTCTGGTTGGCCCTTTCCACCTGCCCATTCGCCTGGGGGCGGTAGGCGGTGGTCAACTGGGTTTGGACGCCCACTGCCTTGAACAAGGCCCGCCAGAAACGGGCAGTAAACTGGGGACCTCGATCCGAAGTGATGGTGACCGGTAGGCCGTGTAGGCGCACGATATTTTGTATAAAGAGCAAGGCAGTCTTGTGGGCGGTAGGTAACCCTCGGCATGCAATAAAATGTCCTGCCTTTGTAAATTGATCAACTACAACAAAAATGGTATCGTAGCCCTGTGACATTGGGAGTTCCACAATAAAGTCGAGGTTGAGTCGTTGCCACGGGCCCTGCGGTAGTGGTGTAAGCTGGAGGAGACCCAGAGGTTTTCTCCGTGGAACCTTGGTCCGGTTACACGTATGGCACCCCTGCACATAACGCACCACGTCTTGGTGCATGCGAGGCCACCAAAAATGCCGTTGAAGCAACTCCAAGGTTTGGCGTTGCCCAGGGTGGCCTGCCAGGGGGGCATCGTGGTGTGCGTGCAGGATTTGTTGCCTCGCCGCCGCCGGTACTGCAATGTTCTGGCGATACAATGATAACCCCGACGTGCTTTTCTGTGGCAATTCCCGAAGATCCGGATCCGTGGCTCCCCAGGTTCGAAATTGGCTCGAAGTGAGAGCGGTGGCTAAAAAGACCCGGGGATGGAGCAGCGTTTCGTCGTTAGCAGTAGGTTCCGCCGATTCCTCAGGGTATCGGGACAGTGCGTCCGCGAGAATATTTAATTTCCCCGGCCGGTAGGCGATATGAAAGTCAAAACGGGCGAACAAAAGAGCCCACCGGGCATGTCGGTGGTTTTGGATCCGTGCAGTCTGCAAGAACGTGAGGTTCTTATGGTCCGTGATCACTTGAACCGGGTATCGAGCCCCTTCGAGGAAGTGTCTCCATACTTCAAAGGCAACCTTTATGGCTAGGAGCTCCCGATCCAGGACCGTATAATTTTTTTCCGCGGCGGTAAGCTGTCGCGAGTAGAAGGCGCACGGTCGTGGGGTGGTATCCGGTTCTTTAGTTTGTAAAAGTACCCCCCCTAAGGCCACACTGGAAGCATCAGTTTCTACGGTAAAGGGGAGAGAAAAGTCCGGATGTTGGAGTACGGGCGCCTTGGTAAAGGTCTCCTTTAGGATGCAGAAGGCTTTTTCCTGTGCCGGTCCCCACACATACGGTTGCCCCTTTTTAAGGAGCGTCGTCAGGGGGGTGGTGAGCTCTGCATAATGGGGGATATACTGTCTGTAATAGTTGACGCTCCCTAGGAAGCGTTGTAGGGGTTTTACTGCTCCGGGGGCTGGCCAGGCAAGGATGGCAGCTACCTTCTGGGGATCCATTTTTATCCCGTGAGCCGAAATGATGAAGCCGAGAAAGGGGACTTCTTGTTGATGAAAGGCACACTTCTCCATTTTGCAGTACAGCCGGTACTGTCTCAGTCGTTGTAAGACCAACCTCACGTGGCGGACGTGTTCGGCTTCGTTTTGGGAAAACACGAGAATGTCGTCTAGGTACGCCACCACAAACAAATCCAAAACATCACGAAAGACGTCATTAATTAGGTGTTGGAAGGCGGCGGGCGCATTGGCTAAGCCATAGGGCATCACTCGGTACTCAAAATGACCATACCTCGTACGGAATGCGGTCTTCCATTCGTCGCCCTCTTTAACCCGGAGCAAATTATAGGCTCCCCGCAAGTCAAGCTTCGTGAAAAGTCTGGCCCCCTGCAGCCGGTTCAGCAATTCGGAAATGAGTGGCAGGGGGTAACGATTCTTTACAGTAATTGCGTTAAGCCCCCGATAATCTATGCAGGGGCGGAGCCCCCCATCCTTTTTGGGCACGAAAAAGAGGGGTGCCCCCCCCGGGGAAGTTGAAGCTCGGATAAAGCCCTTAGCCAAGTTTTCGTCCAGGTACTCCTTGAGTGTCTTCAATTCCGGCTCGGAAAGAGCGTAAATCCGCCCGTAGGGAGGGGTAGTGTCGGGCAGCAGGGAGATAGCACAGTCGTAGGGGCGATGCGGGGGCAGCTCTAGCGCTTGCTGTTCCCGGAAGACATCCGCAAGGTCTTGGTAGGCAGCTGGGAGGGTGGGGGGTGTAGTGGCCAGAAGGTGGTGCTCCTGTCGCGGAGGTACCTTCCGGCCCCAGGGCTCTGGGATCTTGCAGTGGTTTTCACAAAAGGGCGAAGGGAAGGACAACGCCTTGTGTGCCCAATCGATAAGGGGGTTGTGGCGCCGCAGCCACGGGGTTCCCAACACAATAGGGAAGGCGGGGGTCTTGACGATGTCTAGCCGGAAGACTTCCTGATGGTCTCCAATAAACCCAGGGAGGTCCTGGGTACAATAAATGACCGGTCCCGACGAGAGTGGGGACCCGTCGATTGCAAACACTGTCTCCGGGCGCACCTTGGGCTGGAGGGGCACCTGATAATGACGGGCGACTTGCTCGTCCAGGAAGTTGCCGGAGGCTCCGGAATCTACGAGTGCAGGAAGTACTACGGAACAAAAGGGACTCGTGTGGAGGGTTAGGGGAACCAAGAGGTGCCCCCCTTGGTTAACGACAGTCGCAACGTGCCGGGGTCGTGGTGGGTTAGGGGAATCGGGGTATTTTATCGGGGCATCCCCTGGTCGCCCCGACCCCTTCCGTTTCCCGGCCCTCTTCGCCCTGGGGGTAGTTAAGGGCAAGAATTAGTAAAGTGTCCCGCTAGACCGCAATAGTAGCATAGTTTTTCCACCCGCCTTCTTTCTTTTTCTTGTACCCCAATAGGCCCACGTGCTGCACCAATCTGCATGGGTTCGCTGTCATCTACCTTAGGGCCTTCCATCTTCCACATTCCGGGGCTCCCTGCTCGTGCGCCCCACCCTCGGCCCCCGTCTTGCCTCCGCTCTCGCCGCCGCTCGGTTAGGCGTTCGTCAATTTGACATGAAAGGTTCACCAACTCGCCCCACTTTGCAGGGAGGGCGACAAGTGCTAACTGGTCTTTGATGTCGTCATTCAGGCCTTTGCGGAATAACACTTTTAGCACGTCGTCAGCCCATCCCAGTTCAACGGCTAGCTGTTGGAATCGAGTAACATACTCGAGTAGGGGCCCCTTTCCCTGCCGCAAGGTCATGATTGCGGATTCCGCGTCCCGGGTGCGGTGCGGGTAGTCGAACAAGAATTGGAATTCCCGCAAAAACCCAGGGAAATCTTTCAGTAAGGGGCTATCTTTAAGCAGTAAGGGGGTAGCCCACTCCAGGGCTAGCCCCTCCAAATGCCCTATTACAAAGGCCACCTTGGCCGTATCCGCCGCATAGGTGACGGGCTGTAGCTGAAATGCTAACTTGCACAGGGCCAAGAACCCTTGGAATTGTTTGCGCTCTCCCCCAAACCTTTGAATTGGGGGGTGACGGGGCTCTCTGCCCCCGGGAACAAGAGCCGGTACGGGCGGGGGTACGGGGGCTTCTACCTCTAATCCTCCCTCGCCCCCTTGGGCTCCCTGTTCTTTCATGTCCCGGAGCTCCATAGCAAGGGCGTGGATAGCCCGACCCATTTCCTCCACCTGCTGGGCTAGGTCCATGCCGGTGCCGGCGATACTGTGACGGGATGGGTGTTTAAGGGAAACACAGACCCAGCCAATTCCCCACTCAGCGCCTACGACGAACGAGACTCCCGGGGGAGACGGGTGCACACAGACTTGGGAGTGGAAAAAATACCCCTCAGGTCTCGGTGTGGTCAATATCCTATCAAGGAAGAGGACCTTATCATCACAGGGGTGAGGCACATCGCAAGCTGTGTGTGCAGCCCGTCTATAAGCCCCCCAAGGGGGCACGGCCCCTGCTCGTTCCCACTCGTGTCTCCACTCAGTCGTGCAGGGGTTAACACACCACGTGATAGGGAAGTAGTGATAGGTAAGGGGGAAGCACCCAAGGGCGGTTGTGTGGTCAGGGGGAAGAACTCTACTCATACACAAGGGCCTGGGATGAAGTGCTATAAGGGCGAGGGCCCACAGACAACAAGGGCTAGTGCCCGCACCCACACTCTTGCCCCGCCCCCGCTCCACCCCCTCACTGGTCCAGTCACTCACTCAGCCTCGCACCAAACACTCTCCTTGCAGTCTCCACTCGCTCGCAATACTCCTTGCTCCTGAATCCTTCATTCACGCCTTCACTCCCAGGGCCAGCTTCACAGTTCACTGATCGCCGGCCCTGAGGAGCTACATCGTCGGCCTTATGTATGCTAGGCCCCGCCCCCTTTGCGCGCCTGTAAGCGCGCCGAGCGACGTGGGGCCTGATCTAGCTCCGCCCCCTGGCTCGGCGGGGTTTTCGGCGCTGTTGTGCTGGCGGGGCCTGTCTCGCACTCTCTCCCTACACTTTGGGCCTCGGGTCCCCTCGGGCAAGGTAGCTCTCGGGGTTCGGCTGCGGGGGTACCTGATCGCCCCTCGGCCCCTGCGGCCGGGGGGCGGTCGCCTTTCCTTGTTCTGCGCGCCCCAACCCTGACACAGGATCACTTTGGCCCAATGCATCTTCTAGCTGAGGGCTGACCAAGAAAGTAGGAGATGTGCCTCTACAGTGATAAACCAATCCATAACTGCTAGTAGTACAGAATTCGTCAATTAGTGCCTGTAACAGAAATGTTTGACCTAAAACAGAGGTTCCCGGGAATCCAAGTGGGACCACGTCATCTGCAGATAGTTTGTCAGCATTGGCATAACTTTGGGATAAATGGTGTGGGTCCTCCCCTGAGCCAAAAGTCCTGCCACCTACAATGTACACATGCCCCCCATCCCCTCACTCAGAAGCTCCAACAACTCTGAAATCATCTGAAAACTAAACTTGGAGATGTCTGTAATGGTAAATAACGTTTATTGCTGTGGGAAAAATATTATTCCAGTGTTTGCATGTTCCCTGTCTATTCCATTTTCAGTGTTTCTGTCATTCAGGAGGCGTATCCCAAGCATGTCTTCCAAAAGGGCATGTTTCCCCTCCTTCCTGATGTCCCAGTGAGATAGCCTTCCCTTGCCCCCAAAACCTTTGGTCCTGAATATTAAATCAATCAAGTTAAAAAGGTTCCAATTCACTTAGCTCATTAACCATTTCCCCCCATGCCCTCTTCCCCCCACTAAAATCGACTTGAAGCAGAAAGCTGCTGGAAGTTCTTTGGGACAGAGCTCAGGTGTGCATATGGGTATTCATTTCTCCTCTACTCTTAAAGCTGGAGGGAATGCAGCCCTCCACACCTCCCAGTTGCTCCCCCCATAATTTTACACATGGTTGTCAGTCACAGTAATATTATTTTTGCCACATGCTTTACAAACTTGAACCTTAATAAACCAGCTTCCCCAGAAGGGTTTGCAAACTGAAGCTAAACATCAAATATTCCCAGTCATTGTAAAGGGAATTGTAATCTTGCCTGGTGCTGCATGGACTTTGTATGTCTTGATTGCTGTTGTGTCTAGGAATTATATTTAAGTTTCAACATGGGGTCATGCAGGCAAAAAACTTGAGAGCCACAGGCCTAGAACCTGTAACCCAAAAGTGCATCACTGGTTTGCATACACACATCCTTCTGCTTTGGCTTAACACTGCTAAAGAGGAGCTCCAGAATTTAGAGTCTCATACTGAAGAAAACTAATTTTATTTTATTTGTGTAACACCTTACCCAGCAAAGTGAGGGCTGGGTTTCTGTACTGTAGCTACCAGAAAAACCTATGAGCAGCATCAGCTGTACCTACATCTGCATTTTGATGCAGTCTCTCAACCTCCCTCCCTTAAAGACTTTGGCCTTTTTTACTCGAGGTGCAGCCATACATGAACACCCAGAAATCAGTTCAGAAATGTGTGTGTGTGTGCGCGTGGGTGCATCTGGTGTAAAAGCCATGGCGGGTGGATGGGGGATGGATGTGCATGCATGCACGCTTCCATGAACATGCATGCACACCCACCTCCACCCATCGCACACGCACGAAGCAACCGCGTAGGTGGGTGGAAATGGGTGTGCGCCCGTCTACACCCTCCCCCCCCACACGCACCAGTGTGAACACCGCCCTCCCCCCCCCCCGCAGCCCATGTAAAAAGTGCCTCAGTAGTCTCTTTGGAAGACTGGGGAGGGGAATGTGACCTCTGACCTGGAAGGGGAAGGAGGGGAAAAAGCTTCAGAGAAGACAGCAGCTCAGCATAAGGCCAGGTTTGATAAGAGAGCAAGGCTGTTTCTTTACGTGCGCAGTGGCGCCCACGCTTCTTTTCCAAAAGACCCGGAAGCCCGATTTACACGTGACGCCGCCACCAAATATGCACATGCACGGGTGATGCGCATCCATTTCCGGCCGCGAACTGAGCGGGTTGGTGATCGAGGCCGGTCATATGCGGCTGGAAATGGATGTGCATCGTCAGCACATGCACTTATTCGGCGGCGGCGTCACGTGCAAGTCGGGCTGCCTGGTCTTTTGGAAAACAAGCGCAGGCACCGCCATGCACATCTAAAAACAGCCCAAGAGTTACTCCTGGGAGACTGTGTCCCAAAGAAATTTGGGAGTTAAAGGGAAAGATAAACTTGGGGACAGATGGAACTCCAAAACTTACTTCATAGTTTCAAAACTATCTGATATACTGTCTTTGGAGAGAGGAAGAAAGACAAAGTCTCTGAACTCTCCACAGCAATCATATACTAATGTTTTCTGAACCCAACCCTGTAGAGAAATGCCAACTAAACCTGCTACTAGGAGTCAGTCATCGGTCATCCCAACCTACTCCTGATATGCCTCTAGTGTCTGAACAGTACTGATAGTGTCTGAACAGTACTGATATGCCTCTAGTGTCTGAACAGTATAAAGGAGGAGACTTAAGAGGCAGATGGCAATTTGATACAGGATTCCTGACCTTTTACCCCAAAAGTCAGGTTGATGCACCATCCAATAGCAGGCAAGGACCCAGGCCTCTGACACCCCCTTCATAGTTAGAGGGACACTGGTTAAGGGCACTAGGGTGCATTAAAACAGGATTTGTGGAAGGGTTTGTAGCCTTATCCTCTGAATAATGGCCTATGGGAAGATAAAGAAAAATGCTATAAACATATTTTTCTCCATCCTGTATTTTGAAGTCATACTAAACCTTTTTAACTTCCTTATTTAGCTTTGTTCTTTTCTTTTGCTAGTCATTCTCTACTTCATGCAATTATTGCTCTTTGCAGGTTAATCTGTTCAAGAACTGCACTCAGTATTATGGTTACAGCAACTGCTTTACAGATCCCTATTTGTCATAGCCAGAGTGAACTCTCCAGCAATGAATGAATAGCATCTAGCAATTTTAAAAAATGTGGTTGGTTCTTATACAGTGGTCATAGACTGATAGACCTCATTATCTTGAAGTACTGTTTACTGTAATGTTACCAGATGGTTTCCAAAGGAGTGCCATGTTGTTACAGTGGGGAAGTATCATTCAGTAAATAACCCATATCACTCATTACTGTGTTGTGGAATCACAGTGTTCTGATCTTGTGGTTTGGCTGCATGGACAAAGGAATCTATCAATCCAAATAGATCTTGACTCTGCATGTTATAGTTTAGCCCTGCTGTAGTACCACTTCAGTTTATGATCCCATCATATTTCATTAACTAAACAGGATCAAACCTGGTCAGTACTTAGGTGGAATCCTTTTGACGAAAACCAAGGTGCTGAAGGAAATATTCCTGTCAAGCCAGTAGGTGCCAGTCTTCCCTCTGTGAGTAGTACTGAGCCAATTCGCCACTATAAATGGGGTCAAAAAGAGCAGTGCCACTATTGGGGAAAAAACTTTAAAATCCCACCCCCCCATCTGCAATGTTTTGGATCTCAGATGCTGAAATTCAGAATGGCGTTCAGTAGCCAACCTTCATGAACTTTGTGAGTTTTCAGTTTGCATTGTTTGCCAAAATGTACATTGTTTGCCAAAACGCACATACTGTAAACACAAGGATCTAGCCACTTGGGATCATTACAAATCTGCTAAGCTAGGCCTATATGCCATAGAAAAATACGGTTGCCAGCCTTTCTGGTTTTAGGTGTTTTCTTAAAGCTCCAGCTGCAGAAATCATGAGAATCTCAGCTTTCATTTAAAAAAAGTTAGATTCTAGTTCTCATGGTTACAAAGAACACCTTAACATGAGTGACACAGACTCGAGATTCAAAGGACCTCACATTTATTTTTTGCACCTATTTTAATGGTTTATTTGGGATATAGCTCATAATTTTTAAGGATTTGAGGATGATGACCTCAACACACATGTGTCCCTGAGTGGGAACAAACATTTCAATATCCTCTTCCAAGTGCGTGGGTACTGTTTCCTTGGCTGGATTTTGGAGATGAGCAGTGACTGTGTATCCTCCCCTGTTGCATAAGGCAGTGAGGCCCACCAGGAGTGCAGGGGGCTTGCACTTAGTTGTTTTGGGATCTGTTAGGGAACCTTACAACAACTACATGCAAAGGGGTAGAGGGAAGGTTGGAAGATGTGGCAGGTAGTGGGCCAGATCCACTTCTTGCTGTATCTTTGGATGCTGCCGTTGGGGTAGTGGCAGAGGGAAACTGGCTGGGAGCCTCCAGGTGTGTTCTTCTCCACTACTACCCAGGTGGAAGCGTCAGGAGGACCTTCTGCTCCTGCCTCCAGGGTAGAAGCAGAAGAAATAAGACCCTGAACCTTCTTCCAAGTTTTGGTGAATGCTCCATGTCTGTTCCCCTTCACTGCTGCCCCCGATGGTGCCAGGTAGTGCCCAAGGGGAACAGACCTGAAGCCTTCTCCCAAGCTCAGGAGACGTTTCTGGGTCTGTTCTCCACCATTACCCGAGTGGCAACAGCAGAAATTGCTGCAGCTATTGCCACCAAGATAGCAGCAGACTTGGGAGAATGCCCTGGGCCCATTCCCCTCTGTCACTGCCTCTGTAGTAGGAACAGAAACCATGGCAGCCCCAGAGCTTGGGACAAGCTGTCACTTCTGCTTCTCCACTCCCATTGGGAGAGGCACCAGTCCCTGGCAGAGAATGGACTGTAACACTAAGACAGCTCCAGGGAGGTCCCACTTCTCCAGAGCTGCCTCCCTGCCAGAGTCTGCTCCCCACTGGATACTTTTGCTGCTGTTACTTGGAAATGCCAGGCACCACAACGTTGCGTATAAACATAAGTCACCCACATTGTTTTGCATATGCTCTCTCTCTCACACACACACACAATTGTGAGTGGCTAATGTCAACCACATTTGATTAACCCCCAGTCAAATGTGATTTTGAACCAACAGCCAGGCAGCTTGATGTGCTAACTAGTCTGGTGAGAAAAGTAAATAATAGATTTGCAATAGTTCCTGCAAACTTATTTTGTTTTGAACGTAGCCTTGTATTTTTGCTATGAGAGTTTGGGGTTCAAATGAAATTAAGGCAAAGCTCTGCTGAACACAGAATTTCTGATTTGTACTTGCGACCACACATAAGCAAAAAGAACCCCAACTCTAAACTATAAAGTGTTCTCAAAACTGGGCCTGGGAATGTTTAAAGTTCAGCCTAGGTTTTGCAAGCCCTGTGGGGAAGCTGACTTAAGATTGGAGTTTGTAAAACACACAGCAGAAAATAATATTACAATGACTGTCATCCTAGTCTCCATATACTGAAGTAATAGGTGTTATCGCACAAGACAGGCCTCCACATAGATCCTCCCTTTGTTCTGGATTTACCCACTGTAACAGTGAGCCCGCACCCCAGGCCCTGACATCCCCATTTCACTCTTCGAGAGCTGCTTCAAGAGATCCCTCAAGCTCTCGTTGCTTTTAGGGCTGACCATGACAAATCAGTGCACATTACTTCCTTGTACTTTTTATTTATTTATTTATTTATTTATTTATTTTATTTTATTTTATTTATTTTGTCAATTTATATCCCGCCCCTCCTGAGAACAGCTCGGGGTGGCTAGCAATTTCAAAAACATAAAAATACAATTATAAAAATATATTAAAATACTCATAAAATCACAACAATAAAACATGGCTAGGGTAATACTAAAAATACAATAAATAAGGGTGGCGGGAGATAAACCCCCCCCTAACCCCCCTTCCCCAAAGGCCTGGGCAAACAGCCAGGTCTTGCAAATTCACCGGAATGTTAAAAGGCTTGGGGCCAGGCGAGCTTCCTCCAGGAGGGAATTCCAAAGGCACGGCACGGCCACAGAGAATGCCCTCTTCATTGTGGCCCCCCGCTTAACACGGGGGACCTCCAAGAAGGCACCCCCAGCAGACCGAAGGAGCTGCTCTAGGGCACGGAGGGCGAGGCGGTTCCTGAGGTATGAGGGGCCCAGACCGTGAAGGGCCTTATAGATTAACACCAATACCTTGAATCTGGCTCGGCAAGCTATTGGCAGCCAGTGCAGAGTCCGGAGCACAGGTGTTATGTGCTCCTGACGGCCCGTCCCCAACAGGAGATGGGCTGCCGCATTCTGCACTAGCTGTAGCCTCCAAACCAGGAACAAGGGCAGCCCCATGTAGAGCGCATTGCAGTAGTCCAGCCTCGAGGTGACGAAGGCATGGATGAGGGAGGCCAGGTCCGGGCCAGAGATGTATGGACGCAGCCTCCGCACCAGATATAACTAGTGGAAAGCGGCCTTCACCACTACCTCCACCTGTCGCTCCAGGTGGAGATCTGCGTCCAGAATCACCCCCAGACTCTGAACCTGCTGAGCTATGGGAGGGCGACCCCCCCCAATCAGGGGGGCCGGCACCTCCCTCGCTCTCCCCACCAACATCACCTCCGTCTTATTGGGGTTGAGCTTCAGTCTGCTCTGCCCACATCCATTCCGCCACGACCTCCAAACACTGAGATAGCAACAAGACAGCAGGGTCTGGGTCCGCTGAAAAAGAGAGGTACAGCTGAGTATCATCAGAATATTGGTGACATTGCACCCCAAACCCTCTCATGAACTCCCCCAAGGGCTGCATATATACATTAAATAACAATGGCGACAGAATGGAACCCTGCGGAATGCCGCAGGATAAAGATGTTTCAGCTCCCAACACTACCCGCTGGCTTCTCCCCGAGAGGAATGAGCAGAACCATTCAAGAACAGTCCCGTCCAGACCCCCCAGGTCACGCAGCCGTCTCAGCAACAGCCATGGTCCACGGTATCAAAAGCGGCTGAGAGATTTAGCAGGATGAGAAATGTCGAACATCCTGCATCCATCTCCTGGCAGAGATCGTCGACCAAGGCCACCAACGCTGTCTCAGTGCCATAGCTGGGGTGGAACCCAAATTGAAAAGGGTCCAGGAAACCAATGTTATCTAGATGCACCTGGATCTGCATCTTCACCGCCCGCACAATAACCTTCCCTAAAAAGGGAAGGTTAGAGACAGGTCGGTAGCTGGCGAGTGCGTCCACATCCAACGATGGTTTCTTCAGCAGGGGGAGCACCACAGCCTCCTTGAGGCTAGGCGACAGCCTCCGCTGCTGCAAGGACGTGTTAACCACCCTCGCCAGCACCGTCCCCAACGTCTCCCTGGAGGCTTTCACCAGCCAGGATGGGCACAGATCAAGTTCGCAACTGGTGGCTCTCACAGACCCCAAGACATCCACCACATCAGCTGGCGTCACTTCCTGAAACTTCCCCCACAAAGTTGGACCAGACAGGGCCTCCACCACCTCGCGCTCTCCACCTACTGTCCCTAATCCAGCATCAAAGTCACTCTGAATCAGTGCAACCCAGTGCTTTATACGACCCAGTAAGTCTCATGTCCTTGGTGTCCTTAGCACCCTGAATCCTTGTTTCAGTGTTTCTCCTGCTACCTCTTGCGAGCTGCTTGAGCCTTACCAGTTCTGGGTCTTTGATTCCCAGAGCTTGGCTGAAGCTGCTGGTGCCTCTGTCGACTCCTGCTCACTCATCATCTCTGAAACCATCACCTGATTGGCTCTCCACTGGATCTCTGGATCCTTGCCAGCATTCCTTCCGGTTGGCCCCTGGCTGAGCTGAGTCCTGCCGCTGGCTCCCGCTTGTTTTCTGCTGTCCAGCACCTCCTCCAACAATGGCAGGTGCCCAGTAGAAATGCTGTGGCCACCTCCATCACCTTCAGTGTCACAGCTGTGGTGGCGGGGTTTAAAATTTCACACTGCTTGCCACCATGGCCTGGAGATGTGCCATCTTGGAGCTGAACAGACTTTGTCTGCCCTGCTACACCCACACATGTGAAGAGCGGTCACCACATTTGTCGTGGTTTGGGCCAGAGAAGATCTGTACGGTGTCACCCCCAGAAAGGCGGAACACACCATGAGGGGTAACCCATCTCGAACTAGGAAAATGCACTGCTCTGGGGCCGCCTCCCATCTACTACTACTATTGCTACTACATATCATTTATATATCACTACGAGGCATACACAGCACTTTACAGTCAGAGATATTCAGAGACAGGTCCTTGCCCAGTGGGCTTACAATCTAAGGTCGACAAGGGTGAGGGGAACACAGGGAAACACACACACATTCCCGTTTTATAGATGGAGAACTGTCTGAGGCTGAGAGGTTTTGATTTGACTTGCCCACGGCCACCCAGTGAGTTCATGGCTAGGGCAGGATTTGAACCTGGACTTTCCAAGTCCAGCACCTTAACCACCTATTCTTTGAAGAATACGGATTTCTTTGATTACTTCTGAAGCAGATACGATCTTCTGCAGGAGACATGTATTCATCTGTTGTTCATCGTGAGGCACTTAACATACTAAACTAGAAAACCACCTCCAGGAAATTAATCTCCTAGTCCCTATGATAAGATTGTGGAAGCAAATAATAAATAGAATCATCACAATAGTTAAGATTAAGCTACCCACACCAACCCTGGTGAGTCCATTCATTTAAATATATTTTATTATTGTGATAAAGCCACTGAGTCTCATCTCACTGGCAGTGACCCGTGCATTTCCTTATAGAGCATAGACATGAAACAAGTATCTGCTATCTGGTTGGATATTGCAGTATCCACTGATATCTGGCATCCAGTCGGATACTGAATGGTATCCAGTTAGTATCTGATGGATATCCAGTTAACTAGATTACCACATTACTATTTACTGCATTTGGTAATTGCCATTTGTCCTATTTATTTTTCTTTTACTCCTTCCCTCTTTCCAAACCTGGTTCGGTTATGCGGTAATGTGGTAAATGGTAATGCCGTAAACAATGATATTAATATCTGGTATTCTGGTTTGGTGGTTAACCTTTGTGGATAACCATCAATTTCAGCACTAATAGAGAAGCACACTGGTAAAAGGGTAGCATAAGTGGGATCAGGCAAGCACTTTTTGGGTGGAATTTGACTAGAATTTGGAGGGGATAACCTTTCTCTCCTCCTCCTCCTCCTTCTCCTCTCAAAAAAACAAAACAACAACAACAAAGCAATCTCATCCTCCTTTGTCTGCCTTCTGCTGCTGGGGGCTGGAGTAAAACTGAAATGGTTATTTGCCACTATTTGGTATCCGATGGAATGCATGGTATCTGTCACACCGCAGTACCACTGATAGCCCCAATGCTGGGAGACCCAGCACGGACCACAGCAGCCGCAGAGAGATGCAAGAAACACTCGGCCCCCTCCGCAGGGGGAAGCCTCCCCGACAACAGCAATAGCCCCGCCACCTCCGCAGCAAGCAGGGATTTGCTTGGATCTGTGTGCCTTGTTTCTTGTTCCTGTCCTCATTCCCTTCTCCCCCCTTCTTCCCCTCCCCCACTTCAGTGTCTGTGTGCCTGTTTGACTGAGAGTGTGCTCCCTCTCCCTCCACCCCTTCCCTACCCTGCAGTTTGACTGTGGGTTGCTTCCACAGGGAAGTGAGCGGGGAGGTGAGCCCATGCAAATCGGGGCAGTACGAGGCCCTTTGAGCCCCACAGAGAAAGAAAGGTGTCTCCCATTGATCTCTGTTTTTATTGTGGGGCCAACAGACATTTCTCCAGAGAATGCCCCCTAAAACCTTCCCGCCCCCCGGTGCCAGGAAACATCAAGGACCGGGAAGGACAGGGGGCCTCCCGGTGACTTCCCTATTCCCTGACCAGCCAGAGAGAGGCTCAGTGGCCGCACCTCGTCAGTTGTTCATACCAGTGATGGTGCAACTGAACTCCTCGACCTCCATAATCATTCAAACCCTGATAGATTCCGGAGCTTCCGGGAACTTCATGGACAGTACCTTCGCCAGAGACCATGAAATCTCCTTACAAGGAAGACAGAAGATCGAGATGGTACAAACCATCGATGGGTCCCCTATCTCCTCCGGCCCGGTGCTTGAATGTACCCCTCCCCTAGTATGCATGGTGGGGACGCACCAGGAAAACCTACAATTTGATATCATCGCCTCTCCGTTATTTTCCTTGGTCCTGAGATTTCCTTGGCTCCATCTCCATAACTCCATGATTAATTGGGAACAATGCACCCTTCACTTTGAATCCGCCCGGTGTCGTGAACTTTGTAGCCTCCCTGCTCCTGCAATCCTGGGAGCCACACTGAGGCATACCTGTGATGGCATATCCATGCTCCCTACAGTCTATCAAGATTTAGAGGACGTTTTTAATAAACAAGAAGCAGCAGAACTCCCTCCACACCGACCTTATGACTGCCCTATTGAACTACTCCCGGGGGACAGAACCCCCGTATGGGCAGATTTACAATTTATCCCCAAGGGAAACAGAAACCCTGCGGCAATATATCAAGGAAAACCTAGAGAAAGGGTTTATCAGATACTCCTCCTCCCCTGCGGGGGCATCCCTTTTTTTTGTACCCAAAAAGGAGGGCAACCTCTGCCCATGCATAGACTACCGAGGTCTCAACAGCCTAATGGTGAAGAACTGGTACCCCCTACCGCTCATCCCTGAACTATAGGGAAGTTGAGGGGGGCTTGAATCTTCACAAAACTTGACCTCAGAGGCGCAT
The DNA here is from genome assembly GCA_003113815.1 of Sphenodon punctatus. Classification (NCBI taxonomy): domain Eukaryota; kingdom Metazoa; phylum Chordata; class Lepidosauria; order Sphenodontia; family Sphenodontidae; genus Sphenodon; species Sphenodon punctatus. The sequence continues at coordinate 2,304,185 of QEPC01012801.1, forward strand.
ACAACCTCATCCGCATAAAGGAAGGAGATGAATGGAAAACGGCATTTCAGACATGTTTCGGACATTTTGAATATTTGATGATGCCCTACGAACTGGTTAACACCCTGGCTACATCCCAACATTTTATAAACGATATTTTCCGAGATTTGTTGAACACGTTTCTCGTGGTGTACCTGGATGATATTTTAATTTTCTCCCAAACACTTCAGGAGCATATGAGGCATGTAATTTACCATCCATTACCTGCCTGCCTGCCTGCGCTGTTCCACCTGGTGCCGGCGAGGAGGGGGTTCACTGTTGCTGCTGCTGCTTGGCTCCGCTGCTCTGCTCCGTCCCACCTGTGGGGGGGAAGAACAAGACTGCTGTGAGTGCTGGGGGGCAGTGAGGAGGGGGTTTGCTGTTGCTGCTGCCGCTTGGCTCCGCTGTTCTGCTCTGTCCCACCTGTGGGGGGGAAGAACAAGACTGCTGTGAGTTCTGGGGCGCAGGGGGGGAACGCAGAAGCCAGTTGTGAAGGCCGGCTTGTCCCCTCCCCCACCGGGAAGTAGCCGGGACTTTAAAGCCCAGTGTCCTGTGGCTGCTGCCACAGGCCGCAACCAAAGGGTGCGGCTCTTTGGGGGACTTTGGGGCCGCAGGGGGTGGCAGAGGACATTTTTTTGGGGTTCCTTTTGTTCAGGGCTAGGGAGGTAGGGTGGGGGTGAAGGAGGGGTGGTTAGAGGGAGTGGGGGAGGGTATCCCAGTGACCGACCCTGGTGGCAGCAGGGAGAGCACTGGGAGGGGTATTTTAGGGGGGAAGGGGGAGGAGTCTGACCCCGGTGAGAGAGGGAAGTCAGGCGGGGGGGATGGTCCCTAC
>QEPC01012801.1:2337865-2357781 GCA_003113815.1 Sphenodon punctatus
TTTTTAAAACAAAAAGCCAGGCTGGGCGGGGGGTGTCCCCCCTTCCACCCGCGCAGCCTGGACTCGGGGAGGGTTTTTTAAACAGTTTTGCTGGGGCAGTTTTTTTACATTGCAGCCATTTTTAAATGGCTGCAATGCAAAAAAATCCGGTACCCTGAAATCCGGTACCGGGTCCGGATTACCGGGCCGAATCCGATAATGCCGGTACGCCCGATACCGGCATTATGGGATACCGGATTCTACCGGTTTCCCATCCCTAGTAAATGCTACTATTGGTGGTCTATGACTATTAGAAATCCCTTTTTCCTGGAGTTATGTTGATAAATTTTATATTGCTTTCTTTTTTACCAACATGAAATGTTATCTTCTGTTGTGTTATGTGATATTTGTTTTATTATTATTATTATTATTATTATTATTTTATATCATTGGTAAAATTATATTGTACCGTTTTTTACTTTTGGGCCAGGGCGAGAGCCAGAGCCTTAAATAAACTACTACTACTACTACCTCCCTCAGTTCCCTGATATCACGCCCAAGTGGAACCCCATGGAACCTGACTCTTTTTTTGTTGTTCCATTCACCATACAACACTAGTAGTGCACTAGTTCTCAAATGTTTTTGACAGAAATTCCCTTCTTTTTGTCTGTGTATTTGATTTCCCCTCCAAACACATGTATGTATACCTTGTCCCTCTTTCATGTTTGCCTTTTCCTCTTTCTCCTCCATCTCTCACACCCCCACTTTATTCCTGCTGCTGCTGCTGTAAGACTCCTAGCCCAAAGTGGCTGTGGCTGATCTAGGACGATTTCAAAAATGGCATCAGTTTGTGCACTTCTGAAAAATGAATTTTTTTGGGTGACTGTACTCAAATTAATCAGAACCCAAATTAATCAGAACCCAAGTTACAGAAGTCGCTGTGGCCCATTTGGAAATTCCTCCCAATTCACCCAGAGCGGAGATAGTGGTTTGGCAGTTGTGCCCCTTCTTACATCATCCTCCCCTCTGCAAGGATGTATGCCACATTCCTGGTTTGAGAACCACTGACTATAGGACACCTTCCCCAACTGATAAGGTTCATTTCTGAGGATCATAATCCAACTCTTGAAAATTCCATATTTGCATGCTTCCCTTCAAAATCTTGCTGACACAAACACCACTCTCGCCACTGCATATATTTCCATCATTTTGTTCTACTGTGATGATGATGATGATGATGATGATGACTATGTTAGCAGCAGCTGGTAAATATACTATAGGGTGTTTTCATAGTTGCTATATTTCAAAGTTTATCCAGTCAACCTTGCAGGTTATTCATAAATTGTTCCAGCAATTGTGGCAGCTCCATTGCAGTAGAAAATTCCATGTCAGGTTTCTGCAAATCCATGCTCACTTTATTAAAACACACAAGAAAATGTTTAAACGAACACACTCAAATGTAAATTTCAGCAAAGCCTGTGATGCACTTGAAAGCAGAAGCCGATGGCTGCATTTCAAGTTTCAGTCACACAGAAATCCTGATATTACTGGAGCTGAAATATACTAGACTTTTGTATACATGTTAAGCGGGGGGGAGGGGGGCACAATGGAGAGGGCGTTCTCGGTGGCCGGGCCGTGACTCTGGAATTCCCTCCCGGAGGAAGCTCACCTGGCCCCGGGTCTGCTGGCGTTCAGCCGAGCCTGCAAGACCTGGCTGTTTGCCCAGGCCTTCGGAGGAGGGGGGGGGGGAGATGTTAAAGTAATGGGTGGGGTTGTTTTTAAAATGTTTTAAAATTGATAAGTTTTATGATTGTTATTGTTTTTAGTTGTTGTAAGCCACCCCGAGATGCCGTAGGCATGAGGGGGCAGCTAATAAATAAATAAATAAATAAATAAATGGCATAACATGTCTGAGATATTCCAACCTACTGCTCTGATTGATAGCCTGCAACAAGTTCATATCCCAGGAATGAATTGAGGCTGCTCATTAGTTCAACTTCCTGGCCCTTGTCCACAGTTATGTGTCTTATAAGATTCACTGTAGGCTGGATATTGGGTGTATATTCAGCCAATAGATTCTTCCCACCAGAACAGATTTTGTATCACCCTGTAAAGATATCAAAACTGGCGGACTTTTCATTTGTGTGGTTTCTGACCCTGAATGTAGCTTAATATTGTTTTGACAGGGTTACTGAAGCCAACAACACTAGAACAGGGACAGCAAAATGACACGGGAGGCACCCGAGGTTTGGGTTAAGAATGATGAAGTGTATTTAATCACTCTGAAAGTGATATCTCACCTCATGCAATTATTTCCCATAATGTTCACCATTCAATCACAAATGCAAGGTGACAGCTGGATGGCCTCCTCTAGTGTTTCATGCTTTCTGACAGGGCAGGAACAGATCAGACCTATAATGAGTTCCAGAAAACCAAGAGAATTTCTGTGGTGCATAGTATCAGAATGAGGATCTGTGCTCAACAAAAAATGCAACAATAACTTGGTCTGGGTAGCACGGGGGATTTGTAGCAGGATACAGAAACTCTAATTTGCCTTTTCAAATCTAGTCCAGGTGAGGAGTGGTCCAGAGTTATTATTGGTAAGATGAGATTGGGTGGTCTGTGTGAAGGAGATATGCAGCCCTGCAAAGATACTTGTACAGCTTTCATTAATGTAGTAGCAGAGCACCTCATTATCTCTATGCACTCGTCCTTGCAATACCCACGAGGCAAGGAAGTACTGCATGTGGTTATACATATTATAACACTTAACCTGCACAAAGCCTGTGCATGTTGTTGTTGTTGTTGTTGTTTTGTAATTATTATTACTTTATTGCAACAGCGATATATCTGGCACTGTACAGTCAGTAGTTACAGACAGGTCCCTAACCCAAAGATCTTCTATTCTAAGAGACAAGGAAGGGGGAGACTAGGAAGAGATGAACTTCAGGAGAGACAAGTAAGGATATATTCATGAGTTTGAGAAGATGCAGGTGCATGTGCTTAACTTAGTTACAGGGAAGAGATTCTGAGGAAGGGAGGGAGAGAGGAGGAGGATGCAGTTTTACTCATGACCTTACGTCTCCTTACTGGAGCGGGCTGCAGGGAGCACATGACACCTGTGCTCCAGTCTCTGCACTGGCTGCCTATAAAGCACCGGCCTAGGTTCAAGGTGCTGGTTTTGACCTTCAAAGCACTTCATGGCCTGGACCCTGCCTATCTGCGGGATCGCCTCACTCCCCATGTGCTCGTATGACCCCTGAGATCATCCGTGGGGGCCTTTTTGGAGGATCCCTGGGCAAGACGGGTGGCCACTGATGTGAGATCCTTTTCAGTGGCTGCCCCTGTGCTGTGGAATTCACTCCCAGAGTTGGCTTGGTTGGCCCCCATCCTCTTATTGTTTCGATGTTTGTGTAAGACCTGGCTGTTCCGCCAGGCTTTTGGTGAGGAGGGGGGTAGGGTGAGGGAGGTGGGGTTTGGGAGGGAGGGTGAGTTTTTATGATTTGTCTTCAAATTTGTCGATTTATTTTAAAATGTTTTATTGTTGATTTTTTTGTGCTTGTTGTTCGCTATCCCGAGCTGCCTTTGAGCAGGAGGGGCAAGATATAAGTTTTAAATAAATAAATAAGTAAATAAATAAAAATGACAAGCCAGGGAAAGCCTGATAAAAGAGGTAGGTTTTCAGGAGGGATTTGAAAGTTGGGAGGAAGGGAGCAGAATGAATGTATCCAGGGAGGGAGTTCCAGGCCTGGTGGGCAGTAAGGGAGAAGGGGCAAAGATGTTTAGAGGAGCCGGGGAGAGATGGGGGAGCAAGGCCATGAAGAGCCTTGAAGGGGAAGACCAGGAGCTTGTGTCGAATGTGTTCCTGTAAAGTGAGCCAGTGTAAGGCCGCTTTAAGACGAGTGGTGCACGCTCACGGTGGGAAATCACGTGTCTTGGAAAATGGCCGGGGGTGGGGTTTAGACTTGCATAGATGCACCTTATCACCGGTTGCGCATTCCTTAAAGTTGCTAGTTAAATACCTCGATATCGGGGCTTTAAAGAATGCGCGACCAGCAATAAGGCACATCTATGCACATCTAAGCCCCTGGCCATTTCCCAAGGCATGTGATTTCCCGCTCATCTAAAAGTGGCCTAGGGCAGAGAAGAGGGGATGAACATGGACAAAGCGGTAGGCAAGGTGGATGCCTTTGGCAGCAGAGCACTCAATGGAGATGAGGGGGCGAGATCAGAGGAGGGAAGACTAGTAAGGAGGAAGTTACAGAAGTCAAGAGATGACTAGAGCTTTGACTAGGGTTTTTACAGGCAGAGTCAGATTTTAGCAATATTATACAGACCAAAACGGCAGGATTTGGCAGCAGTCTGGCTCTGAAGCGTAAAGGAGAGGGAGGAGTCAAAAATGAATCCCTGGCTGTGTGCCTGAGGAACAGGCTGGATGGTGATGCCCTCAGTGAAAACTGAGAGGGAAGTAGGAGGGGAATGTTTTGGGGGGAAGATGAGGAGCTCAGTCTTGGCCATATTAAACTTGAGTTGGTGGCGAGACATCCAAGCAGAGATGTCAGAGAAGAGTCAGTCAGTGATATGAGACTGGATGGAGGAGGAGAGCACAAGAGTGGAGAGAGATAGTTATGTGTCATCAGCATACAGGTGGTATGGAAGCCATGAGATTCAATGAGTTTACCCAGAGAAAGAGTGTAAAGGGAGAAGAGGTCCCGGATAGAGCCTTGGGAAACTCCCATGCAGAGAAGGAGCAATGTAGAGCAGGTACCAGTGCAAGAGAAATGTTGAAGGAGTGGTTCGAGAGGTACGAAGAGAACCAGTTGAGAACAGAATCTCGGAAACCAAGGGTGCATAGCGATTCCAGGAGGAGGCCATGGTTGACAGTGTCAAAGGCAGCAGAGAGATTGATGAAGACAAGAACAGAGTAGAGGCCCTTAAACTTACTTAAGAGAAGGTCATCAGTGATTTTGGCAAGGGCGGTCTCAGTTGAGTGGAGAGGGTGGAAGTGTTCTCAGTGTAACTCCTGTGTAGACATTTATGCTGGTGTATTTTAGAGCATGCTTTTGGAGCTATCTCATAGTCTCCTCCCAGCAGCTGTTTCCTGGATTGGTATCCCATGGCTTCATATGTCGCATTGGCACAATGCATCATGGAATCTTCACAAGTTGGGTTTTGGGTTGTTGGCCCAGGTGATGCAGGATTTCCTGTGGCTGGTTCTTTCCAAGTGGAGGATGTCAGTGAGAGATTACCAAGCACTTCAAATGATAATTAGTTGAGCAATGTGCTCTGCAATGTCACCGCTTGGGAAAATTGGGAGTGGGTTTCATGCCACAGAGCCTCCCTCCTCTTCTGTTATGCCAGCAGATTGGTATCTTTCCACACTGACAGGCGCCAGGGCCTCTGCCATTTACAGTCATCATGTGCCTGATTTTCCTCAGTTTAGCAATTTCCCCTGCCATAAAACCTCCTGCTCCTCCTCCTCATTATTCTTGTTTGCCACACAGCAAATTCATGATAGGCTGCTGCAGTTCATCTGCCCACCATGAGTTTTCAATGAGCTGTTGTTGGGCCAGATGTTACAGCATCCCCAGCAGCAAATCTGATACTCTTACTGTCTTTGTGATAATGGCACTTGTCTGTTTCAGTTTCAACAACAAAACGGACAGACAAAGGCCCACACAGCATAAATACATAGTATAATATAACAAGGTGTCTACAAATATACAACAATCAAAACTATGGAAAACAAATATTAAGTGGTACTATTTGCATCTATAATCCATAAAAAAGCACCGGAAATGGAAGATTAAAACATTACGTCCCCAACAGGGGATCACCGTTTCTTGTAAATACAAATGCCTCCTCAAAGTGTCTTGTAAACACAAATATCTCCTTAAAGAAGTGGCAGAAAAAGCGGATCAGAGCAATAAACATTCATTAACAGCTGAAAAGTCAATCAGTCAATTAAATTAGTCCATTAATTGCAGCTGAGGGAGTCAATCACTCAGTCTACAAACTTCCGATGAAATTGCTCATTTCATTCGATTGACTTTATCAAGACTGCAAACTCAATTGAAGTGAATGAACCACAATCTGTAAAAGACCTGACGTTGATATCACCTACATTCATGCAAGGAGCTTGTTTCTATATTCTCCTTGTTCATCTAAAGGGAGCAACAAAGTCATATCTCCTCCAATCCTTTCTAAAGCTCTTCTTCACCTGAATCCGCTGGTTCAATGGCATCCTAGTCTGTGAATGTGGGATCCGGGCCTTGGTTATCCTGTGTATCTGGGTCTGGAGCATTCAAATACCTGGGGAAGAGAGGCTTACTCTTGGGCTTACTCACTGCGGAACAGTCACAGGGTGAAGGCTGCCTTGTGGTTCGTGGCAGATCTGCTGCCAGGGTCTGACCCAGTGCTGGAGTTACATGTGAGGGACCAGGTTGGGTGATGAGTAATGGTGGGGGAATAGTCTGGAAGGGAGTGATGGCTGGTAGCAGTGTCAAAGAATCAATTTTCTTCTATCCCAAGAGAAAGTGGTCTCATAGCACCAGGAAACAACTATTGGTCCATCCAAGCACAGGAACTTATCAAGCAAATTGTGGTATTGTAGATATCATTTTACCCCTGATTCTGATAATTTGCCCATTGGCAGCACTGGGCTATGTCGTAGTTGTACACCAGATTTCTCATTTTATCAAGGATTTTTTGGAAAACCACTTTTCACAAGTGAGTATTCCCACCCCCCAAAAAGTCTAATGAATGTCTTGTTCTCTTCCTTCCCCCACCATGGCATAGAACACTTGTGTGCAGGCTCATAGAATAATAGGACCATGGACTCTGAGTAGTTGGAAGGGACCACAAGGATCATCTAGTCCAAACTCCTACATGACTACAGCTACAACTGCTGGCTGGCTGGGACAGTGGCTCTGGGTTTGGTTGCTTGTTGTTGCCTGACTCCTGGTTTGCACCAATGCCACTTTTTAAAAAAATGGTTTCTCCAAATACAGCAGCTGGAAACAGCAAACACCGGTGACTGGCTATCATTAATCATGCCGAGCTCAAAAAAACAATTTTGAAAATGGTGTGTTCTGTTAAATTAGACCTTTGCATGCAGTAATGGTACCATGCAACCATAGAGATACACAGGATGCAGACTTTCCTATCAGTGTCACTTCCAAAGTATATGTGTCTCCATGGTCCTGGATAACCATCAGGAAGTGCACATGGATATATATCACAACAGTAACATGCAAGTGCCTGCTACAGACTCTTGGCCTGAAAGTGCTTTTGGAGCCCAATATGTGTGGCTAGAGCATAGCAGACACAAAGCAGGAAATGAGTTGCAGCATGTACATGTTACAAAACCCAGTGTGTTGCACACTTTTAGGGTAACATTAAAAAAAAAAATCCACTATCATCCCCATTATAGAAATAAAGAGCTGCTAAGGGATTTATTGAAGGTCACACACTGACCTGTGAGAAGTAGGAAAAAGAACACCGATTTCCTGAGATCCAAGCAAGCACCCTAACCACTGGCACATCGTTCCTTGCTTCTTAATAATCCCATTGTTCTGAATGGGTGAATGTTCACATCACCAAAACTACCTGATTACAGTAGTTGGACTCTTTAGGGCTGATCACATAACCCTATTAATCCATTGAGACACTATTCATTGATTTAATTAGGAATTAGATTAGGACTTTAATTTGCAATCTTAACAGAGAAGCCAAGAGTCAAATGACCCTGAAAATACTATTCTTTGTCTTCTACAAGCAGCAATGGAAAGATGCTTATACTTTCACTGGGTGTTTTCAGACATGACAATAGTCTGCATTTCCATGCTTTGACCCATGTGGAAATATGGGCTACCATCATGTCAAAAACCGCCACCAGATGTTAGCCCGGGCTGTTCCCCGGCAGTGTTGGCACGTGGAAATCTCCAACTCACAGCCCCGGCTAATGGCAGCACCTCCAAGGGAACAACCCAAGCTAACATTTGGTGGCAGTTTTGTATGCCACCACATGTTAACTTTTGTATGGCCACTTTACCTACCATGGTCTGGGGTGGCGACGGGCCAGCTGCCATGGCATCCATCATTGGCTTCCTGTCAACTGGTGGGGTTGGCCACTCTACGCAGCTCCAGGGCAGGGCCAGGTAGTAGGGATGGGTGAACAGACCGCGGTTCGGTTTCAGCCATTTGGTTCAACTGCGTTCGGTTCGTGCTTTCAGGTTCGTGCGATCGGCGATTCGCTGGGTTTGGGTTTGGCCATTCGGTTCAGGTTTGGCCATTTGGGAAATGTTTTGTTAAGGGGTTTTTTTGTTTGTTTTTAATGTTGTTTTTTTTATTTGTTTTTTATGGTTTTTTGGTTTTTTATTTAGTTTTTTGGTTTTTATATGGGTTTTTTTAATTTAATTTTTTATCTAATATTATATCTATCTATCTACACTACACCTAACTGCTATTAACTATTCTAAATGCTATGAACTAAATGGATTATCTAATAAGTACACAGGCCTACTTCTACAAACACTAAAACTAAATCACTAATGCTATCTCTATCACTAAGCTAACTCCTACAACTGTCTACTATCTCTAATCTAATTCATCTATCGATCGATCGATCGATCGATATTGATATATATAGGATGTGGGGGAATCACAAACAACACAAGGTTTCAGTTTAAGGTTTCAGTTTTATTTCAGTACAAAACTGAAATTAAACTTAAAGCAATCTAATAATCTTACTCTAAATGAAAAAACAGGGGAAGGGAATCTGGAATGGAATATATGGGAGAGGGAAAGGATTCATTGGAGAGGAAGGAAGATTGAACACAGGGAACACAGGGAGGGGTAAAACCAAAAAATAACCACTAAATCTATCTAAGGTAAGCTAAATAAATGAATGAGAATATGGGGGTAGATGGGTTGGATGGGTGAAATGGGGAAAGGAGGTTTGCAATGGATTGGGGAGCTGGGAAATGCTGGGAGAGGGAGCCTTCTGAAACTCCTGGTGTTCAGGAACAGTGACTAGCTCAGAAGGTGTTGGGAACGGGGGAGGCAGATAGTTTCGTTTCTTGCTAGCCTCTCTGCCCCTGGTGCCTGGAAGTCTGCTCTTCAGCTGACTACCCCTCCTTGTCATGTTTGACCTTCCAGTGACCCTTTTTTTGCCACCCAAACTCACCAGAACGCGATCAGAACTGACCGAACTGTTCGGTAATTTCGACATTCGGAATTGAGTTCGGTTTGGTCAGTTTGTGTTCGGATTCGGGTTCGGTTATCTGAACAGGCCGAGTTCGGGCCGAACTCCGAACTTCCGAACCGCGTTCGCCCATCCCTACCAGGTAGATGCACATCTGTGCATCTCCCCACCCCCTCCTTGGCAACTGTAACATTTGTTTGGCCACTGACTGACTCCTAGCCAGAGTGACGGCTCCCACCACTGCCTGGAGCAGTCCATGATGGTGACAGGGGCCATTATTGATTTATTGATTTATTTATTTAAAACATTTTGACCCGCCCATCCTGCCACAGGCAGCTCTGGGTGGCGCACAATATAAAACATTAACATTAAAAACAACTTTTAAAATAGACAACAAGGGCGGTATAAAAGATCCCCACCCACCCACCACCGTAACCCATTGATTTGAAAGCACCTATTGTGTATGTCGTGTATGTTTGGATAAACTAAAATCAGTGGTTAAACAATGCTGTTGTCAGCTCTCATGATCTAATTCTCTAGCTCCTGGAATTGTATAATTATGTGTAAATCAGTTTTCTTTTAAAAAACAAAACAAAAAAAACCCCAAACACCAAAGGTTTGGGAGAAAAGATTGAAAACGTGAAGCCTAATGGCTCAGAAAGCAGCAAAACAACAATATATTGGGGTGGGGGTTTGGTTTAAATGTATCATAATTTAAAGCCAATTTTATGCTTTGGGAGAGCAGCTAGACTCACAATTTTAGATATTATTGGGTTTGGTGATGCTCTTTATGCATGGAATAGCCATTCACCTACCCAGGTATCCATAGCAGGTGTTAATTGAGATGTTTATCCAATCAGTAAGGCCTCTAGAGTTTATCTCTCTCAGGTTTGAGCATAATATTTATACTTTTTTCTTGTGTGTTTTCAATTTGGCTTTTACAGATCTCTTAGGACATATCCCAAGAGCACACTGAAGACAACAGGAGTATTTGTATTGATTTTATTTGACTCTGAGTCATACCCTTAATAGTTCTGCCTATACCCTTATTTTGATCTATGAGTATATCAATATTAGTCCTAAAAAATTATGTATAGAGTTCTTGCTGTCTTTTGAGATATACTATATTCATATACAGGTAAAGTATCGCATCACTTACCTTAACAGATGTCTTTTGAAAGATCTGATTTTATTGGGGCTATTGCAGTGCTGGCTGATGACTTGAAAATTGTTTGAGAATATATTGAGAACACTAGAGTAAGTTTTGTTACAATGAATGATTTTTTCCTTCTTTGTGGATGTTTAAACTAGCCTTCTTAGAAGTGGCCAAGATAGTTGGTGAGCAACGTATCCTAGTGTAAGGCCCCCAGCCTTTAGCTTGCCGGAGCCCAGGCCTGTTCTCCTACTTATTCTGAGGACCTCCCTCCAGTCTCTGTCTGACCCCGCCTTCTCCTGTCTGTCTTTCCTCTGACCCTGCTTCCTGATTGGGTACCAGCCAGTATATAATACAGGGTTGAGGAACCTCTGGCCTGGGGGCCAAATGCAGACCTCGGTAAGTTTTTATGTGGCCCCTTTTCAGTGCCTGGATCTGGCCCCTGAATCCATTCTGAAGAACCAGAACTGAAGAAGTGAGTTCAGGATAATGGGGCAGAGAGGAGGGCATGCACACAAGGGTAGGGGACAGATCCACAGCACAGATCTATGATCTAGGCCCTCCTTTTCTTGAACAAACCCATTAAGCACCCTAACTTGTATGTGGCCCTCAGAGCTCATACTAATATTCAATGTGGCCCCCAGGACAGAAAAGGTTCCCCACCCCAGATATAAACCCCATGCTGGTGCCAAGAGGAAGCAGGGTAGAACATCTCTCTCCTCTATCTTCTCTCTACTCCACACTCCTCTCCTTCCTACTCCCTTGTTTCCTTCCTGATGCTTGGTTCCAGATCTTTGACTCAGTGCCATAGCTTCTGTCTCCCTGATTCATTATTTCCTTGAATCCTAGCTGTTGTTTCCTCCCTCCTCCTGATCCCTAGATTTCTAGACTTCCAGTGCCTAGGCTCTTTCCCCTTCTTGCTCTCAGGTCCTATCCCCCTTGCTCTAGGGATGGGTGAACAGAACGCGGTTCGGAAGTTTGGTCATTCGGTCCGAAACCCGAGTTCAGGTTCGGCTGTTCGGTTCGGCTGAACTTGGCCAAACAGCTGAAAATAGAGCTATCAATACCAAAACTGAAACCAAATTTGATTCCCCCCCNTATTGGTATCTTTTGACCCTGAAACCACCCCTGGTCTCCACCCCTGGTGCCAGGAAGTCTGCTCCTCAGCTGCCTCCCACTTCCACTCATGTTTTTCTCACCTTCCACTCACATTTTTCCCACCCCCGAACTCATCTGAACTACTCATCCAAACTTTTCCGAACTGTTTGGCCGTTCAAGCGTTCGGTTTGGACGTTCGGTTCGGTCATCCAAACAGGTCGAGTTCAGTCCGAACTCCGAACTTCCAAACCACGTTTGCACATCCCTACCTTGTTCTACTCCCTTGATCACTGGATTCCTTCCTCTCTGGCTCCTGATACCCAGTCTTGGGGTTCTGATACCTTGCTCCCTGACTACCTTACTCCATAGCTCCTTGGTTCTCTAGTTCCCCGGTCCCTAGATCTCTGGCTCATGTTCCCTGCCTCCTGTAATCCTTGTGTGGTTCTCCCTTTCTCCCCAAGACCTAGATGATGAGTCTTCCTCTCCCCAAGTTGGACAAAGTGGTTCGAATGAATCTTTTGGGCCACACAAGGACCTTCCTTCAGCATGTAGCATAGCCAGTAGAAATATATAAACTGAGCAAATGTAGAGCAGGTATATAGAGGGGGCGTGGAATGGATGGGGGTGGATAGAACAAGGTGGGAGGGGGGTAAAGAGAGAGAGAGAGATCTTACTCAAAAAACAGCAAGGAACTCTCTACAGAATTTTTTGGGACTAACATTGATGCACTCATAGATCAAAATAAGGGTATAGGTAGAACGACTAGGGTATGACTCAGAGTCAAATAAGATCTCTCTCTAGCCCCCTCCCACCTTGTTCTATCCATTCCTACTCATTCCATGCCCCCTCATATATACCTGCTCTACATTTGCTCAGTTTATATATTTCTACCAGCTATGCTTCATGCCTGAGGAAGGGCCCTGTGTGGCCCAAAAGTTTGCTTATTTCCACCCAAAACAATTGGTCCAATAAAAGATATCATTCAAACCACTTTGTCTCTCTGTCATTTGGGACCAACATGACAACCACACTCTATCTCCCCAAGTTTGGGAGACTGAGGCTGCTTTCAGAACTCCCACCCCCCGCACATATTCTGGTTGCGAGAGGGAATGTGCAGCCAGAATACGCACTGGGATTGGCCGGTCTGAAAGCCTCCGCCCCACCTGTGCGGCTTTGCCAGTAGACATGCACAGGGATGCAGAGCTGGATTTCCTGCTCTGCATCCTGCACGTCTCTGCCGGCAAAGCCGTGTGGGGGGCTTTCAGACTGGCTGCACCCCGCACATATCCTGGCTGCGCATTCCCTCCGGTAGCCAAAATATGGGGGGGGGGGAGGTCTGAAAGTGGCATGAGAGGCCCCCCCTTCCATTGCTCTAACCCTCTCTACGGTTCCCAGGAGGACCTGTACTCTCCCTTCTCTAGCCGTACCCTCAGCTCCCCTGGACGCTGACCCAGCCCTCCATGACACCTAGCACTAACTCAAACTGTTAAGTCGCCATCTATTTTGCATGCATAGCTGGAAATAGAGGAAGGTGTACGAAACAATAGTGCATACTGACTAGTATACTTTTAAGAATCGGGGTCACAATTTCAAAAGGTAATAGCTATGCAGGGTCATTTTTCAGGTATTTTTAAATAGTCATGTTGAGGATTTCCCTTGAAGTCCATTATTTATGCCTTATCAAATCTAACTAGTTGAACCAACTAGTTGTTACAAAAACAAAAATGCCACAATGGTAGGAAACACCTCCTTTAGACTAGACTACCTAGATGAGATGAATGAAATAAATATTCATAGTGAAACCTGAGTCTAGGCATAAATCACCTGCTTCTCCCTTTCAATTCAAACTTAAAGCTAAGACTGTCTTTCTCTAAAATTAGCTGAGGTTTGCTCATCATGTGAGCAACTATGAACTACTTCACAGTGTTACATATAAATCATGCTAAGCTTATCGCAGTCATCTGGCATTTGGTATCACACAGGGCAGCATGTCAACAGACCTAAACACACATGAGAAACACTTGGGATCCAAAGAATTTCTTTTCCCCCCCTGGAACCCTAGACTGAGGTTTGCATGACTTGACAAGCTGCATAACACAGAGGATGTATAACTTCACCCATCTGCCACTATTATACATGCAGATAGCACGTATATTTTTCTGTCACTCTATCAGTTAAAATACTGAACCAGAAGCAATAAACATATGTTAGGGCTACAGTCATCTAACATTTTTTGGGTGAAAACAGACATGCACCTTAAACTCTGCTTTAACATCTCTTTAACATTCCTTATGCACGTTGCAGGACTGCATAGGGCACCAGTACAGCCCTGCAACATGCATAAGAAATGTTAAAGTGGTGTTAAAGCAGAGTTATGTGCATGCATGTCTGTTTTCACCCTGTAACTGTCTGCATGAGAGCAAATTTTCAATAATAGTGTTAAGCTTTAAAAGGCTGCAGTTTGACAGGAAGTTATCTTTCATTTTCCTTTTACCACAAATCTGTATACTGACTCCTCTTGTACCCCTTCACTCCCTGGAGGAAGTTGGGTTCTCATACATGTTGATGGACAAGAGACAAAGAGGATCTGTTGAACACATGTAGAACAGATGCTTCAGGAGGGGTAGGGGGAATCTTTCAGTTCAGTTGCCATATTGATCATTTCTGCCGTCTCACTGTCCATGCGAGGCCCTGCCCTACATGGAGCCAGTCTTTGGGATTTTCCTATATCAGAAGCAGTGCGCCCACCCAGAAGATCATCACTGCCAATGTCAAAACAGATGATGTACTGTATTACCTGCTCCCAAACAGACAAGGCTGAGGAGAAAAAATTTGATATGAATGAATACAACCAAAGTACTCAATCTTGCAAGATGCTGAGCAGGCTGGAAAACAATATAGTGTGGTAGGGAAAAGCACATTTCTGCCCAACACCCAACAGTAGATCAAGAGGATGCTCAGCAGGGTATGACTCTAGTCACATCCTGATGAGCAAAGCTTGCTGTTACACAGTCTTGTCAATTTCTCAGCAATTCCTACAGATGGGGTTGAGAGATGTTTGGAGTCATGTACTTCCAAGAGCTTTTAGGTATGTAAATAAGGTTCTTAACAAACATTTTGAACTAAAAATGTTGTGTAGTTTCATCCTGTAGTAACGTCTTAGCAAGTATGCTTAGCTAGTGATTCTGGAAAACACAGGCAGCAAAAGTCTCTCACAGGCAAGATACTTTGGGTTTTAGAAATTCAGAGGATTAGGGAGGGATTATAAGGTGGGAGGGATTCTTTTCCCTTGGTGTTACAGGAGATGGAAAGGCAGAAATAAATTGCTAGCAGAGATGGTCTTTATAATTTGTCTAGAAGTCTTTGAGTATCATGAGGCAGCAGCTGTGGTTCTTTGTTAGTGACTTCAGCATAGCTGAAACAGTGGAACAACACAGCTGTATGCTGGGCTATGGAGGCCTGAAAGGTGAATGTTTGTGAGGGCTTGGGGTCTTCAGCCATGCTAGTGAAGATGGGGAGATAAAGCAAGAAGAAATTATGTCTAATGTTAAACTGACTTTATTTTCATCATTTTTTTATGATGAGAATGAGTCTTTGAACCATGTTGGCGCATAAACAATTACTGGCTAAAACATTATTTGATTTAATTTCATTTCAATTCACAATTGATTTCATTATTTGATTTCATTTAGCAAGACAGCTGAATTTTCATGTATAATCAAGATGTGGTTGGATGGCACCTTAGTATGTTTTTGGCACAGAGGTTCCCAGTCAGATTGTTTGGTGCACAGGTGCATCTGAATGAGACCGTAATCTTATAGTAAGTAAGTTTTAGTTACGATTTTCACCAAAACACAGTAATCTTCTGTCTCTGGTTATGTGCTGCTTGTTGGAATCTAATCAGGTTCGCTATGCAAGGTGTCCAGTCGAGTCTCCACTATGCAGCATATCGGGACCAGTGTAAAACATTCTGGTGAGAGATTAGACTGCAGCACATAATGCAGACATTTATTGAGCCCAAACAACGTGACTCTGGCACTGGTAACACTGGCTAGACCAGCTTGACCAGCAGCCGAGTGGTTACATCTGGATAGAGTATATACATTTGTTGATTACATAGAAAATATTTCATAATGCATATTCATGAACTAGTAACTATGGTAACGGGGATATTCTAGACCCCCTACTTGGAATGTGTGTGTTCATCAGAAATCTTGACTCTGTACCCCATGCGTACGTGCAATATGTGCAACACCAATATTCCTTAATCCTTCCATATACATCCCACTTCCACTTTATTGATCAGAGCCCAAGAGTGGGGTGCATTCCCAGCTCACTATCCTGCTGCTGTGCCTTTTATTCAGCAGAGGGTTACCATACCTCCCCTTTGAAAGAGGATGCTTATTAAAAATACATGGTGTAGGGCTGCATTGGTTCCAATGGAGTCGTGTAACATGTATTTTTCATAAGCGTCCTCTTTTAAAGGGGAGGTATGGTACCCCTCATTTTCAGCACAACCTCAGGACGCACCAGGAATCCCAGCACAGGGCCTAATTCAACACTGTGTTAGTAAAACAGAATACAAATCAAGTTATTTGGGAATACGTTTCCATATTTTTGTGGTAATTAGCAATTAATCCCTTGGGCATCCTGTCTCTTTCTCAGATCCATCCCCCCGGGGTCTTCCTAGGATGAGCAACCTGCACTCAGTTTTTATGGCATTCTTCACTAAGCCTAGCAGAAACCCATGCTTGCTCCCTCTTGGTACAAAGAATGTCTCACTCTTCCTAGCCAAAACCCCATCATCCTTAGTGTTGCCTGCATCACTCATGCTAACTATTAAGCATTCATATTCTTGTGTTCTTTGTCCTAATATGCCATTATGCCTGAGATGCTTCTAGCAGGATGGGGCGGCATATACATTTTAATAATTAATAAATAAATAAATAAATAAATAAAATTATATGCCCATTGTGTGCTCATACATTGCCACTTCCAACACTGCTTGCAGCTGAGCTGAAGCACAGGCAGTCTCTCCCCCTAATATAGTGAGTCCGTCTTGCATACAAACCCTACCATGGAGTCAGGGGTGGCCCTAGTCTTGTGCCTAAATCCTCATGAATGTCACATCCCTTGTCTCTCCTTCTGTTCCCCCTTCCCTGTCTACCCTCCACCTGTCTTTAGATTGTAAGTTCTTGGGCAGGGACCCATGTCTATCTTATTTTCTGTAAATTTATTTATTAATTTATTTATAAATATTTGTTAGCCGCCCCCTCATGCCTACGGCATCTCGGTGTGGCTTACAGCATAAAAACACACAATCAAATTCATTAAAACAATGTTTTAAAAATACAACCCCCCTCAACATAAAATCTCTTCAAAAATCCCCCCCTACCCCACCCTCCCCTCCGAAGGCCTGGGCGAACAACCAGATCTTGCAGGCTCGCTGAAACGCCAACAGACCTGGGGCCGGACGGGCTTCCTCTGGGAGGGAATTCCAGAACCTCGGCCCGGCCACCGAGAACACCCTCTCCATTGTGGCCCCCTGCTTTACATGGGGGTCCTCCAAAAAGGCGCCCCTGGTGGACCGCAGGGATCGCTCTGAGACATGGAGGGCGAGGCAGTCCCCAAGGTATGAGGGGCCCAGACCATGTAGGGCTTTATAGATCAACACTAGCACCTTGAATCGGGCTCGGTACGCTATAGGCAGCCAGTGCAGAGTGCGGAGCACAGGTGTTATGTGCTCCCACCTTCCTGTCCCCATAAGGATATGGGCCGCCACATTCTGCACCAGCTGCAGCCTCTGAACCAGAAACAAGGGAAGCCCCACATACAGCGCATTGCAGTAGTCTAGCCTTGAGGTGATGAAGGCATGAATGAGGGTGGCCAGGTCGGACCTGGAACTGTATGGACACAGCCTCCATACTAGATACAGCTGGCGGAAGGTGGCCTTAGCCACCATCTCTACCTGCCGATCCAGCCGGAGCCCCGAGTCCAATACCACCCCCAGACTCTGAACCTGCTGGGCTACAGGAGGGCAGACCCCCCCATACCAGGGGAGCCAGTACCTACCTCGCCTTACCCACCACCATCACCTCCATCTTATCAGGATTGAGCTTCAGTCTGTTATGTCGCATCCAATCCGCCACAGCCTCCAAACATTGGGAAAGTAATGAGACAGCAGGACCTGGGTTCTACTGGCGCTATATAAATGCTTATAATAATAATAATAATAATAAGAATTAATTAATAATCTGCCATGCAATAAAGCCCCTGTGTTAGCTGTTGCTATTCTTGACAGCTGTGCTGAACTTTAAAGGCTAGCTGTGGTTAGTGACTTTAACATCTATGTAGATTGCAGTTGGGAATGGCTCACAACTTCATAGCTGTCGTACTAACTGTGGCTATTCCAGGTGACTGTAGGTGCAAGTTTGTATGGTTGACAGGATTTTGGGTCTATTGTTAAGGTGAACAGAAAAGGTTGGATACCAATTTATTATACTGTAACCACACAGACCTTTATTGGAGGGGGGGGTCATGGGGGGGCTTGCCAGGGCTCAACAATTAAATTCAAGAGGAGTCTTAGCCCATGGAAATGTTCCCAGTGGAGTGTGCACCCTAAAATGTGAAAAACTGGGAAAAGTCTACTATTGACCATTTCACAGTTGAAAATGAGGGCTAAAAAAACCTGAATGGTTTATTTGGCTTTTGTTAATGACCTTCCTGCCACTCCCCCTGCACTGGCCATCATGTAGATTAAATCACAAGAACTCCTGTTTTATACTTGGCTGTAAAAGGCAGACTAGTCCAGTGGTTAGGTTTCTAGCTGGGGACTAGGGTTCATTTCCTTGCTCTGACAAGCTCTTGGCCAGGAGGAATGGCTTCTGTGTCAGGCTTGGGTCTTGGAGATTAATTTTTTTATAAATTAGGATGCAAGTCACGAGAGTAGTGCTCTGCTAACCCAGCAGAGAGAACGGAGGGGGGACACCAGTGGCTGCCTCAGGGGAGCTGAGCTTGCTCCTAACCCAGCACAGACAGGAAGAGAGGGAAGAGTGGAGATGACAGGCTGATAACCCCCAGCGGAGGAACTGGTGGTGCTAACCCAACACAGGGTGATTTTAGATCCCCATTCATTAACCACCCATTGGCATCCCATGCACCTCTGCAACATGCATGATGGATGGGTCATTGGTGGGTAATGGGTGAGAAGACACTTCTGTAAAAACACCCACAGAGAAAAACTGAAGTCACAGGCTGCCTTAGAGTGTCTGAGAAAACTCTGGAGAGAAGCTCAGACTAAAGAGCTGAACTAGGGCTGCCTGCCTCAGTGGGTGTTTTCAGTTGGATATGGGACTGCCCGCTCTCCGAGCTGCTCCAGGGGTGCACCTCTGTGTCCACCCATTCCCAGCCCCACCTGGGTTGGGATCAAAACCTGGCGTGTTCCCCAAGTCTGTGGTCCGCTCATGCAGTGCCCCCACCCCCCTACACATAATAGAGTTGCGTACTAGAGTGTCTGTAATGTGTTGCCCGGAGCAATGACTGGCTGGAAGTGGAGTAGCAGCATGGTTCTGCACATCAAATGGACAGTTGCTCTGCTTTGGGCTGGTGCCCAGGGTTTGGCTGGCCAAGTCTGCTGGCAGCACTCCAGGATATTCTGGAGTGCCGTCAGCAGTGCTGCTCCAGACAGATGGGCCACCCAGGGGTGAAGTAGGCGGGTCTGTCGGTCTAAAAACACCCAGCGTGGCTGCGAAAGAGTTTAGAGATGAAAGTTCTGGGAGCCCAGGGCTGCCTCATACTAGTTGAAGAAACTCGGCAGAGAGTGGAGAGCGACATTGACCATGCCCCAAAGAGCTTACTGCCTAGGTAACCAAACAGTGGAGAGATACATTTGGGCAGTGTGTCTTGGGCAGGGCCTCCCCCAAAGCAAGGAATACGGTCTGATAGAGGTGAAGTTGATCTCCCAGGACCACAAGAGGAATGGTCATCCTGTCAGAGATGGAGACAAAGTAGTTCAAATGTTATCTTCTGTTGGACACTGTAATAGGGATAGGCGAACAGATCGCTGTTCAGGTTCGGCCATTTGGTTCGGCTGCGTTCGGTTCGGCCGTTCGGTTCAGATGCATTCGGTTCATTCATTCGGTTCATTCGCCGAGTTCGGGTTCGGCTCAGTCGCCGAACAGGCCGTTGAGTTAGGCCATTCGGCTGTTCTGTTCGGCCATTCGGGAAATGTTGTTATGGATTTTTTTTGTTTTTTATATTTTTGGGGGGTCTTTTATTGGGTTTTATATGGTTTTCTTTTGTTTTTATTTGGTTTTTTTGTTTTTATATGGGGTTTTTAAATTTATTTTTTTAATCTAATATTATATATATCTATCTACACTAAATCTAACTGCTATTAACTATTCTAAATGCTATGAACTAAATGGATTATCTAATAAGTACACAGACCTACTCCTACAAACACTAAAACTAAATCACTAA
>QEPC01012801.1:2361532-2387717 GCA_003113815.1 Sphenodon punctatus
TGTGTTTGGGGTTTATACATTATTCATTTTAAGCTTGATGTTCATTGTAGACTGTGTTTTCTTCCATCTGATGTTAACCCTGGGAACTCCTTGCTGCTGGGTTATGCTCTGACTCTACCTACCATTGCCTTGGCTCCGCCTACCGTTGACCTGGCTCCGTCTACCATTGCCCTGGCTCCGCCCACCGGCTCACCGGCCCGCCGGTGGCTTTGCCACCGGTGGGCTGGACAGCCTTACTGTCCCTCCAAACTAAAAACCCACCAGCTGCCCCTGAGGAGGAATGTGTGTGTAAAAACACCCAGTGAGAGGCCCCTGCTGCTCCATGCAATTGCATGGCCAGCATACTGTGTAAACTTGCTGCCGCCACGCCACTGCAACCAGAGCCTCAGGAATGGGGCTGCTGAAGCTATATGTGAGAACCCCTTCTGTTTCTCCCGCTGGCATTTAAAATTTTTAGTCACTGGGGGGCACCGCATTTTGTCTTTGCTAGCAGGAGACTCAACAGCAGTCACCAGGAAGTAGCTCTGGCAACAAGAGTGGTAGCAAGAAAGGCTGGGACTGCTACATTTCTAGGTATCCGGGAAGGAGGGGTGTGTGTGTGTGTGTGTGATAGAGAGAGATGTGACATAACAAGAACCTTTATTCATTCCAGTATTTGTACAAAAATACAAAAGAAGGTGAAATATAGGGGAAACTGCAATAAAAAAAGGAAAAGAGTAAAAATATTATCATGAACATAGTACTAAACCATCAAAAACATCAATATTGCACAAAACAAGATTCAAACTCTGGGTGAAAACAAGTGAGACAGTATCCCGCAGTAGCCGGTGAGTCACCTGCTCATCAGTTTGGTGGCTTCCAGATTTTTGCCCACTTCCACCTCAGGGTGGGGTGCCGGCTCCTACTGGACATATCGTCAGGAGAATGTGGGCTAAGACTCGTCTAGCTGAGCTAATCCGGGATAATGCATGCTCTCCCATCTGGTAGGTCCTGCCCAGGCGTGCTGCAAGGTGAGGTCTGAGGATTGGTCCTGGAGGAGCATGCTCACCTGGGTCACTAAACAGCTGGCTTGGGGTCAGGTTGGAGCAGCGCGCTCACCAGGGCCACCAAACAGCTGATTGGGGACACCGGAGGCTCGTGCTCACCCGGGCTGCCAAAAAACTGATGGGGGTGAGCATGCTTCTCCGGGCACTCTGATCAGCTGTTTGGTGGCCCAGGTTAGTGCGCTCCTCTGGGTTCCCCTGATCAGCTGTTTGGCAGCAGGGGTCTGGGAGTTCTTCCCCGTGTGGACGGCTTCTTGGCCAACCCGTGATGTGGAGAGACTTGTGATGGCAGACCTCCCACCTAGATTTCCAGGTGAAGGGGCTGTTCATTTGAATTGCACTCCCTGCCAGTCCAAAGTGAGGTGGCTGTGGTGGGCATCCTCAGGTTGGCCAGGGGATTCCATTTATCCCTGTCACATTTGTTTTCACCCATTCTTGTGATCAAAAGCTCCCCAAATCATCAACCAATCTACATCAACCAATCTATAGATGGTACAATTAATGCTCAGCCTGCTCCAGACCAACTCCCTCCCAAAAGCCCCCATACCATCATGCACCCCAAGCCTTTCAACCTGCCTTTTTGGGAATGGTTGCCTGTCCCAGGAGGAAGTTGAACAGTTGCAATAGCCGATGAACCTGGCCAGTGTAGGGTGCTCCCCATCACATCAGGCTGGAGAACAAGACACCCCCAAAACACCAAACTGGTGGAGCAAAAAGCAAAGAAAGAGAGTCAGCACTAGCAATCAGGAAAAAAAGAAAAGAAAAATCATGTCTGGGACCATGCAAAAGGGACACTGCCTGAAGGAAGAATTTTAGCTCACAAAACAATTGATGGTCACAGTTCCATGGA
This sequence comes from Sphenodon punctatus, assembly GCA_003113815.1. Classification (NCBI taxonomy): domain Eukaryota; kingdom Metazoa; phylum Chordata; class Lepidosauria; order Sphenodontia; family Sphenodontidae; genus Sphenodon; species Sphenodon punctatus. The sequence goes on from QEPC01012801.1 coordinate 2,363,426, forward strand.
CGTCAACAGAGGCCCTTTTTAAATGAGCCATGGCTGCAGGGGTGGTCCATGGACATGTTGCAGCATGGGCGGGGGGTGGGAGGGAGGGCAGGTGCACATGGACACACACCCATCTCCCTGCATCCCCATCCATGCCCCTGCATGGAGCAACCTGTGTTTTCACCGGTTTCTCCATGAGTAGGCGATGAGTGGAGGTAGGTGTGTGTGTTTTGTGGGAGTGCATGTGCACCCACAGTTACCCACCACTGCTTTCACATAAGACACACCCACACATGCCCACACTGTGGACATGTGTGGGCATATGTGCGTGCGTCTTGTATAAAAAGGGCCAGTGTTTAGGTGCGGGTGGGTGGTTGGGTGGGACAGAGTATATGTGTGTATATATGTGTGGGTGTATATATGTGTGCTGTGTGACTTGGCAGGGAAGAGGCAGGGGGAACAAACACAACTGAACTTTGCATGGGGGCTCTGTGGATAAAAGGCTTCTTGCACATGAGCACATCCCTTGACCATCTTAGCTAGTAGCTATTGGTAGACCTAACCTCCATGAGCTTGTCTAATCTTTTTTAAAAATCGTTTATACTACTTGCCTTCACAACATTCCAATGTACGTAGCTGCATTTTGCTTTTTCTAAGATATCTTGGAGGTTAGTGTTTGACATTTGCTCTGTCATGTGTCACTGCATTCCATATTGTTAGAGAGAGGGGTCGCTTTAGGGGTTGGGGAGGGGACTGCAGGGTCATACAAAAAAAGTCGTCGATACTCCCTTAATTAAAGCCTTGAGGTCAGCTGGATAGACCGTTTGTCCAGGAGCCACTATGTTGACGCTTCAATACTAGGAGAATGATTCGTAATTTTTTGGGGAACAGACCACTGTGAAACCTCAAAATTTCCTGGTCCACCAACCATTTGAAAGAGACAACCACGGCCTGACACATACATACTCACTGTGGGCTGGCTGTGGCAACCCAAGTAAAGGATCTGCACTCCCCAGCTTCACCACAACTGTGCCTGGAGAGAAGAAGAGCCCAGAGAATGACTATAAGGTGCATATCATTGCTGTGTGGATGCACGTTCATCTTACGAACTCTCTCCCTGCCCCTCCCCCCAGAGATGGCCACAATGCTGGCACCCTTGGGAAGATGAGCCTGCAGTGATGTAGCTGCAGTTGGTTCTGAGGACCACACACTAAAGCCTCAAAGACCAGTCATTTCCAGACCATGGTTTGGGAATCATTGTTCTGCTATCCTTCTTCCATAACTAGCTCTGTGGCTGCTCTGTACTAGTAATATAAAGCAAAAAAGGTCTCTGCACAGTGGAAGGCTTTAGCCATATGTTTTACATGCCAACAGCATATGTGTTTTCAAGTCAGGCAGACATAATTCATTAGAAAATTTGCTGTTTGCATGTGCAAATTTAGCCTTTTGTAAGCACAAATAGACACAAAATTGCAGATGTAAGTGCCCTCTAAATGTCAAGCACAGGTTTAGACAAGGAGATGAGGTCTTTTGGAAAACATTAACAATAGGGTCTTCAGCAGCAGGAAAGTAGTTTAAAAGAAGAATTTTTTTTAGTTCTTTAGGTAAGTTATGCCGCATAATGTATTGACCACCATCATAATTCATTGTTTCATGAAAAACGATCTAAGAGTATTAGACTTGAGAGAACAAAGAGAGATTTCAGGTATAATGGTATGGATAGCTCTTACTGTTAACTATAATCTTATTGTGCAGGAATCTCCAAATCAAGTGACTGCACACCACAGAATCCAGCTTCAGTTGTAAACATTTCAGTTGTAACTTCATGCATTTCCCTCACTATACTAACCTCATGGCTCACTGGAAATGTTTGCTAGTAATCTTACGTTGTCTGATGTTCCTCCCTAAACAGTTACAGAAATGAACCCGTTTGCTTCTGTAGACAGCTGCACAAATGAAATAGTATCAAGGAGGTAACTACAACAATAACCTACGTGGCAAACTAAGATGGAAATAAAAGCTGCAAAATGATGAAAAACATCAGGGAGCAGAAAAATGTTCGGAAATCCAAGCTTAGTTAAACACAAAGGAACCTTATAAAGTCATGAGAGATGTATGGATGTGTTCCTTTCCCCCTCTAAAGTTATTTGCATGAAATAAATAACATGGTCAAGTGGCTTTACTTTTTATGGTTTCCTAAGGCTATTACTATTTTATAGAGATTAGTTCCACTGGAAGTCCCAGGTTTCCTGTTTTTATTATCCACACTTCACACGGTGGTTTAGACTAAATTGTCCATTGCAGACTTTGGAAAGCATTCCCTTCAGTGCAATATAGAGTATTACTACTTTCATAGACATCTCTAGAGCTTTAAGTTCTGATGCCAGAATTTAGGAAATATAACTTTTTAGAAAAGACTGCTCACCTGTCTGCCTGTAATCACACATTGATTTTTGTTGCTTTCTAAAATTGCCTTTGGTGGCCCTCTTATCAAAAACAAAGTAAATTTAGCTACATTTAGGTGTGCACAAGACCCTGTCAGTATTGGATAATTTTAAGCATGTGAACTGTCCCACTGACCCCAATGGAAGTACCTCATGTGGTTAAAGTTAGATTCAAGCTGAAATACCATACTCAGGGAGGGCTTCAATGGGACTACTCCAGAGTAAGTGGTTTGTGGGTTGTGGCCTCAGGTGAGAGCTCTGTGTGTTCATTCCCCAGAAAGTTCTAATGCTGCAAATCTCTATAATACAGTATAACTTCCTGTATTCAGACAACTTGGCAGACATACTTAAGCATGTCTGAAATAAAGAAGGCTCCATATATGTGAGCTTGGATGAGGAATAGCTTCCTGTTGACTGTTACAGCAGCTTACTTAAAGCTGTGACAGTAGTACACATTCTGGAAATTCTGCCCCACCCAAAAGAATTTTGAAGTCCGTATTTTCGCTACATGTCTTTTGTTAGCCTAATAAATCTCTTCTCTCTTTTCTCCATTCCCATCTTTACTCTCGCTATTAGAGCATGAGTACTGTCAATTGCTGTCAACCAATAAACTGTTCATAGATGTTTCTATTTCCTCTAACATGATGTCCTATCAACGACCTTGTGCATCTTCCTACCTGGCATATGGATAATTAATAATACATATTAAACAGGGAGGAATGGCTGCAGAGAAGAATTTTTAGATAATTGGAATAAGGTATAAAACTAAAAGCAGTATATTTTGTATACATTGACTACCCCACATTCTGCCCCCCTATCCCTTTTACCTGTGTACCCCAAGTAAAGGTTCATCTGAAGCTACAATTCCAAATCCATGAGCGTAAAAGAAGGATGAGCCATCACACAATGTACAATGGCACCACAGCGTATGAGCGGTTAAGTAAGTTAATGTGTAGACTGTGGAAATGATTATGCGCGCCATCAGTTGCTCAGAACACAGATGTTGTTCATCAATATGTCTATTTCCCATAGTGTGACACAGAGCTATCAATGACTTTCCATGTTTGATGTTAGAGTCTGGGTACGTCTGGGGCTGAGGATTTTTTGTTGCTGTCGTAGTTTCGATCTTTTTGGGTCCTCCCATTTTTTATTGTTCAGGAACAAGTGAGGCATCGTTGTTTTAATAGCTAACAACGAGAGAAGTTTTAAATGAAAAAGCATGCCTTCTCCATGGGAAATGACACAGAATGCAATAAAAGACCAGTTTTAGACTGTCTGTACTACGCTGCATCATATAATATGAACAATTTAACTCAAACTCCTTTTCCTCTTGGCTGGTTGACTGTATCAAGAATCCTCTTCTGCTGTCTGGTGCTTTCTTTTTAAGATCCTCTTTGCTACTCCCTGGGGCCCAATTTCTCTTTTGGAAGGAGTCTGTGCACCCCCCAGCCTGATTCCATTCTTTCAGGGTATTGCCACTTTTTTCTATTTCTTTCTTCTCCAACCTTACATTCAGTTGCTGACTAAAATTGGTTTTGGTTTTCTGTTCTCCCATCAGGTCATTCCATACTAATTCCATTCAGCTGTGAAAGAATCTCTTCTGGTAATTGCCATTGGGCAGGAGGGGGCGGTATAGAAATAAATAAATAACACTAGCTTGCTGCTAGGTTTGAATGTTAATGACATGGCTTTGTGCTGATGGAACTTCTCAAAATAATATGGTTCCAGGTTCACTAGACTGTGTATTTCAAACTCTCAGAACCAATTACTACCCTCAGTTGTATATGGCATGGCTTGACAGATCAGTGGTTTAAATAGGTGCTACTGAGGGAATAATTTGACCTACAGCCGTAAGTACACAGTGTACTTTCTTTTTTAGTGTAGAGAAAGTATGGTTTGCTATGTTGGTCCCAAATATAATAGAGACAAAGTAGTGAAGTAATATCTTTTATTGGACCAACTCCAGTGGGTGGAGGTATGCAAGGTTTCGGATCTCACAGAGTCCTTCATCAGGCAAGTCTTGGGTTACAAAATGAAGAAAAAGCAAATTTGGACTAAATTTGGACATAGGCTTCACAAGTCACTCCAGAAATGTGTACATAAGAACATAAGAAGTGCAATACTGGGTCGGACCAATGGTCCATCTAGCCCAACATCCTATCTCTGACAGTGGCCAATCACAGTGGCTTGAGAGAAGCACCCAACAGGTCACAATGCGGGATCCATTCCCTGTTGTTTTCCCCCAGCTCCCATCATGTTCCCTTATCCTGTCTGGCTAATTGCTGCTAATGGATCTATGTTCCAGAAACTTGTCCAAACCACTCAGCTATAGTACTGGCCCTTACCACAGCCTCGGGCAGTAGATTTCACAACCCAATTATACCCTGAGTGAAAAAATATTTTCTTTTATTTGTTTTAAACTTGCCACCCATGAGTTTCATGGAGTGTCCCATAGTTCTAGTACTAGCTGAGAGGATAAATAACTGCTCCTTGTTTATTACTTCCACACTCCTCATGATTTTATAGACCTCTATCATATCGCCTCTCAGTCGTCTCTTCTCCAAGCTGAACATGAACAGCCCCAACCTACCAAGTCTCTCCTCATATGGGAACCCTTCCATGCCCTTGATCATTTTTATTGTACCTTATCAGGTATATTGTATATTGTAACTTTCAGTCTTCCTGCCGGTAGAAGTAAGAAAGTAAAGGCGAGGCAGGCCCTGTGTGACCAAAAAGTTAAGAGAATACGAAGCAAAGAAACAGGTCCTTGGGGGGTGGTTAAGACTGGTGCCTGTGACAGAGTTGAGCATCCAAAAAGAAACAAAAGTATTAATTAAGTGATTTGCCTGCGAGCAGAAATGGTAAAAGATACTGAAAATCCCTGAAGAAGCTATATATTGGCAAAACGTTGGATTTTGAATCTTTTGGACCAGATTTGGACATTGAATTTTTTTCTGTCAATTGGATATTGAATTCTGGATCATATTACCCTGTATTATTATTTAACCAGTCCACTAATGTGAAGTTTATGATTGTAAACACTCTCTCTAGATAGATTGTTTTTCACCTTGAATATCATTCTGATTAAAACACTGTTTCCTTTTTAGCATTTTTTGCATTGTTTGGAGCATTGTTTGTTGTTATTGTTATCCCATAGGAACCAGACCATTTCCATGTCTCTTGAGGTGGTGAGTGCATGAATGACCGTGGCCGAGTCAAATCAGAGAAAAAAGCCCTAGGTGAAATTGGTGAAAAGCAGTCCTGGCCACCGTCACTCCCTGAGAATCCAGGTGCAGCAAGGGGTTTAGAAGAACGCCAAGACTGCGAACCTGAGTGACCAAAAGGGGCCAGACCCCATCAATAACAGGAGTCCCAATTCCTCCCAGGTTACAGGGCTGGCCAGCTATCATCATTTCAGTCTTGTCAAGATTCAGCTTTAATCGGCTCATCCTGTCCCCGACAGCAGCCAAGCATTGGATGAGCACTGAGGCTGCAGGACCTGGGTCAGATGAAAAAGAGGTAGAGCTGAGTGTCATCTGAATACTGATGCCACTTCACCTCAAACCTACGAATGACCTCGCCAAGCAGCCTCATATACACGTTGAACAAGAAGAGAGACCGAAAAGAACCCTGCGGGACCCCACAGGAAAGGCCCGCCTTGAGCTGCCAATTTCTTTTCCTAGCACTTGATCTACAGGAGCAAATGTTGGGTTTCTCCTTTTTATTTTTTTCAGACCGAGATTTGCATTTTGCTCACTATTGCACACCACCACCATTGTGTAGTTTTTCATTCTGCATACACTGAGTTTTTTTCATCAATTGTGTATTCTATTCCATTGATCATGTAAGTGTGAAAATGTTCATGTTGGTCCCTCCCTCTGCTGGCCCTGCCCATTGCCCCACCAACCTAAAAGTCCACCCAGCCACTACAGCATTCTTCTCCATTGTTGTCTCAGAAAATGCTTTTATTCCAACAATGAAATAATATGCACTTAATAGATTGAGCAAGAAATGAAATATGAGAATTTTAGGTGTTGTAGATCTCTCTTTCTGATGTAGTGCTCGAGCCAGTCTGAGGACCCTCGTCAAATACTTGGGAATTCTGAGGGTGGGGCCAAAGGCCAGTGGGAGCCAGGGAGGGGGTGGGAATGGACTGGGAAAGAGGGGTTGGGGGCCTAGTGGAGGCTGAGGGATAGAGTTCTCACCCTCCAGAGGGGCTCCAGAAATGCATGGCTTCCTCTGGGCCAGGTAAGTTTGAAAAGGGGGGGGGGGAGGCTGGGGGTGCTCAGAAGGACCAAATGGCCCCTTCTGAGCATGCTCAGAACTTTCCAAGATGGTGCCTACAGTGTGCTGACAATTAGCTCTGTTGATTTTCCAAGTGCAGATTGTCAACCAGGGCCACAAGCACAGTTCCAATGTCCTATCCGGAATTCACAGAACCTGACTGACGTTGGTTCCGTGAATCTGATAGCATTGAGATGCACCTGAAGAGCTGTGAGGCAACCAACCATTCGATAAACTTCCCTAAAAAGGGAAGAGTAGACATAGGGCAATAGCTGGCAGGAGAGACAAGAAGAGACAGTTTCTTGAGCAGCAATTGGCCAACAACAATTTTGAGGCCATCAGGCACCCTGCCCTCCTGAAGGGAGGCATTGACAGTCTGAGCCAGGAATGGCCAGAATGTTTCCCAACTAGCTTTCACCAGCCAGGATGGGCATGGATCTAAATCACAACTGGTCGCCCGCACAATTCTAAGCACAGTCTCTGCCATGGCGGGTGAGGCTAATTGAAGCTGATCCAAACGGACAAGTCCGAGCCTTCCCAACCCCACCTATGACACTGCACCCAAACTGGAAGTTCCCAAGTCATGCCAAATATATCTGCAAATTAGGTGGTGAACTCGTCATAGCAGGCACCTAATGACTCTAGCTCCAGGTGGAGACAGCTAGGACTTAATAAGCTATTTATCACATGATAGTGCTTCACTGGATGCTACTTTGCAGACTCTATGGCAGCAGAAAAGAAGGTTTTCTTCACCACAGCCACAGCATAGTCCTTCAAAAACAAACTGTGCTGCAGTTGGTCAGTTTTGATGTGAGTCAAGCACCACTTGTGTTTAGGGATGGGAGAACGCGGTTCGGATGTTCGGAGTTAGGACCGAACTCGGTCTGTTCGGACGTCCGAACCGAACGTCCGAACCGAACTCTTGAATGACCAAACAGTTCAGTCATGTTCGGACGAGTTCAGATGAGTTCATAGGCAGGAAAAACGTCTTTCTAGGGCCGAAAATTAGGTTTCGATTTCAGTTCGGTTTCAATTTTGTTTCGGTTTTGATTTTGCTATTTTTGAATGTTCAGCCAAGTTCGGCCAAACCGAACTCGGCTGAACTGAACCATTGAACCTGAACTCGGGTTTTGAACCAAACGACCGAACATCCGAACCGCGTTCTGTTCGCCCATCCCTACTTATGCTCCAACCAAATACCCGTTTGCTTTAGCAGCCTCAGATCCTCTGTATACCAGGAGATCTATGCTGCTGTAATGGAGGAAGTGGATGTCTTGGTGGCAGCAGTGTGTCATTGGCCTGGGACAACATAGAATACCACAAATCAACCAAGACATCGACAAAGGGGCCATCAAGATCAGCGGATAAAACCCCCAGAAAGTTGTGGAATCCTATTGGACACATTGTAGTAGTGGGACACAGGGACTCCCCCCCCCCCCCTTCATTTTTTGTATCCCTGTTTTTTTGGTTCTTTTGATTTTGGTTTTTGAATTATGGTTCTGTTTCTTTCCCCATGAAGTCAATGGGAAATCTATTCCCATTGACTTTAATGAGACATTTTGAAATGCTGCCAGGAAGGTCTTCTCTGCTGCCAGGAGAGGCCACCTCTGCTGCTGGGCTACCATGCCAGAGCCAGCATGGCTGGGGGATGCCTGCCAAAGGCCTTCCCAGGGCACACTTCTGGACCTCTCTGCTCTGGCAGCGCACATGTGCAAAATGGCGTATGGGGAAGGTTGGCCAACACACACAGCACAACGGACAAAGGGGGGGGGACATCCCAGGCCACGGAAGTGGAGGGGACAGGCCCGGGGACAGAGTGGGACATGGGGAATGGCAACCAGAACCCCACCAACAGCATGGTTGGCAAGGGCCACCCAACAACAACATAGGCAGCCCAAGCCATGGAGGCAGGGATCCCCAACGGCAGTGCAAAGGTGCAGACAGGCATGGAAGTGAGCCAGAACAGATGCGCTGAACAGGCACATACACACACCCTGCCAGAGGTCACCAGGAGGCGCAGTCCGAGGACCCCAGACCCACACAGTCATAGAGGGACCCGGGGTGTGTGTGTCCAGGCCACCGACACAGGTGAGAGGGCAGCCAGACAAGGGACAACAACACCACCTGGAGAGCCGGTTGCTGGCTCAGAGAGCAGGACACAGCCACAGGAGGGGTCGGCCATGGAGGGTAACACCACAGGCAGTGAGGGCCAGGGGGTTCCTGAGGCGGGGGCCCAGAGGCACAGGGAAGGGCTGCTGGAACAGCAGCAAGCCTGGTACAGCATGGACCGAGCAAAAAGCGACCCAAGGTGGCATGGGGGAGGCAGGAGCACGCGGCATGGCCGGCATCCAGGGCTCCAAAGATGCAGGGGGGATCACAGCCAGCTGCAAGGGGTCATGAAGGGGCCGGGGGCAGGGTGGCCCACCAGATGCACGTAGTGGGGCCACTGAAGCATGCCTCGATGGTAGCCCAGTGCAGACGCGGTGGGCGACGAAGTAGTAGGCCTCGAACGGATCCTGCATGGCGAGCCCCACCTGAACATCAGCACGGGACCACACACCAGCCAGTGCCACCAGTTCCACTCCGGTAGGCTCCGACAAGCCATAGTCAGAAGCAGGGGGCCATGGAAGGTGCCCAAGCTCCAACAGGTGGTGATACACCGCCTCACGCAAGTACTGGTACCCACGGGCCCTGTACATGCAGCCAAAGAAGGAAACAGCCAGGGCAGGTCCCCCCTCCACCAGACAGGTCATATAGGCTGCCAGGCTGCACATCGAGAGGGCTGACACGGTCTCCACCACAGACCACCCCACGTGCGAGTACTGCGTCTCCGGAATGCACCCATCAGAAAAGTGACGGAGCCCCAGAGCCTCCGCATGAAGCCGGCACTCGCGAGCACTGGCCTCATAGCCAAAGTAGCAAAGGCCAGAGCTCATACTCGCATAGGCACCAGGAGGCTATATGAGCAGCACAGGAGCAGTTGTACAGCCTGGGAATGCCACAGGTCACACAGGGCCATGGTCTCGTGGAAGGTCCAGCTATGGGGGGGTGCCAGGCACTGCGGGGCGCGGGAGCCCTGGGGAAGCACTACCAGCCCTGGTCCAGCAAGCAGTGGGTACTAACAGCAAGGGAAGAGGGGCCCCACAGTCCCAGGTGGGATGGGGAGGGAAGCTGGGGAGCTCCAAGGACACGCGATAAGGCCACAGGTCACAACATGGAACGGCTAATGAGTGAGGCATGGGGTGCGGACCCAACACAGCTGCAGGAACCGAGTGCACAGACAGTACAGCCAACACTGATAGCGGGCAGTGATGACAACAGGCAAGCAGCTGCAGACCACACGCCCGGGCGCTCCCATGCCAGGAGTGCAGATGTGCTCAGGGGGCCCACCCAACAGCTGCGCACCAACAGCCTAGCCACCACCGAGGTGGGCAGGCACGGGGGCAAGCACAGGTGCTCAGAAGAACCCCACACAGGTGCAAGGGCGGGGCAAGGAGCCAGGGCAGGACCGGCCCTCAGGCTGTCAAGGTGCACACAGGTCCACACCAGGGACACGGTCCACCATGGATGCAGGATGGAGGAGCACCTGTGGGATGTACCTGGCCATCTGCACAGAGTGGTTCCAGGCACACACAGACCTCATGCGCATCTCCACAGATGAGATCCACCTGGCTGCCCACATACAGGTGTGCATGGCCATGGGCACAGGTGCTCCCTGGCCAGGCTCAGGGCCCTGCGGGTATCCTGGACATACCAACCGGTCCTTCGCTGTGCCCAAGAGCGGCCAGAAGCGCTCCGCAAGGCTGCCGGCCGACAATAGCGGAGGAGGGAGGCCATGAGATGTGCAGCTATGCTCGCTATGCCCATTGGACTGTGGATCTTGGTCACTGAGCATGCACAGGGGTGGTGGGTATGGGCCCTGGCCTGTTGGGATGAAACCACCTGGAGGGTGCACTTCAGGATGGACAGGCGTTGCCTCCTGCGACTTGCCGAGTGTTGACGCCCTGGCTGAAGCAGCAACACCCCCCCATGCAGGCCCCCATTCCCATGGTCCAGCAAGTGGCCATAGTGGTCTGGGCCCTGGCAACACTTGATTCCTGCCGGTCCGTGTCCCAGCACTTTGGTGTTGGGGTGAGCACTGTCACCAGTATCCTGAGGGACTTCTGCGAGGCTGTGGAGGGTGTGCTCCTGGACTGCACGATCCAGCTCATGGACCAGGAAGCTGTGATGGCCGGCTTTGAGGCTGGTGGTTTCCCCAACTGCCTAGGTAATGTGGATGACTGTCAGGTGGCACCCCACCCCTTGGACCAGGAAGCTGTGATGGCCAGCTTTGCAGCTGATGGCTTCCCCAACTGACTGGGCACCATGGACGGCACCCACATTCAGATCCTCCGCCTCTCCAATGGGGAGGCTGCGGAATACGTCAACCGGCATGGGTACCATTCCCTGCAGCTCCAGGCGGTAGTGAACCACTGGGGCCAGTTCATTGACATCTACACCGGCCACTCCGGCCACAGCCACGATGCCAGGATCCTGACCATCTCGCCCCTCTATGCCCGGATGTACCGGGGGAACTTTGCAGACATGGGGATGACCAGGATCGCGGGGGTTCTGATGCCTCCTTGCATCCTGGGGAACCTGGCCTATCCCCTCCTCTGATTGCTTATGAAGGCATACCCGGTCACCAGGAACCCTGTGGAGATGCTCTACAATGCCCACCTCTGTGTCTCCAGGACTGTGGTCGAAAGGGCCTTCGATGCCTTCAAGCAGCGCTGGAGGTGCCTAGCAGCCTGACTGAACTACACGGTAGAGACCACGGCCCTCGTGATCGGTGCCTGCTGTGTGCTGCACAACGTGTGAGAGACCGATGGGGCCGCCCTTGAGTTCTCCGTGCCCTGGCGACCATCCGGACCCGTGCGGCTCTACATGAACACCGATAATCCGAAGGAGTACCGCTACACCAAGCAGATCCGAGCTGCCCTGGCAAGGCGGGTTTCCAGAGATGCCACCAGCTGAGGCCTCTGCCCCCCGCACCCAGTGGCCACCACCTATACCTGGCCCACACCCACGGGTATCCCACTAGCCCCAACCACTGTACAGAGACGCTCAACAAAAACATTAGAGATCGTTTCCACCCATGCATTTATTGTGCTGAGTGTGCCCACGTGCCCCCCACCATCCTGTCTATGGCCTGCTCTAGCCGCCTGAATGCCTACATCTGCCTGTTGTGCTCCCGGCACTCCTGCCTCCATTCGAGTCACACCTCCACCTGCAGCCTCCGGTCCCTGGCCTCCACCTGCTACAGGGCCCTCTCCGTGGCCACCTCCATATGGTCGATGGCTGCTATCATCTGCTCCCCCTGTTCAGCGGTGGTCCGGATGATTTCCTCCATCTGATCCTCCCTCCGGCACTGAACCCGAGCCCTGTGCTCCCACATCCGCTGTGCCGGAGGCATGGGTTCAGTTGGTTGGGCTGCTGCTGGTTGCCCTGTTGGGGTGACAATGGGGTCCGTTAGTCCAGCCTTGGCACCTGCCTCCCGTTCCGTTGTGGTGCTGAGGGTGGTGGGCTGGCCTCCCGGTGGGTGGGCAGCCAGTGCCCTCCCCCTGGCAACCTCCTGTGCCCTGGCCATCCCTCCCTCATACCCCCCACCCTGGTGTGCCCCATGTGCACCCCCGTGGGGCCCTCCCTGCCATGGAGCCTCACCTTGGTCTTCCAGATGCTCCTGTGACTGCTCCCCCGCCGTCCCCCTCACCAGATGGTCCCATGTGCCAGGGCGCCCTGTGACCTGTTGGGAAATGGGTTGGGGGTGGGTTGCGGTAGCCCTGCATGGGCCTAGTCCCCGTCCCGTCGTCCCCTGTCCCTGCGTGTTAGCACCAGTGCCCGGCCTGCTGTGCCTGTGCCCCCTGTTCTGTGCCCGGGCAGGCCCCAGTGCCCCCCCCACCCCCTGTCAGTGGTCCAGGGTTTCTGGGGCCATGAGGACGGGCCCATGCCCTGTGGGGGGGAGCCCCCACCCATGGGCTCATCCCCTATGGTCCGCTCCCCCTCCTAGCCACTTGTCTACCCTCAATGCTGGTCTCGGAACCCTCCAAGGCCAGTCCCTCAGTGTGGCTGTGCTCCCCCTGCGTCCACTGGCTGAGGGTGACCAGTGTGCCAGCCTCGGATCCTCCTGAGTCAGACTGGGGGTGCAGGATCCCTGTGCTGGTGCATGAGGGGTGCCTGCTGGTCCCTGAGATCCCAGGGAATTCCTCCTTGGGGGGCTGGGCCCCCGGAGCTGGTGCCTTCGTGCGGGGCTGCCAGGGGTGGGGGTACGTCGGCCCATTCCCTACCCTGGACCACGGTGCTCCCCATGAGGTGTGGGGTGACAATGGAGCCCTTCATGTGTAGGATGTGGTCCAGGGCGTCCTAGTAGGGGGCGGTTCGTGCTCCGTGTCCGGATCGTCAGTTATTGTCCTTTATCGCCTTGTACCCCCTCTGAGCTCCTTCACCTTGGAGCGGCATTGGGACACTGTCCTGTGGTGGCCCACCGCCTCCATGTCCTACACTATCACGTTGTAGACATGCTCGTTCTGCATGTTTACCGCGAGTTCCACCTGGTGCTCCAGGGACCCCCAGATCCATATAAAGTCCTGGGTCTCTTTGTGGCCCCATTGCCCCCCTCGATGGTATGTCTGCCTCCCACATGTGCCCTCCTGCTCCTCAGCTTGCCCTCTGCCTGTCTCCTCAGGGGGCTCAGTTATTTCTGCTTGCCACATAATAGGTGTGCTGGAGGTTGGGGTCTTCCACTGTCCCCCCTCCAGACTGGTTGTGACTAAGCGTATTTTTAAACAAGCAATGGTGGGGGTGGGCGTGGTCGCTGAGTGGCACAGCTGCAGAGCATCCAGTTAGGTGGAGTGCATGAGAAGGGATTCTAACGGTTGGTTCCCATATGGCTACTGCAGCCACACAAGGAGTCTTTATGCGCTCCCACAGCCACTGACCAGCTCTGCAAACAACTCATATGGGTAGCCATTCCCCCTTACTCTGCCTGACAACAACCCCAAGCCCTGCCCAACTGCCCGCCTCCTGCCATGACACACAACTGCGGACACCATGGAAACATGAAGTTGCAGCAGGCAGTAACCCCTTCCTGCCCATGACCCCTGGGGCTACTGCAGCTGCTGGCAGTTCCAGGAAACAACAGAGGCACATATTGGGTGGAACATGGAGGAAGCTGCTGTCCGAGCTGCTGTCCTCCATGGCGTTGGCAGTGAGGAGGTATTAAAATGCTTTTCTTTTGCTCCTTTAAGACCAAGGTTAAGCAGGGGATCACGGATATATCTAAACATAATGATTTGGCAGACGCTAAGACCTTAGTATGTTCCCCATATCTGAGACATTTTATTAAAGGGGATGCTGAATATGAGACTTATATTTTAATTATTTTATTTATTTATTTTTCAATTTAATACCCCACCCCTCCTGCCATCAGGAAGCCCGGGGCGGCTTACAATATAAAAACACAAATAAAATCCAATATAAAACATTTTTAAATGGATGCATTACCCATGCACCTTAGACTGGTTTTTGTAAAGTTACAATTTGCTCTAATGCATATTAATATGCTACATGGGAGATATTTGGGGATTCCATATGTACAAAGAAATTGTCCATGTCTGAGTGATGTGGTGGATCTTTTGGATTACCCCCTATATGAGGATATAAGGGCAAGGTGGCTTTCTCTGCTGTTTTCCTCTAATCCAGCGTGGCCTTTTTTGACATCTATGAGCAAGCAAACTTCAACTATTGTTGGGAAGCAAAACCCCCAAGATAATTTATAAAGTTACAATGTTTGCTCTTTTTCTGGCCAGGATTAGGGAGGCACTTCCTTTTGTTGTTGTGCTACTAGCAATCTAAACCCTATTGTTACTCTTGGCTTATTGTATTATGATGTCTGCATCTGTTTTATTTGTATTGTTATTGTTTTAATTTTGTAACAACCTAATTGACTATCAAATAAAATTTTCTTATTCACTTGACCATGGCATTGGTTCTTTCGTGCATCATGGGGGTGGGGGTTGTTGTGCCTTTGAGCCAATGTGGCGTTGTATTTCAATTTAAAGGTGTGTGTCCTTTAAATGCTCCCCCGAGAGCTCTGAGCGCAGGGCTGTGGGTGGGACCAGGGTGGCAGCTGGGATGTGGATCTGTCTGCTGGCATGGGTCGCTGTACTGGTTAATATGGGCAGGGGATGCATGGACAACTAGGGATGTGCGAATGCAGTTCAGATGTTTGGGGTTTGGCCTGAACTCAGCCAGTTCGGATGGCCGAAACGAATGCCCAAACCAAACGCAGAAATCCCCAAACAGTTCGGCCGTGTTTGGATGAGTTCAGGCGGGAAAAACCTGGCCGGCAGGCCCGGGGGGGGGGCATCTGAGGAGCAGATTTCCTGGCCCCAGGGGTTGAGAGAGGCTTGGACTAGCAGTCAGCCTGCCCAATCACCATCCCTCTTTTCCTCAGACCACTAGTTTGGCAGTCTGCTATTGGCCCCGGCTAGGCTGCACAGAGTAATTGCCCTCCCCCCCTTCCATATCGTTCTGAGCTAGCCACTGATCCTGTCAGCAGGCATTTTCGGAAGTCTCCCTCTCCCAGCAGTTTGTGTTCCTTCCAATCCATTGCCATCCTCCTCCTATTTCACCCATTTCCACACATTTACCTCCATAGTTTCTTTTATTTAGATTAGATTAGATTAGATTAGATTAGATTAGATTAGGTGTTATTTTTATTTTTTACTTCGCCCTGTATTCTTTACCCTCCATTGAATCCTTGCCTCCTCCCACTATATATTCCATTCCTGATTCCCTTCCCCTGTGTTTGGATTTATTTAGAATAGGATTAGATTGATTTAGGTTTCATTTCAGTTTTGTACCCCTCCCTGTATTGTTTGTTGTGAGCCGTCTGTGTCCCCCCCCCCATCCCTGTGTGTGTGTGTATATATAGATATAGATATAGATATTAGCTAGTTACTATAGATAGATAGTTGTAGGAGTTAGCTTAGTTATAGAGTTAGGTAGCGATAGTGTGTAGGCATTCAGTTTGAATATATTATAGTGTGTTTGTAGGACTAGGCCTTTGTAGATATTAGATAATACTCCATTTAGCTCCATAGGTTTTAGAATAGTTAATAGCAATCAGAGTTAGTGTAGATATATATAATATTAGATTCCAAATTTGAATAAATATATCCCTTCTGCGATCTGCAAGACATTGTACCCTAGGACTTTGCCTCTTCCCTCTCTCCTCTTCTCCCCTCAGTCCTCTCCTCCTCCCCCGATTCTGCCATCTCCATCTTCAACTCCTCTGTCGCCTCCACCCTTGACTCCCTTGCCCTCCTCTCCTCCCGCCCGACTCGCTCCCGTAACCCTTGCCCTTGGCTCATCCCCACCATTCTCCATCTCTGCTCCTGCACCCAGGCTGCTGAACACCTCTGGCATAAATTCCACTTCCACGCTGACTTCCTCTACTTCAAATTCTGCCTCTCATCGCTCAACTCTATCTCCCTCGCTCACTAGACAGCAGTACTATGCCTCCCACATTGTGTCCTGCTCTCAGGACCCTCACCACCTCTTTTCCACCTTTGACTCCCTTCTCAAACCCCCTGTCCTCCTCCCCCCTCTTCTCTCTCCGCTCAGGATCTTGCCTTCTTTTTCATCTCTAAGATTGACAAGATCCGCCTGGATATCGCTTCCAAGTCCTCTTCCCCTACTACTCCCCCCTCTTCCTCCTCCCCCCCTCTCTCCTGTCCTCCTCCCCTCCCACCACCCTTGAGGAATTCTCCTCCCTGCTCTCCTCCAACCCCCTCCACTTGCCCCCTGGACTCCATTCCTTCCCACCTCCTGACCTCTATTGCCTCCACCATCGCCCCTCCCCTCCTGCACATCATCAACCTCTCCCTCTCTACCGGCTCCATCCCCTCTGCCTTTAAACATGCCACTGTCGCCCCCATCCTCAAAAAGTCCACCCTGGATCCCTCTGAACCGTCTAATTATCATCCTGTCTTGCGTCTCCCTTTTGCTTCCAAACTCCTTGAACGGGTTGTCTATTCCCTTTGCCTTGACCTCCTCTCTGCCAACTCCTCCTTTGACCCCCTCCAATCTGGCTTCCACCCCCTTCACTCCACTGAAACCACTTTTACTAATATCACCAGCGAACTTCTTGTGGCTAAATCCAACCGCCTTTATTCTATTCTTGTCCTCCTTGATCTCTCTGCTGCCTTTGACACTGTTGACCACTCACTCCTGCTTGAATCACTCCACTCCCATGGATTCTGGGACTCTGTCCTCAACTGGACTGGTTCTCCTCCTACCTTTCTGACCACTCCTTCAATGTATCTCTTCCTAACTCCTCCCCCTCCTCCTCCCTACCCCTCTCAGTCGGGGTTCCCCAAGGTTCCGTCCTTGGCCCTCTCCTCTTCTCTATCTACACCCAATCCCTAGGGAAACTCATTGCCTCCCATGGTTTCCAATACCACCTATATGCTGATGACACTCAACTCTATCTCTCCACTCACTCCCTCTCCCCCTCTGTTCAAGCTTGTCTCACCAACTGTCTCTCTGATATCTCCGCCTGGATGTCTCAACGCCAACTCAAACTGGACATGGCAAAAACTGAACTCCTGATCTTCCCTCCAAATCCTTCCTCTCCTTCTTCCCTGTCAATTACCATTGATGGGGTCTCCATCCTCCCTGTCACCCAAATTCGCAGCTTGGGCTTAATTTTTGACTCCCACCTTACCTTCAAACCCTACATTGACTCCGTTGCCAAATCCTGCTGCTTCTCCTTCCACAATATTGCCAAGATCCTCCCTTTTCTATCTGTCTCCTCTTCCAAAACTCTCATCCATGCCCTAGTCATCTCACGCCTTGACTATTGTAACCTCCTCCTTGCTGGCCTTCCCCACTCCCACCTCTCTTCCCTCATCTCTGTTCAAAACTCTGCTGCCAGGATCATCCACCTAGCCCATCGCTTTGACCGCGTACAGCCTCTCCTCTCTCCACTGGCTCCCTCTTCCTGAACGTATTCTGCACAAGCTCCTCATCTTTACCTACAAAGCCCTTCACAACCTCACTCCCCCCTACCTCTCTGCCCTGATCTCCCTCCGAACCCCTGGTCGTCAACTCCGCTCCTCTTCCATCCCTCCCTCACCCTCCCACACCTCCCCTGCTCCCCCAACAGCCTTCATCCCTTTTCCCTCGCTGCCCCGCACACCTGGAACTCCCTCCCTGCCCTCGTCTGCCTTGCCCCTACCCTCCACACCTTCAAGTCCCTCCTCAAAACCCACCTCTTCCACTCCACCCTTCCTAACTCCTGCTAAGCATCCCCACCCAGAATTATCCCCCACCTGTTATCTGCATATTCCCAATTTACTGTAACCAAGCCAAGAACATGTACCTGAGCTCTCGCATCCTCATTAATGTTGCATCCCGTGTCTCTCCCTCTGTTCGCCCTTCCCTGTCTCCCATCCCCCTGTCTTCTTTAGATTGTAAGCTCTCGGGCAGGGATCATGTCTATCTTATTCTTTGTAAAACACCAGGTACATCGCTGGTGCTATATAAATAATAATAATAATAATAATTAATAATTAATTTTTAAACATTATAAAATCTTCCTGTGCATTATTGGGGTGGGAGAAATGGAGAAGGGAAGCAGGAGAGGCCAGTCTGCTGCCCGTAAGGTGGGCAATGGGGCACATGGCAGAGATGGCAGGGACTGTGCCAAGCAGAGTGGCAGGCATCAGCAGCAGCCTGAGCCTATCACCACGCCCCAAACTGCACAGGCCTGATTTTGGCAGACAGGCTTCAGAGGCTCCCAGCAGTGGCACTAGGGGGGTGGTTCGGCATCATGTCCTGCCAGTGTTGTCCACTGTCACGCAGGGCACTGGAAGGCCTACAATCCAGAAGGCTGCGGCTGTCTCTGCTGAAGCTGCAGGAGCAGGTGCAGGTACTTCAGGGTCTTATGTTCATTATGGGCCACCAATGGCCCCCATTATTGATGTGATCCCCAGAAGTTCAGAGCTGGTGGCTCCCACCCCGGCTGCTGGAGGTAGGGCCCGATCCCCAGACATTGGCAGCAGGGAGATGAGTAGCAGCAGTAATAGCAGCAGCAGCTATAGGGGGCACAGGGAGAGTGGCAGCAGCATGGGCAGTCAATTAGCCTCAGGGTCCCAGTACTCCCCACTGTGGGACATATCTCAGATTGGGGGCAGCGAGGCTGACAATAGTCCCGCGGAGGATGTCTGGTGCTGAGGCGATGGCTGTCCCTCTGAGAGCAATGTCGCCACCATGTTCTGCACCTCCCATCAGCGCTGTCAGTAGTGCATCACCCGGTGTAAACCGGAAGGCAGGAGGGGGCAAAAAATCCTCCGTCTGGGCGCATTTTAAGTTTGTGCAGGCGGATTATCCCAGGCAGGTGCAATGCAGTTTGTGCCAGAAGGTGGTGAAGTGTGGGCAGGTGCTCACCAACCTTGGCACAACTGCCATGGTGAAGCACCTCAAGGCATGCCACAGCGCTGTGCTGCGCAGTGGACGCCTGCGGGTTCCCGACTGCAGCAGACAGTTGTCCACCTCCATCAGTGGGTAAGCATCCTTGAGCAGCTACTTCGAGCAGCAGGAGCAGTATTTCTGCTAGAGGGGAACAACAGCGTCAGTGCACCATGGGGAGCTGGGATGGGGGCAGTTTCCAAGTCCATCGGCAGCTGCAGGACGTGGAGGGTGGCGTCCTTTCCACTGAAATACATGCACACGTTGGGGGAAATGATAGCACTCGATGGGCAGTCCTTCTCGGTGTTCAGGGACATGGGGTTTAGGTACCTGATTGGCTTCTTGGCCCCCCAGTTTAAGCTGCCATCATGCACCACCCTGAGTCGGCAGGTGGTGCCAGCCTTGTACTGGGCTTTAAAGGAGTGGATGACAGAGCAGCTGGCAGGGGCTGGGGGTGCCACCGTCCACTTCACCACTGACCTGTGGCCGAGCAGGAACGTGCAGCACGCCTACCTGGCACTGGTGGCAGGACCCGGGGGCAGCATTTGGGAGTGGCAGGGGCGTCCTGAAGCAGGGTATAGTTGGGCCCTGTTTCAGGCGGAAGTAATGGACGGCCCCCACACCACGGAGCGGCCAGTGGATTACAGGTGGCAGGAACATCGCGCACCTCCATTCCGGTTCCAGCTCCTGAGGAGGTGGTTGGAGGCAGCAGCAGAGCCAAGAGGACTGGTGGTGACGGGGCCAGCGCCAGCGAGCCCTGGGACAGTATGCTGAGTCAGGGGTGGAAAGTGAGGATGGATTCAGGGGTTGGTAGTGCTCAACCCCCCCCCTTGGAGACTTTGTGTAGGGGTGTGTGGTGCTCTACTCCCCCTGTGAAGGATGTGACTGGGGACTTGCTCTGCCCTCCTGCCCCTCATGTGGATGCTGCAGCTGGGGGCATGTGTGATTGCCCCCTCCCCCCACCTCTTGAAGATTCTGGGGGGGGTTGTGCCTCCAAATTGGGACCTTGTGCAATGGGGTGGGGGGACATTCCCTGCCGTTTGACAGTTGGGGCAGGTTGTCAGCGTCTCCCCTCCCAGGAAGGGGGTGGGGATGGATGAGGCCAGCTTCCGGGTTGCTCCCTCAAGTTCAGGGAGCGGCCAACAGCCGTGCTGGCAGCCATGCTGGGGGCCCATGCCAAAGGGGCACTTCCAAAGGGGCTTGCCCTTTGGCTGTGCCCTTTGGCTGGGTCTGGCAGTTGGGGCCGGCAGACGGAGCCAGCATAATCAGTATCTGGATGGAAGGGGAGGGATATTTGTATATTGCCCGTGAGAGGACTCTCCCTCCTGGTGAGAGCAGGAGGACTGAGGCTGAGGAAGGGCTTCCCCCTGGTGGTAGCAGGGTGGAGGTGTGGAAGTAGTAAGGCAGGACCTCTGGTATTGCCTGTGTGTATATATGAGAGGACTGCTGGATTGATGGATATTGCTTCTGTTACTCTCTGTGTGGGTGGGGTGGGGTGGGGGGTGGGGTAGTATTATGCTGTATACTTCTTTAAGGGTTTTTCTTCAGGGGGTTTGCTACTGTCGTAATTATAATGATGTTATGTGCCTATGTATTATTGTGTTCATTTTGTGAGCCGCCTCGAGCCATATTTGGGGAGAGTGCAGGATATAAATTAAAAATGAAATGAAATGAAATGCCCGCCCAGGTTCCTAACCTCAAAGCCTGCCTCAGTCTGCCTTCCAATGCTCATGCCACGTTGCCTGTCCGCTTGCCCTGGCAACCCTGGGTGATGTGCCCCACTGGCCTGGTAATCCCTCTACTGCTGTCTGCTGGTCCATGGGTGCTCTGCCCTAGCAAATCCAAATGTACCCACGTAATCCTGATGCTGCCATCTGCTGCTGTATGGGAGATCTTCCCTGGCAAATCCTACCATCCTGGCTCTATGGGTGCTGTGCACAGGCAAATCCTGCTACTGCCATCTCTGCTGTTCCATGGGTTCTGTGCCCTGGCAATCCAATGTTTGCTGCTGCTGCCAATGCTGCCTCTGCTGTGCCATGGGTTCGGTTACCGAGCAATCCAATGTCTGCTGCTGCTGCCAATGCTGCCTCTACTGTGCCATGGGTACTGTGCCATGGCAATCCAATGTCTGCTGCTGCTGCCAATGCTGACTCTGCTGTGCCCCAGGTACTGTGCCCCAGCAATTCAATGTCTGCTGCTGCTATCAATGCTGCCTCTTCTGTGCCATGGGTTCTGCTACCGGGCAATCCAATATCTGCTGCTGCTGCTGCCAATGACACCTCTGCTGTGCCACGGATACTGTGCCCTGGCAATCCAATGTTTGCTGCTCTTGTGTCACGGGTGCTGTGCCCGGGCAATCCTATGTCTGCTGCTGCTGCCACCAATGCCGCCTCTGCTGTGCCATGGGTACTGGGCCCCAGCAATTCAATGTCTGCTGCTTCCAATGCTGCCTCTGCTGTGCCATGGGTTCTGCTACCGGGCAATCCAATGTCTCCTGCTTCTGCTGATGCCAATGCCACCTCTGCTATGCCATGGGTATTGTGCCCTGGCAATCCAGTGTCTACTGCTCTTGTGCCATGGGTACTGTGCCCAGGAAATTCAATGTCTTCTGCTGCTGCCAATGCTACCTCTGCTGTGCCATGGGTTCTGCTACTGGGTAATCCAATGTCTGCTGCTGCTGCCAATGCCGCCTCTGCTGTGCCATGGGTACTGTGCCCTGGCAATCCAATACCTACTGATGCCAATGCTGCCTCTGCTATACCATGGGTTCTGCTACCAGGCAATCCAATGTCTTCTGCTTCTGCTGCTAATGCTGCCTCTGCTGTGCCACAGGTACTGTGCCCTGGCAATCCAATGTCTGCTGCTTCTGCCAATGCCACCTCTGCTGTGCGACGGGTACTGTGTCCTGGCAATCCAATGTCTGCTACTGGGTGGCCACGTGATTCTCCACCAGGCAAGGCTTGACCAATTTGCAGAAGAGCTTGTTGAGATCCAGTGAGTAGGATGGCAGCCTGCAATGCCCAGCCAAGTAGGGGTGCCAGCCACCAAAGCTGTGCTGGGACTCTGCCGTGGCTCCGTCAATGATTGGCAGCCTGCAACACCTGGCTGAGTAGGGGTGCCAGCCACCAAGCCATGGTCATGCCTCTGCTGTGGCTCTGCTGATGCCTGGCAGCCTGCAACACCTGACCAAGTAGGGGTGCCATACTGGCCAGCCATACTGCGTACCACATAGGTGGCAGGTGCTATATAGAGCACCCACTCATGGCCACATATAGAGTGCTCTCCAAAAATCCAGGCAGCCTGCAATGCCCAGCCAAGTAAGGGTGCCATCCACCAAGCCCTGGCCGGGCCTCTGCCACTGCTCTGTCAATGCCTGTCAGCCTGCAATCTCTAGCCAAGTAGGGGTGCCAGCCACCAAGCCTTAGCCATTCCTCTGCCATGGCTCCACTGATGCCAACCTGCAATGCCCAGCCAAGTAGGGGTGCCTGCCATACTGACCATGACACATAGATGCCATAACGCAGAGCCACCCAAGCATGGCCACGTACAGAGCAGTTGCCAAAAATCCAGAATGCTAACATCCAAACCGTGTTCTGTTCGCACATCCCTATGGATGTCCATTATCACACATGTTTTTGGCTTGCCCCACATGGGGTACTCCAGATTTTTTGGCAGTTCCCCCTGAGTGGCCATGAGTAGATGCTGTGTGGCTCATGGGAGCATGCATCCCCCTGGACCACCTTCAAATGAGCATTTGGATGAGTGGTTAGTGGGTGGCCATTTGTGGTAGCATCTCATTTAAAAATACTCTAAGCCCCCCTCTTACAGTTTCCACTGGCCACAGCTCTCTCCAGAAGTGCCCCAGTCTGTAAAGGAATAATAACAAGTCTTGTCACCTGGGTCCCTGAAGGTTCCCAGACACAGAAATCAAATTAAGATTCACCCAAGTATCTAACCTGGGATATCCCCTTAACTGTGTGTGTTTTTAGACAAGCATCTCTCCACCCATGACCCACACATCACCCACTCATCATGCATATTACAGGGTCGTATTGATGCCCTATGCCCTATGCAGTTCTGCATGATGAGTGGGTGATGGGTGGGAAGGCACTTGTCTAAAAACACCCTCTGTTTTTGAATGTCAGTACTACACAAGCAAACCAAAACTTGGTTAAATTTTTTTATATTTATAAATTCAGATTAAGTACAAGACAAGATTGATTCAAGAGGGCAAATCTGGTAAAAGAACTCAAAAAAAGAATTGCAATGCTAAATTCACTATAAAGTTCCCGGAATAATTTCTTACTCTACTCAAAATCCATGTTCACACAGTCAGATTAGTTAAGTATCTTCTTTGTTAATCTCTAGGGATGGGTGAACAGATCGCAGTTCGGGTTCGGCCGTTCGGTTCAGCTGCGTGCGTTTCGTCCGTTCGGTTCGGCTGAGTTCGGTTCGGCCGTTCGGTTCGGCAGTTCAGTTAGTTTGCCGAGTTTGGGTTCAGCTGTTTAGTTCGGTCATCCAAACAGGCCGTTCGGTTAGGCCATTCGGCTGTTCGGTTCAGCCGTTCGGGAAATGTTGTTAAGGGTGTTTTTTTGTTGTTTTATATGGTTGTGTTTTTTTTATTGGGTTTTATATGGTTTTCTTTTTGGTTTTTTGGGTTTTTTTTTGTTTTTATATGGGGTATATATATATATGGATATATATGGATATATATACATCTCATATATATGGATATATATGGATATATATACATCTCATATATATGGATATATATGGATATATATACATCTCATATATATGGGATGGGGGGAATCACAAACAGAAGAGGAGTCTGTAGTGAAATACATACATACTCAATGAGTCTGTCCAGTGAAATGCATAACACAAGGTTTCAGTTTAAGGTTTAAGTTTCATTTCAGTACAAAACTGAAATGAAACTTAAAGCAATCTAAAAATCCTACTCAACACCTGCTGTTCAGGAACAGTGACTAGCTCAGAAGGTGTTGGGAAGGGGGAAGGCAGATAATTAGTTTCATTTCTTGCAAGCCTTTCCACCCCTGGTGCCTGGAAGT
>QEPC01012801.1:2389529-2402266 GCA_003113815.1 Sphenodon punctatus
CCACAAAAGCCAAGGGAGTGAAGGGAATCCAGCAAGAGTGAGTGGTCAACAGTATCGAAGGCAGCAGAGAGATCAAGGAGGACAAGAATGGAATAGAGACATTTAGATTTAGCCACCAGAAGATCATTGGTGATCTTAGCGAGAGCAGTTTCAGTAGAATGAAGGGGGCGGAAGCCAGATTGGAGGGGGTCAAGGAAGGAGTTGGAGGATAGGATGTCAAGGCAGCGGGAGTAGACAACACGTGCAAGCAGCTTGGAAGCAAAAGGAAGGAGTGAGAGAGGACGATAGCTAGAAGGGTCAGAGGTGTCAAGAGTGGACTTTTTGAGAATAGGAGAGACGGGTTCTCCCGAAATCCAATATTGCCGGTATTTGGGTGTATTGGCTTAATCCAACAAATCTGATATTTACCTGTACCGGCATACCAGATTTTTAACATTGGCTGCAGTACTGGATTTTTTACATTGTGGCTGTTGAAGTCAATAGCCGCAATGTAAAAAATCCAGTACTGCAGCTAATGTTAAAAATCCGGTATGCCGGTACCGGTAAATCCGGTATCAGAAGATCTGATACTGGTACATCTGGTATCCAGTATTCTCCCCGGCGTCCCACCCCTACTTTCAAACTTAACTTTTATTTACATTATTCCCACATACAAATTTTCCACTCAGTAGACTTAGTGTTTCTGTACAGTTCCCATTAAACTGCCTAACTGAGTCAGATCAGTGGTCCATCTTAGCCCAGTATTGTCACAACCTGACACGGCAGCAGGGGTTTCAAATTTGGGTCCAAATCTGGCTCTTCCAGGGTCTCTGACAGAGGTCATTCTGGTGTGCTACCTGAGACTCCTCCAAGCCCCCATCAGGGGCCTCCCCCAGGTGTGCTACTAGGGATCCTGAAGTGGAGATGCTGGGGATTGAACCTGGGACCTTATACATGCAAAGCATGTGCTCTTACCACTTGAGCTATGCCCCCCCCTTCCATGTTTTGGTTGATATCAAACTTTCCATGTTTTATATAATGGATTCAGAAGTACAATTGTATTGTTCATTTACATGAAAACCAGAATACATACGTGTTACATATGTATTGGTATCATAAATCCTTTCACAACATAGGCTAGAGAAGCGCATCTCCCCAAGTAAGCCAAGAAAGAGACGTAGAAATCTAAACCTTATTCTGGGATTTGACTTCCAAGCAGAAGTGATTTATTAAAAGAAATAGAAGAAAAAAGAGAAAAACTATGCCTTTAATTGGACAAAAGAAAGAAGAAACGAAAATTTTGATTTAATCCATTGATTTGCTATTATGTAACAGAACAGATGTTTTCTATTATATCCCTGGATAGAATTCAGTAGGCGCCAGTAATACTTGCAGACCAGTGGCTTCTGATAAGACAAGGAATCAACGTCTGTTGTATTGTTACCAAATGGATATGGCAGGTTGCACTGCTGTAGGTTGCTCATTTCATAGTATTTGAAATAAAGAAACAATATCTCTTTTCCTAGACAGAAACAAAAACAAGAGTTATTTTGCCAGCAGTTCTCAGTTCCAAAGAAGTGTTGGGCATAGCTTCAAATAACCTTTGCAGAAAGAATGTAACATTTACAGGAGTAGGCAGTTTAAGACCATAAAGCTACTTTGCTTTAAGGATGTATCATCCTCAGTGCTTTGAGAAAGGAATTCTTATCTTAATTTGCTTTGTTTCTCTCTGTCAGCCACTTCTTTGAATTCTGTAATTATCTCCACTGGTGCTCCAGAATTGCTGAGGTGTTGGAGCCAGGTCGTAGGAATATTGGCTTCATTTAGTCAAATGTCTCCCCCTCCCACATCCCCAAACACTAACCAGACCACCATTTAATGGAAGTTCAAAGGCTTCCCCCAAAAGGTTTAGAAGGCTTTATGCTCTCTAATATATTAGTCTCTTTTCCAACTTCTTGGAAACCACTTGAAGCAACATAATTGCAGAACTCACTGTCTCCTGCTGCCCGTATATGGGCCTGATTCAGAGCCCATTGACGTCAGAGAAAAGATTCCCATTGACTTAATGGGCTATAGCTCAGGCCCAGAAGAGCAGAAAAAACATGTTAGATTTTTTTTAGGTGTATACAACTATATGAACATCTATCCACATTGACACCATTATTCTCTCTTTTGGACAAGCAAGGGCAGTGGAGAGAAACAAAGCCAGTCTGACCATAGCATCTTGTTACTATTTGAGTAAGTGTTCCATCTTCCCTTCCCGAGTAAGAGTATGGAGGAATTTTGCTTTAGGTGAGGGCTTCCTAATTATAATCAGGGTTTAATGGGTGGGTGGGTGTTGGCTTCAGCCCTGGCGACTAAATTTGGGGCGAGGGGTTGGGGGCTGAGCCCTGGGAAATGTTCCCAATAGGATTGTGCACACTGAAGCGTGACTGATATTGGCCATTTCAGGGTTGGAAATGAAAGCCAACGACTTTCCTGTCCCACTGTATAGATTTAGTCGCTAGACCTCCTGTCAGTGTCTTACATTCAGCTGTAGAGAGGCAGAGTAGTCCAGTAGCTGCGGTGCTAACTGAAAACTAGGGTTCATTTCCTTTCTGTGACAAGCTCTGATGTGGAGGGAGCAGGCCTGTGCCCAAGAAATTCATTTTTTGGACAAATTAAGATTATATGATTATAATACCTCTCAATTATAATACCTCTCAAGTTCATTTCAGAGAGGCGAAAGGGGAAGATCTGTTAGTATTCTAGAAGAACAACAGAAAAGGTATCTTATCCAGAGGCTGGGGCCCTTCGGGCATCAGCCGAAGGGTGACAGTCAAAGGGTGTCGCCCCTTGGCTGGCCCGTTGTGGGGACTGCAGTGGCAGTGCCCAACCTCCAAGTTCTGTGAGCTGAACTATCAGGGCCACCGTGAGCAGCCAATAGTGCGAGAGGGACGTGTCCTTGGGCAGGCGAGCGAGGAGAGTGGAACCGCCGCTGAGGCCAGTGTGAGGGCTGCGGCCGCTTCTTGGAAACTTGGCTACCAGATAACAAGAGAATAGCCCGGCCATGCACAGGAGCCCGGGGAGCAGGATGGTGCAGCCGGCAGTGATGGAGCAGGTGTCAGCAGCTCTAACACCCCTCACCCTCCCATGGACTTGGACATGGCTAGTACCTGGTACAGGGGGAGGGGGCCCCCATTTTTGCCAGCTGGGAGCCGTGGGTTTCTTCCTCCCCCCCCCCTTGCAGAGGCAGGGCTGGGGGACAGCAACTTCCGGGCCGCTCCCCATGTCATCAGGGGCAGCTGGAGGCACGTGTCACCCTTCGGCGGGGCCCAGAGGTGGAGGGGGAGGGGGAGGGGATATTGCGTGGGAGGAATAATAGGACTATGTTGCTGATAAAGGTTGAAAAGACATCTCCCCCCGGTGAGAGAGGGGTGGCGATGGAGATGGATGACCTCCCCTGGTGGCAGCAGGGGAGGTAGGAAAGTGATGGATGGAGCCGTCTCTCTGGTGTGAGCAGAGAGCAGCAAGAGCACCTTGAGACTGTGTCGGTAGCATATAGAGGGGGTAATTATGTATAATGTTGAGTATACTTATTTTGTTACTATGGGGGCAATTATGGGTTTATTGATTCTTGTTATATTGTATTATTGTGTTATGTTATTGTATGGGGTTCCCCTGTGTGGGATATGTGCCCTGAATTGTTTTGTGAGCCGCCTCGAGTTAACATGGTTTAGGAGAGTGCGGGATACAAATAAACTGTGAAATGAAATGAAATGAAATGAAGGCCATTCCCCAAACCCATTGTTTGCTGCTCAGGGCTGTGCTAAAAGGACAATCCAGCCCTGTGCCACAAGGTAACAACAAGCAGCATGTGACACCACATCACGAGGCCCAGCAATCTTGAGAGAGTCTAAGAATGGTAATGGAAAGAGTAACTTTTGACCTGACTGAACAGCTATTGCTTGTGAACTGTGCAAAGCGGAAACATGGATAAATCTAAATGCCAATTCCAGCATTTTCCTAATGGGTTACCTGTTAAAATAAGAAAATGTTATATGATTAAAAAAAACACTGAGCTCATCCCTATTTTCTAGCTACAACAAGCCAGTTAAATCTTGCACTGCTGGTATCTTGAGTTTTTCCACACTGTAGTCCCGCCATTTCCGAAGTTGCACAATTTTTTTTAAAAAGAGGCAACATCATGCATACAAATGTGGGTTTTTCATTTGTATGTTTTGTACATAGTGTTGGGTGCCTGATTCTCAAAATGGAAAATAAACATGTGTAATGTGTGTTTTGGTATTGGGAGAAGATGATTCTCCCCAGATGTGGTGATGTGTAAGAAGCAATCCATAGGCTCCCTATTTTACATGCTGTCATCAGAATGGACATGTTGAATGGTTTGTACTATGAGAACATAAGAAATGCCACACTGGGTGTTTTTGTTTTTACAGAGGCCCATTTTACACTGATGCCCCTCCCATACTCCGCCCATGTGGGTGGTAGGGGGAAGTGTCTGTGCAAACAACGCCATGACTGGATTGGTGTCCATTGGAACATTGCGGCAGGTGGGTGGGGGTACAGGAGCACTCTTGTGCTCCACCCACTGCCCACGCATGGAGCAACGGGCACCACTGGATGTGTGTCTGTGAGAATGCACACCCACTCAACGCCCCTCCGCTGTGCTGCCCACCCATCCCCCCATTCACAGCGGCCCATTTGAAAAGGGCCAGAGACCTGGGGGTGCTAACCCCCTGAGCAAGTATGGGGGTGTGCCCCTACATCTGCCCACTTGCAACCTCGGCTGGGTCCATTTAAATGGACCTGGCAGTTGCTGCAGCCCCCAGTTCTCCCACACGGTGCTCCCTCCCCATACACTACAGAACCGCGACTGCAGCAGCTATCCACTGAGCAGATGGACAGCATCCCCGCCTCCAGCCAGTGCTCCAAGCATTCTGCTGATGGTGCTCCTGGATATTCCAGAACACTACTGGTGGGGATGCCCCAGAGCAGGGACAGCCTGCCTCTGCTCCATCTGCACATCTGGCGGGCCAGCTTTAAACGAATGGCCGGCCTGGGGGTGAGGAGGGGCAGAGGCGGGGCTTCTGTCTGTGTGAGTATACCCACTGAGTCAGGCCAATGGTCCACAAGCCTGGTACTCTGCCTCCAAGGGTGGCCAGCTTCAGTTGCTTCAGCAGTTGATAATGGAGTGATCCATTTCCAGCTATTTACTCCCAGTCTGTTCAGTCAGAGATGTCAGATTCTGGCTAGCTTGACAAATATCCACTATGAACCTATGTTAAAAGGATATCTAATACCAGTTACTGCAATATGTAATGAAGGCAACTTTGATCGATGACGAACTGAACAGCAGTAATTGGATATATTTGTATGACATCCTATAATCCATATTCTCTTCTTCGGATTCAGCCTGTACTTCCTCCTTTGGGATGAAATTCAACCAGGCAAGACCTTCCATGCTACTAACACCTTTGAGGGAGGACCTTTGTGCCATGGAATCAGTGGCTGCTATGGGTTCTGGTTGAATACATGGTCTGAAATTGATCTAATTATCAGAATCAATTTTGACCTTTCTGGAAAATGCCAGTGATCTTCAGCTTCATGGGCAATCATCTCGTGGAAAGCCACCAGGATGGGGGAGCCAATTGTAGCTCTTGATTTTGACTCCATTTCAGTATGTAAAGCATTTAAACACACACTCAGCTTCAATCACAAAGAGGAGTCCTCTTGAAATCAATGAAATTGGCAAACAGAGCTAGGTCTATTCATGTGTTTAAAATTAAGCATGTATTTAAGTGTTTTGCTGAATTGGAACCATTCTACTTAGTTTGAAGGGGTAATTTTTCAAACATGATGGCAACCTCTAATAACAAAGGATGTGCAAGTCTTAGAAGACTTGGACGCTTAGCGCAGATAAATTTGTGGTGCCCACTTATTCAAAAGCAACTCTAAATAGATCTATTCACAAATAGCCTACATCAGTGAACATTTAGTCCTGTATTCTGGCCATTGATGTCAGTGGCATTAGTTACAGAAAAATATGCTCACTGACATAAGGGATGTTTAGTTGGTTATCCTAGAATATAATTATGTTGCTTTGTAAAAGAATTCTAGCAAAGACTGTATTCTTAATCAAACCTTCTGCACTTTTTAAGTCTGGGGAGCTGGTAGAGAATCAGAAGATTTCTGACACTTCCAACTTCTACTCTGGCTGTAAATACAGAGACATTCTTTTTCTTCATGGTATTTTTGTATTTCCACTTCTGGGCTTGGTAGAACTAGAAACATAACATAAGAAGTGCCACACTGGGTCAGACCAATGGTCCATCTAGCCCAGCATCCTGTCTCCGACAGTGGCCAATCATGGTGGCTTGGGAGAAGCACCCAGCAGGTCACAATGGGGGATCCATTCCCTGTTGTTTTCCCCCACCTCCTGTCATGTTCCCTGATCCTGTCTGGCTAATAGCTCCTAATGGTAGGAATGTGTGAACAGAATGGGGTTTGGATGTTTGGCCGTTCAGTCCGAAAACTAAGTTTGGGTTTGTGGGTTCGGTCCCCCAGAGTTCAGTCCCACCTAAAGTTCGGAAAGTTCAGCTGTGGCAGAGGCTTGGCGCGCTACAGGGGGCCCCGTAGAGGCATGGCAGGCCATTGGAGATACAGCAGCAGCAGCAGAAGCAGCAGAGACCGGGAAGGCTTGGTGCTTGGCACCCCGGCTTGCCCGAGCAGGCAGGCTCCCGGGGCACAGTAACTGCGGCTGGCTCCCCTGATCAACCGGGCATTAAAGTCTGTTTGGCATTGGTGGAGCAGTGGCAGAGGCCTGGCCATGGATCAGTGCCTGGCATCCCTGCTCAGCCAGGCATTGCAGGCTGGCTGGCCTCGTTGTGGGACAATTGCAGAAAATGAAGTGAAACGACAGCCCTTCCTGCCTGGAAAGTAGGCCCCAGTACTGTAACAGTGGGTCCTGGGGCTTGAGTGGCCGGTATCCTTGCTTATCTGGGCATTGCAGGATGGCCGGCATTGGTGGAGCAGTGGCAGAGGCCCAGCCAGCCAGGGCTCGGTCCCTGGCACCCCTGCTCAACCAGGCATTGCAGACTGGCTGGCCTTGATGTGGGACACGCACAGACAATGAAGTGAAATGAAAGCCCTTCCTTCCTGGAACATAGGCCCCAGAACTGTAACGGTGGGTCCTGGGGCTGGAGTGGCTGGCACCCCTGCTTGGCTTGGCATTGCAGGATGGCCAGCACTGGAAGAGCAGCGGAAGAGGCCCAGCCAGTGGTCGTTGCCTGGCACCCCTGCTCGGCCGGGCATTTCAGGCTTGCATCCTACTCTCAGGATCTCAACAAACTATTTCTGCCATTTGGTCAAGCCTTGCCCAGTGGTAAATCACGTGGCCACCCAGTAGCAGACATTGGATTGCTGGGTCACAGTACCCATGGCACAGCAGAGGCATCAGAAGTGGACATTGGGTTGCCGGGGCACAGAACCTGTGGCACAGGCAGCAGAGGTGGCATTGGCAGCAGCATCAGACATTGGATTACCCGGGCACAAAACTCGTGGCATAGACAGCAGAGGTGGCATTGGCAGCAGCAGCAGCAGACATTGGATTGCCCAGTAGTAGAACCTGTGGCACAGACAGCAGAGGTGGCACTGGCAGCAGAAGCGGACATTGGATTGTCCAGGCACAGAACACGTGACACAGACAGCAGAGGCAGAATTGGCATGAGCAGAAGGCAGACTGTGACACAGACAGGCACTTTGGCATGAGCAGAAGGCAGATTGAGGCAGGATTCGAGCTTTGTCAGCATGGCATGAGCAGAAGGCAGGCATACTGAGGCAGGCTTTGATATAGGCCACCTGGGCAGGCAGACAGGCAGTGTGGCATGAGCAGAAGGCAGGCATACTGAGGCAGGATTTGAACAAGGCAACCTATGCAGGCAGACAGACAGTGTGGTATGAGAGGCAGTAGGGAAGGCAGGCTGGGACCATGGCAGGGCACTCAGATAGGCTGGAGAAGACTTTGCAGTGCGTGAGAGAGAGAGCCAGTCAGATCGGCGGGCCGAGATCGTCTAGCCAGAGGCCGGCTGGCAGGCTTACAGTTTCCCAATGACACCCTGCGTCATGAGGTTAGTCAGATAGGCCGGCCAAGGCCATCTAGTCACAGAGAGAGAGAGGCAGGACAAGCGCTGGGCATTGGGAGGGAGGGACAGCACCTCAACACAGCAGCAGCAGCCCAGATTGAGGAGGAGCCCCGTCCCAAGACTAGGGCTGTAGCGGCATGCCACCCTGGCAGCTGTTACCAATGGAAACCCCTGTTCCGCACATCGCGGCACGGTTCGGCAGAGACAGCTCTCCAATGGTTGCAGCTGCGGTTTGCCGCTAATGGTGCCGCGGCATTTGAACTGGTGCACGGAAGCAGAACTTTTGCGGATTCCAATAAGAAGCAGCACCAACTCCCCTTTCCATCAATCGCGGAATCTTTGTGGTTATCTGATCATTGTATCATGTTTCCGCCACCCGGTATCGCGAGACCCGGTGGCGTGATCAACCCTCGGACCTGTTGACGACACCCACATGTCCAATTTCATTGGCTAGGGCTTTCCCAGAGAGACATGTCCCGTCTTCACCATTAAGTATAAATAGGTGTGTTTGTAGCTTGTTTCTCCCTCTTGATCCCCAATCGCAGTGAGAGTGAGTGACTGTTTGAGCCGCGCCGCCAGTGTCTGTGTTTGTTAACACACTCTGATCTTCCGCACCCCGTGACAAAGCACCGCATCGCGACTGGAGGAGAGAGAGTCCTATCCCTTCCTCCTAATTCATAGAATACCATTGATTTTGGATAACATAAGAAGGTTTTTGTGTAGGTGCTTGAACTTTTCTGCTAATTTTTCTAAACTATGCTTTATTTAACTGCTAATTTAGTGCTAAAGCAGCTAAACTAATCCTGCTACAGCTGCACTTTACGTTTTCCATTATTCTTTTTTAAAATAAATATACACATGTACTTTATTGCTGTGAGCCTTTTATGTTTATCGCTCGGTTTGGATTGATATTGTTTGTGCTTGATATTGTTTTATTGTTTATTTTGTTCATGATAATGCCTGTTGGTTGGATAAATGGAGGGATCATTGGTTTATTTGCGAGAAACTGTGCTGTAGGGTTGATAACTGTGATGTTGTCCCGATTCTTTTGTTGTGAACGGTGGGCAAACGGCGACCGCAGCTATTGCCTCCCCCTCCAAGTTCTCCCTTGATTGACCCCCCATGTGCTTCCCCATGTGCTTCCCCGACCCCGAGTCCCTGCTCCAGGTTTGCCAGCGGCTACCGGGGCTACCGGATATGCCCCCCCTCCTCCTGGCTTTCTATGGGCTGACTCTCCCGGCAGCCACCCCCCCGGCCATGTCTATTTCCCCATGTGCTTCCCCGACCCCGAGTCCCTGCTCAAGGCTCACCAGTGGCTTCTGCGGCTTCCGCAGCTACCAGCTATGCCCTCCTCCTCCTGGATTTCTATGGGCTGACTCTCCTGGCAGCCACCCCCCGGCCATGCTTATTTCCCCATGTGCTTCCCTGACCCCGAGTCCCTGCTCCAGGCTCGCTGGCGGTTTCTGCGGCTACCGTATATACCCCCCCTCCTCCTGGCTTTCTATGGGCTGACTCTCCTGGCAGCCACCCCCCCGGCCATGTTTATTTCCCCATGTGCTTCCCCGACCACGAGTCCCTGCTCCAGGCTTGTTGGAGGCTTCTGCATCTACCAGCTATGCCCCTCCCTCCTCCTGGATTTCTATGGGCTGACTCTCCTGGCAGCCCCCCCCCGGCCGTGTCTATTTCCCCATGAGCTTCCCCAACCGCTGGCGGCTTCTGTGGCTTCCGTGGCTAATGGCTATGCCCCCCTCCTCCTGACTCTCCTGGCAGCCCCCCCCATCAGTATCTATTTCCCCAAGCAGGCAGGCAGTGTCTTTTTAAAAAAGATAAAAATCCCCTCCTGATAGGTGTGGCTCGAGGTTGCTGCCTTGCAAGCAATGGTTCTGCAAGCTGGCTCCGAACCTTCTCACCAAGGGACGCTCTCAGGCGCCATTATATACACAGTCATATCAAGCACAGATGACTTGTTTGAATAATCACACGAATGATGACAGTCTCGAGGCCACACGCAGTAAACAATTAACCTTGCTGCTCATTTCAAACAGTACCTTGAAGTTGGGTTGGCATTGTGACAATGTTCAAAGCCATCCCGAAGAACATTGTTTATGAAGTAGCAACCTTATGTTGGTCTGCAAATGCCACTCTTCCCATTCCCACAGTCCTTGGAAAAACTTTGGTCCCTGGAAAAACTTGACAGTCCCTGGAAAAACTTTGGTTATTTTTTTTTCAGTTTCATGATTTTTAGGCCCCAGCTCATGAGTCAGGATTTGTGTGTGAAGTTGTTTTGGCAAGTTAGTCAATGCAGGCACTGAATGTAGTTTTCCAAACGCATACTTTACATATTTGCGTAGATCACACCGAACCCTAGTTACAATCATTTTCCATGTGATTCTGAGAGTCTATCATTTGACAACTAGGAGGAGTATATAACCACTCAGCCCTCTCTGTAGTGAGTGGCTCCCTCTAGCATGCACCCCCGTCCAGAGTCCCACGCGGCGTATGCTGTTGATGTTTGAGATGATGTGTGCATGTGCTTTGTGTGTTGCTTATTTACTTAATTATTTTTTGATAATAAAGATGAAATCAACATTCTTCATCGCACATTATGCTTGCTGCTAACCTAAATTCTCATCCACTCTCTTCAGATCAACTCCCTCCCTGATACATTTGGCAGACAATCAGTTCACCAGCGTTCTCTCCGTTACCGAATTTAAGTAAGTGTAATAAGGACATTTATTTAATAATTTTTTTACAAAACAGCCTACTAATTTGCTTGCCTTATTCCATTAGGTATTAATGATGAAGAATATTTGGTTCATTGGTGATTCCTACATCACCAGACTAGAGCAAGTCTGCCGCACAGAACACACCGATGTCGATTTGAATTTGGAAAATGTTACAGTGCGCTGGATTAGAAGGGGGGGCTGCGATGGTCTAATGTATTGCCTGCTTTAAAGAATGAAAGGCAATACATTGCCTCCATTTCTTCCCTTCCTTCATGCATTGTAATACACTCTGGTGGTAACGATATTGGAATGCTCAAAGGCGTTGAGCTAATAGAGTACATGAGAAACGATGTAATGGCCATCTGTGAGCTTTTTCCTGGTTGCAAGATCGTTTTCTCGGATCTCATTATTCGCCAGTGTAACCGATATAGCACAGACATGAAGGCGATCAAGAAATGCATTAGAAATGTTAACAAGTCTGTTGGTGCTTTCATGAAAGATATTGACATGGTTTCGGTCTGGCATAGGAACATTGCAGCCGCTGATAGCAATATGTTTTTGGACGATGTGTACATCTTTCACGATATGGCATGTCTATATTCTATAGTAACATTAGGTCTGTGTCAGCTGTCGGGGTGACCCGCCCCCCCAATGGCATTCACTGACTGAGAGCCCCACCCCCTGCAGGACGCAGCCCGGGCCAGCACATGGAGCACCACCCCGCTGCTTGTTGCTCCAGCGGGACCGGGCACCGCACACCAGGCGGTGCCTCCTAGGGATGTTGTGGTGCCCCGCCCCCCGCAGCATCGCTCAGTGCGTCTACAGGCGCGTGCAGGGGGTGGGGCTTGTTCTTTATCTGCCGGCAGCGTTCAGAGCTCTGTGCCGGTGAACAGAGCGTGTGTGTCTGTGGAGACTGGCCCCCTGTTTGACAGCTAAGTACCCTTGAAGCCTTGCTTGTGTTATCCTGTGTTCCTTCCTCATGTTCCCCAGTGCCTGCCTTCCTCACCCTTCCTATTGACTTTCCTGTGTTGAGAGCAGTGAGCGTGGACCCCGTGTAAGTGTGTGTGGAAGAACCCCTCCCCCTCCTTCCTGGTAAGAGAGAACAGATTGCAAGGGCCTGCGGGCCAGGGTGCATTTCCCTTTCCCCTCCTGGGGCGGCTTCCCTGTCTTCCTTCCCCTTCTGAGTGGAAGCCCTCGGTTCTGGCCCCTTCTGCCTACGGGTCCTGATCCCTGCTCACCTCCACTATCCCTCACCAGTGTACCTCCCTTGTGGCAATTGTAAGACGTTGTTGTGTGGAACCCCTTCCCTTGAGTCCCTCTGAGCCCTATGATGATAGGGGCCTAAGCTCTTGTTGCGAAAGCACACCGAGCGGCCCACACACTATCCTGAAGGGCAACTGGGAGCCTCGCTTGTTGAAACAGAGCCTCGTGAGTGAGCCAGGTGCGTGTGGGCGAAAGTATCCCCTTCTCTCCCCTGTCTTCCTTGCCCCCACTGACAGTCTGCAATATTAAAAAATGTTTTGTGATGT
The DNA here is from genome assembly GCA_003113815.1 of Sphenodon punctatus. Lineage (NCBI taxonomy): Eukaryota > Metazoa > Chordata > Lepidosauria > Sphenodontia > Sphenodontidae > Sphenodon > Sphenodon punctatus. The sequence goes on from QEPC01012801.1 coordinate 2,401,908, forward strand.
GTGTTTTTAGGAATGCATATTGAAGTAAGAACATATTTTAAGTTACAAAATATCGAGAAATAAATGTACATTTAAAAGCCCAAGAAACTTTAAAAAATACACTCATTTTTTCTCATTTTCTTACTGTAGACTATCAAAAGAAAAGGAGAAATGGCACACGATTCTGCAAAGCGGAAACGTGATGATTCCTCTACTAAGCTGCACAATAGAAGTCACTGTCCGAGCCCTAGATTGACGCTTCGGAATGGGAAAAAAAGGGTACAGGAGACAGAGAACCATCAGAAGAAGCCGCACTCCGAGTCTTGCCCACCACCACAATTACCACAATCTTTTCTGCATGCTCCAGCTGTTGCTTCATG
>QEPC01012801.1:2421093-2443606 GCA_003113815.1 Sphenodon punctatus
TATTTTCTTTTATTTGTTTTAAACTTGCCACCCATGAGTTTCATGGAGTGTCCTCTAGTTCTAGTACTAGCTGAGAGGGTAAATAACTGCTCCTTGTTTAATAGTTCCACACCACTCATGATTTTATAGACCTCTATCATATCTCCTCTCAGTCGTCTCTTCTCCAAACTGAAGAGCCCCAACCTACCAAGCCTCTCCTCATACAGGAGCCCTTCCATGCCCTTGGTCATTATTGTTGTCCTTCTCTTTATGTTTTCTAGTTCAGCTATGTCTTTTTTGAGCTGGGGCGACCAGAACTGCACACAGTATTCCATGTGCAGTCACACCATTGATTTGTATAGAGGCATTATGACAGTCTCCGTTTTATTCTCTATCTCCTTCCGAATAATTCCTAACATTCTGTTTTCTTTTTGATGAGATACATCTGATAATTAAATTATTGCTGGGATTAGGGGTTGTTTATTTATTTATTTTCATTTTTTGTATCCAGCCTCTTCTGTTTAGGCAGTTCGAGGTGGCTTACAAAAATGAAAATGTTTTAAAATATAATAAAATGCATAAAATACATACAAGGGAAGCATAAATATAAAAATACAAAATAAAAAATAAAAATAAAAAACTCATCCTACCCACCCACCTCCCTCAGCAAAGGCCTGGCGGAACATCCAGGTCTTGCACTGTTGCTAAAATGAGGCAAGGTCCAGGGCCACCCAGGTTTCCACCAAAAGGAAGTTCCAAAGCCTGGGTGCTGCCACCAAGAATGCCAGGGGACATGAAGAAGGGTGCTCGTGGAGGACTGCAGGGGTTGAACCAGGGCACAGAGAGTAAGGCAGTCTTGCAGATAGGAGGGGCCCAGACCATATAGGGTTTTATAGGTAAGCACCAACATGTTGAATCAGGCCTGGAAGACTATTGGCAGTCAGTGCAGAGCTCGGAGCACTGGTGTATTGTGCTCACGCAAATAAAATCGCTCAGATTCACCATGACTTCGACTCCGCGCTTATGACAATAGGAGAACCAGAGATTATGGAGGCTCCATTTTGTCTGGTTTTGTGGAATCCGTTTCAGTGGGTGCTGCCTACTGCTGTGGCAGATGTTCTGGAGGCTATTAGAGACACATTTTATGAACTAGAGCCATGCCCATCCTGGCTGGTCAAGGCCAACTGGGAGACATTGGGGCCGTTGATGGCGGGTGTTGTCAATGCCTCCCTGCAGGAGGGCAGGGTGTCGGACTGCCTCATAAGGCGGTGGTGTGGCCCCTGCTCAAAAAACCATCGCTTGACATTAACTCCTCTGCCAGCTATCTGTCAGGCGCCTCGCCCCGGTACGGGGTATCGGGCGCCTCAACCCGGCGCAGGGAGAGAGGCGCGGCTTGGGGAGGAGCTCAGGGACACCCCCAGGAGACGGTCACAGATCACGGGGCTTAGCTCCGCCCCTACCTTTTCCCTCCACGCCGGCCAACCCAGCCCCGCTGCAGGGGAACACACCGCAGGTGAGGGGACAGGCCCCGCCCCGACGTAGCAAGCGCATCGCGGCGCAACGCACGTCGTAGGGGGCGGGGCTTAGGGCCACACCCGTTCCCTGGCCTTTAAAAGTACCGGCGGGGCATGGGCTCCCCGCCGGTAATCGTGAGAGAAGCTGGCCCCCTTTACCTTAGACCCTGCCCTGAAGCTAAGTATCTTGTTGACTGTTCTGAAGAAGTTATTGCTTGTGGATTGTGTGTGTTTCCCTTTTGTGCTCCTTCCAACCTGAGAAGTGTGGATTGTTTGTATTGTGCATACTCTTGACACCGTGGTTACCTTCCCCGTTCCCTCCCCCCTGCCAGTTAGAAGGATAGCCCTGAGCCTCAGCCTTTGGTGTTCCTACGAGCGGAGCTTACAGCCCTGCCCCTTTTGGGTTCCTGGGATAGCCCGCACCTCCATTCCTCCTCCTCCCTTAACCCTTTCCCCTTCCTCACCCATTGCCCTGAAGTCCCTATCCCCAGCACTGCCTCACAGAACTCCCACTCTGGTCCACCGGTGGGGGATTGAGTTCCCCAGGGTTGATTCCTACTGGAGTGTGAAACGCCTGATTCCCTCCCATTGTTTGTCTTCCCTTCCTTGGTTGGCACTACCTCTCTCAACCCCTATGATGATAAGGGTTGCCTTGTAAATAGCAAGGAAAGCCCACCTAATATCCTGAGGGGAATACTGGAAGCCTCGTTAGTACTAAGAGAGCGAGAGAGGGATTGCCAGCCTCCCCATATCCCCCTAATAAGCCTGATACTATCAACCAGTCTCTAACCTTCCCTTTTTAGGGAAGGTTATTGAGCAGGTGGTGACCCAGCAGCTTCAGAAGCATCTGGACCGCACCAGTTTTCTTGATCTCTTGCATTCCGGCTTTTGTTCGGGTTATGGTACTAAAACTGCATTAGTGGCTTTTGTCAATGACTTTCGCCGGGAACTAGACCAGAGTCATTTGACCCTGCTAATTCTATTAGATGTGACAGCTGCATTTGATATCGTTGATCATGAGATGCTGGTGACTCACCTGCAGGACTATGCCAGGTTGGGCAGAACTGTTCTTGAATGGTTCTGCTCCTTCCTGACAGGGAGAACTCAGTGGGCGGTGATTGGAGATTGTTCATCTTCTCCCCGGGACCTCACGTGTGGCGTTCCGCAAGATTCTATTTTGTCCTTTCTCTTGTTCGATGTGTACATTCAGCTGCTCAGTGAAGTCGTGAGAGGGTATGGGGTGCAGTGTCATCAATATGCTGATGACACCCAGCTCTACCACTCTTTTTCATCCGACCCAGATCCAGCAGTCTCGGTGCTTACCCGATATCTGGAGGCTGTGGGGGACTGGACGAGGGCGAGCTGTCAGAAACTAAATCCTAACAAGACAGAGGTGATGTTGGTGGAGAGGGCAGTGGGTGTGACGTCCCCCATCACTGATGGGGTTCGTCCCCCACTGGTCTCTCAGGTCCAGAGTCTGGGGTTACTCCTCAATTCACAGCTTTGCCTGGATCTCCAGGTTGAGGTTGTGGGGAGGAGTGCTTTCCGCCAATTACACCTGGTGTGATGGCTTCGGCCGTATGTCTCAGACTCTGACCTGGCCGCTATCATCCATGCCTTCATCACCTCAAGATTAGATTATTGTAACGCGCTCTACGTGGGGCTACCTTTGGTGACTGCAGCTGGTGCAGGACCTGCAACATGTATTTTTCATAAGTGTTCCTTAAAAAATTGCGTCGGTGGCAATGCTAGTTGTGGGGGAAAAAGAGACCCCAAAGTTTGGTCTTTGGCTCAGTTTAAATTTTGGCTTAATGTTTGGATTAGCTCTTATATCCAATTAGTTTTTGCCATCCATATATGTGCTGAAGTGAGTCTCATTCCTGGATGGTGATTTAAATGTATGGCAGAGATAAGAAATGTAAAACTGGAGCTATTGGAGTTAAGAAAGCAGGGCTTTATTGCTACTTAGGAAGGCCCAGAACTTTCTTTCAAAGGCTCCGATTTGTAAAGCATTGTGTAGTGCAACCCCTTGAGAATTGGAGCCCAAAGGAGTTTCCAGGGATTCATCTGAGATTACGTTAATCTTTTTAGGGAATGAGGCATGCAACTTGGCTTACTTGGCTGAGCCTTAAACTTTTTGAAAAATTAACTGGGAAATGATCTGAACACTAACCAAGTCAGACGGAAGTATAGAATAAGCTCAAAGAAGTATACCTGCATTAAAAAAAATTATTGTTGGCACTGCAATTCATAGGGTCCTCCCTAATTATAAATTTGTGGTGACCACTTATTCAAAAGGAACTCTAAAAAGTTGTAGTCACAAACACTAGTCAACATCAGTGAACACTTAGTCCTGTATTCTGGTCATTGATGTCAGTGGCACTAGTTACAGAAATATATACTCACTGACATAAGGGATGTTCATTTGGTTATCCTAGAATAATATGTCGCTTTGTAAAAGAATTCTAGCAAAAACCAAAACATGATGCTCCATTTACTTACTTGTTAGGGCCTCTCTGAGCAAGAGGAGTTATGCTCATGCATATCAATCAATCAGTCAAAGTTTATTGTATAGCCAATGGCTTTTACAATCAATCAAATATCAAATATAACAAAATAAAAAAATATATACAATAAACAATAAACAATACAATACAAAAGTACAATAACACATCTAAAATGTAGGCGCCAGAATCAGAATCATTATTCAGTTTACATAACGCACCTAGCTCCTCCTTAAGACAATGACTCCAAAAAAGGCTCAAGGTCCTGACATTAGGTATAGCGCCATTGCTAGTCAACCCACCCATTGTCGCTTCTAGGCCATAGATCCCTACCTTCTACGTTCATTCCATAAAGAAGGAGGCAACCCTCTCAAATCCTAGCTCCCACTTCTAAATTTTGTTGCTAAACAATCCAAGGGAGGGGAAAAAAGAACCTTTACTTCTTCAATATAGTGACTCTAATAACCAGTGTTGAAAGGGCAAAATCGGACACTGCCCGTAGGACTTAGCAATTTCTTCGCTCATGCATATCACCAGCATTAGAATTTACAGGGCTCAGGCAAAAATAAAATGTGGAACCTCCCAGAGCCTCACCCTCCAGAGCTCCAACTCTTTAACAAATGGTAGTCTGATGTTTGTTAACAAAAACAAAGAAGTTTCATAAGTTTTCACCCCCACACCCACCCACCCACACACACTCACCTCGTGGCAGGGAGAGAGGGAGGGGGCGCTTGGAGATCAGTAATTTGCTGAAAGTGAGAGGGATGGGCAGGACTCCACAGGAAGCATCCACCTCAGGGGCTGAAGTGGGTGAGGAGAGGACCCCCCCAGAAATAGCCTGTCCCAGGGCCTCAGGAGCTGACTGGACCTGAGGCTACCAGGAGGACTGGCTTCCCTGCAGGTGACCGTCTGACCACAGGGAGGCCATTGCTATTGGCCCTGCTTGAGTCCAGCTGTACTCATGCAGTTGCTACGCTATACAAATGACAAGAGGTCACACAGCATCCTGTCTTTTGTCCAAAATAAATGAGGGACATCGATTTGCAATGTGTTGAGCTCTCCCCCTTAACTCCTGTTTAATTTATCTTGAGCTGAGGCTATTCAGCCCCCAGCAGGACTTGGCCTCCAACTTGGCAAAACATCTGAAACAGAAGTGGGGTTACTTTAAGGGCTGTGATAGGAATCCATTCAGAATCTCAGTGCAAATCCATAAACACTGATTTACAATGTGCATCTGTGTAAACAAGCCAGTGTACTATTGCTGGCATGAACTCAGTCAAGTAGTTTGGTTTAGGTATTCAGGACTAGTCTGGAACAAACTGAGGTATCATCCAGATTCCAGAGCAAAGTTTTTGCGTGCAGCAATCCAATCCAACCCTACTATCTTTAGAGCAACCCTACTATCTTCTGTGGTTCAAAGAAACCATTCCTATCAGATTTGCATTTGGAGCTAGTAGAACTGAATCAGGTTTCATGGTAGTATAAATATATCACCATAAGGAGCTCCGAGTCTATTAAAGCTGTAGCCAGTAGTCACAATTAGAGTCATTCATTTTGGCAACTGAGGTGAATTCATATTCAAACTACCCTCTTTAAATAAGAAATGTCCTGGTATATCCCCTGCTACATCCACAAAGATTTAAGTAACTGTGATTAACTTAACATGCCACCAAACGTTCTTGTTTACTCTGCACAGCTGCAAATGAATAAAAGTGTAGAGTTTGGCAGTAAAAAAACAAACAAAAAAACCTTTTAAAGGAGCAAGTCTATCAAAGTTTTCATATTCCTTTACTTGGTGGTCAGAAGTTAAATACTTTTGTTGTGATCAAGATTTGTCTTATGACAGCACACAACATGCAAGTAGTGTTCTCCATGATGAGTGCAAGGTGAATGTGCATATCTCCAGCATGGTGATGATCACTTGAAGGCCTAGGGTAGTTTCAGACGTTACATGCTCCCGGGTCACCACAGTGAATCCCCAACCATGGCGAGCCGGCCAACCCCCTCCCGTGATCCAGGAAAGCCCCGAACAGACATGATGGGAGCGGAACTACGGCAAGGAAATGGACAGCCGGACCACGGCCTGGGGCAGCGCAACAGACGTTACGCCGATCCCGGACCGTGGTCAGAACAACCAGAAGACAACGGAGTGGGGCGGAAGGCAGACATGGCTGACTGAGGCTAAAGGAAGCCAAAAGTGCCAAAATGCAATGCCCACACAAGGGAAACGGGAAGGGAGGGGGAGGAGGAAGAAGAGCTGCAGAGGCGGCACACACAACAGGCACAGGGAAGCCAAGGACACAGCAAAACACAGACACACACACACCCCACAGGCCCCGGTGCAAACACACCCAAATGGGAAAGGAAGGGAGGGAGGAGCACACTGGGAAGGTCAACACACAGCACCACCGACACTGGGGGGAGGGGGGGAAGCCCCAGGCCAAGGAAGGGGAGGGGACTGGTCCGGGAACAGTCCAGGACACGGCAAAAGGCACCCAGAACCCCACTGACAGCACAGGGAGCACGGGCCACCCAACAGCAACACAGACAGCCCAAGTCACAGGGGTCCCCACAAGGATGGAGCAGGGACACAGGGGAAGGGCATCCATGCCGGGGAAGGCACTGGAGCAGTCCAAGACAGGTCCATGCAGCAGGGATTCCCCTCGCTGATGCAGAAGCACGACTGGGGATGGATGTGAGCTGGATCCTACAGGCAGCACATGCACACACACCCCAGAGGAAGCTGGGAGGGGCTGGCCAGGGGCCCCAAGTCCTGCACAGTCATGGAGCTACCTGGGGGGCGGGGGAAGGGCATGGACACAGGTGCGCGGGCAGCCGCACAAGGGAGGAAGACACCATGGGAGAGCCGGTAGAGGTCACAGGCAGCAGGAATCAGCCAAAGGGGGGCGGGCTGGGCATGGAGAAGCACACCACAGGCAGAGTAGGACAGGGGGTGAAAGCAAAGAAGCGGCACAAGCGCTCTTCTCCTGTCCCCAAAAGGACAGACCAGACTGCTGAGAGGAGAAGGCTACGCTATAAAGTGAATGGTATAGTCAGCAGCAGGGGGCCATGGCAGGTGCCCAAGCTCCAACAGGCTTTAATACGCCACCCCATGAAACCGCTGGTAGCCACGGGCCCCATGGATGCAGCCGAAGAAGGAAACAGCCAGGGCAGGGCCCCCCTGCTCCAGACAGCTCGTGAACCTGGGCAGGTCACATACTGAGAGGATCGACACAGTCTCTGTCAGGGACCACGCCACATGCGAGCACCGCATCTTCAGAATGCACCCATCAGGAAAGGGATGCATGGAGCTGGCAATTGCGAGCTCTCACCTCATAGCCACAGCAGCGAAGCCCGGAGCTCAGACTTGCATAGGCACCAGAAAGGGTGTCCAGGCAGCACAGGAGCAGTTGCACAGATGGGGAATGCCACAGGTCACATAGGGCCATGGTCTCGCGGAAGGTCGAGCTATGGGGGGTGCCAGGTGATCTGGGGCACAGGAGCCCCGGGGCAGCACAGCTGGCCATGGTCCAGCACTCAGAGGGACAGTCAAGCAAGGAAAGAGGGGCCCCCAGTTCCCATGAGGGCTGGGGAGGGATGGAGAGGATCTCCAAGGACATGCAATAAGCCCGCAGGCCGCAACATGGGACGGCCAATGAGCGATGCATGGGGAGCGGATGCAGCACAGCTGCAGAAACCGTGCGTACAGACAGTACAGCTAGCACTGATAACAGGGAGGTGATAACAAGAGGCAACCAGCTGTGGACAGCACTTAAGGGCGCATGTGGATGTGGGGGCACAAGCCCCCATGCCAGGAGCACAGGTGCACTGGGGGGGCACCCCAGTAGCCACATAGTAGCCAGCGGCCAGCTGGTGGCAAGTGGGCAGGCGAGAACGGACTATAGGGTTGCCCAGGGGCCCACCCCACAGTTGCAAGGGTGGGGCACAGAGCAGGGGTGGGCCCATGACATGGGTAGGAGAGCCAAGCACCGGAGCGCACCATGGGCACTGTCCGCCATGGACATGGGCCAGAGGGGTTCATGTTAGCTGCACCTGTGCCTATGTGCGGAGTGGTACCAGGTGCACATTGACCTCCTGCGGCTCTCCACTGACCAGCTCCTCCTGGCCACCTGCATCCGGGGGTGCCTGGCCAGGAGCACTGTGGCCAGCCGGCGCACCCACCACGGGCACCGGTGCTCCTTGGCGAGGCTCAGGGCCCAGAGGGTGTCTGGGGCATACCCACGGGCCCTGCGCCTCACCTGAGGTGAACCCCTGGCCCCTCCCGCTACTGTGAAGAACTCAATAAAGTGGTTGTCTGTGTACACCCGTGCATTAATTGCCCGTTCAGTGCCCTCTGTCCCTCCCCCCTCCGTCTCCCGCCTTGCTGCTCCCTGGGCCACCCTACCACCCCCATCCCCATCCCCTATGGCCCTGCTGCCTCCCCCTCGGCTGCCTAGCAATCCCCATTGAGCTCTGGGAGCTCTCCTCAGCCCCACTGTCCATCTCCCCGACCGTGTCCTGGGATGTTTCCAGGTCCAGAATGGCCTGTGCAGTGTGGATGGGGGAAGGCGGCGGTGCCACCAGTGCCAAAGGGCTGCTGCTGCCTCCAGAGGCCGGGTGGGACTGGGAGGTGGATGCGCATGCTCAGCAGCCATGCTGGTGGCTGGGGCAGTGGGGGTGCCACTGGGGGTGCCGCTGGGGGCACTGCTGGAAGCATCTGAGGTGCTGGAGCCAGCATGGTGCCGGGCGGAGTGACTGCCATGATGTAGGTGCTCATTGTCCCTGCATGCAGCAGCGGTGAGGTGCCTATGTCCAGGGACTGGTCCATCTTATACGTGTGCTCTGCTTCCAGCCGATCGATGGCTTGATGTAGCTGCTCCAATGTCTCCATCTGCCTGGTGTGCTCCCGGTGTTCCCACCTCCATTCCAGACACATTTCTGCCACCAGCTGCCGATCGTTGGCCTCTGCATGGTTCATGGCCCACTCAGTGGCCACCTTCATGCAGTCGATGGCAGTGATCATCCGTTCCCCCTGCTCCATGCTGGTCCAGATGATCTCCTTGGCCAGATCCTCCCTCCGATGCCATACCCATGCCCTGTGCTCCCGTATCCGCTGTGCTGGGGCCATGGGTTCAGCTGGTGCTGGCGCTGCTGGTTGCCCTGTTGGGGAGCTGAGTGGAGACTGTTAGTCAGGCTCAGTTGCTGCCACCTGTCCCAGAGCAGTGCTGGGGGTAGTTGTGGGTCCCCCCAGCTCGTGGCGGGTGCTGTCCTCCCCCTTTGTGCTGCCTATGCCCCGCCCATCACCCCTCCAACCCCCTACCCCAAGCCACTGGGCACGTCGAACCGGGCTGGGGGGATGTGCCTCACCCGCCCATCCCTGCCCTAGGTGCACCCCCATTGGGCCCCCCACTGCTATTTTACCCCACCTTGGTCCTCCAGCTGCTGCTGCAGCTGTTCTCCACTGTCCCCATTGCCTGGCAGTCCCATGCACTGGGGCGTGTGTGCACCTGTTGGGGAATGGGTATGGGAAGTCGCATTACCTTTACATGGGCCCGGTCCCCATCCCACCATCCCCCCCAGTCACTGGCACCGGGTGCCAGTGCCCCACGGTCAGCAGCGCCTGTCCCCCCTGTTCTATACCCGGGCAGGCCCCCGTGCACCCAGAACCCCTTCCCACATTCCCTGGTTTCTGGGGGCTGCAGGGACAGGCCCGCGTGCAGTGCCTCCCCCAGGCATATCCCTTATGTTCCGACATCCATCCCAACCACTTGCCTACCCTCTATGTCTGTCTCGAATTCCTCTGAGGCTGGCTCCTCTGTGTGGCTCTGCTCCCCCTGTGTCCATGGGCTCAGGGTCACCAGTGTCCCAGCCTCAGATCCGCCCGGGTGTGGGCTCCCGGTGCTGGTTCACGAGGGGGGCCTGCTGATCCCTGAGGTCCCGGGTGTTCCTCTGTGGGGGCTGGGTCCCCGGGGTCGGTGCCTGCAGGCGGGGCTGCCAGGGGTGGTGGTACATCAGCCCATTCCCTGTCCTGGACCACAACACTCCCATGAGCTGTGGGGTGACTATTGAGCCTTTCAGGTGTAGGATGCAGTCCAGGGCCTCTTAGTAGGGGGCGTCCATGCTCCGTGTCTGGACCGCTGGTTGTTGTCCTTTATGGCCTTGTACCCCTTCTTGAGCTCCTTGGCCTTGGAGCAGCATTGGGCTATGGTCCTGTGGTGCCCCACCGCCTCCATGTCCATGTACACGTGCTCGTTCCTCTGGTTCACGGCTAGCTCCACCTGATGCTCCAGGGACCCCAGAGCCTTATAAAGTCCTGGGTCTCCTTGTGCCCCCATCACCCCCCTTGCTGGTAGTGGCATCTCCTGCATGTGCCTTCCTCCTGCAGTTCCTCCTCTGCCTCCTCTGCTTCCCCTCTTCTGGTCTCCTTCAGGGGCTCCGGCTCCCGGGCCCATTTCTGGGTCTGTGGGGCATAGAGGTGGGAGGTCAGTGTCCTGGTTCCTTCTGACCCATGACCCACCTCCCTGCCCCCCTCCTTCCGGGAACCCCCCCCTTGGTGACCCTCTGCCACTATGCAGCCCCCCTCGCTCTCCTTGCCCATTTCCGGGGTGCCTCCATCCCCTGGCCGGTTGTCCCCTCTGGGGTGGCCTGCCTCAGCTGTCGCTGCTCCTCCGCCATCTCCTCCTCCTCCCTTCCTTGCTCGCCCTCTGCTCTCCTCGCCCTTCCACCTTGCTCCATCCCGCCACATTCCCCTGCTACTGTGTGCCCTTTAAATCTCCCTCCCCGGTCTGTGTGTTGCTCGTTGCCTGGCAGCAACGCTGCATGCTTTCACCACGGCTGGGGATCGTTTTGTTTGATCCCGCCTGGTGGTTGCCATTCAGTGGTTGCGTTTGGCGGTTTCCTGGTGGGAATTGCTTTGACCACACTTCCGGAGATGGTCCCGTCCCAACCTCCGGACGCATGGTTTGCTTTGGCCCCTACGGGTGATTGACTGGTGATCAGACATTCGGGGCTCTTTGGCCATGCCGTGGGATTGTCTGTGGTTGACTGTAGTTGACTGTGATCTTGTAACATCTGAAATTACCCCTAGAGAACCATATCATCATCCCATGAAGTCAAGAGGAGCCACAACATAATGTTTTCATGACAGTCTAATGAATTCTGTTCAGAACCATCGACTTTGTGACAGGTGAATGTTGGCCCAGCTTTTAAAAAACCTTCTAAAGAATTGTTTGTATTGGTCATGGAAAACTAAAGTGCTGGGTCAATTTTGCAATTAAATCTTGACCAAAAAAATAAATATATCTGATTTTCATTGTATCAAGTTTCCCACTAATATTTCATGTATTTTGAAAATATTCAATGACATTCTGAATTTCAGTATTTTTGACTGGAAATTAATGTTTTGTGAAAATTTCTACAATTTCCATTTATAATTTTGAAATTTCAAAGGAAATTTTGAAAATTTTCAAGGAAGTGATATATTTCTTTTTGACCAGATCTGCTTAGTCAGAGTCCTCAGTACTGCATACAACAGTGTAGCCACCTTTTTAACCATAAAAAAAGGATTTATTAATATCCATTTGGAGCTGTGACACAGGATAAAGCTTTTGACAGGAAAAAACCCTTTTCCTTATGTGAACAGTAACTTGTGTGTCCACATTTTTTACTCATCTCAGTCTTACAGAATTTCATTTAATACTTGACCCATAACTACATTAAAATATATGCATCGATTAAATCCCTGCCTTAATGATAAACTATTAACTCTGGCCTTTACCCTGGGGTATTGGAAACAGTCTTTCTGGAGAGCAAGGGCTAATGTTTTTTTTTTCTCTTTTCCTTTTTTCTTATATCAGCTGAATATTAATGAGTAGCTGAAGGGTAGGGATGACTTTCTGTTCGACATGCTACGACTCCAAGGGAATCGAAGGTTGTTATCTAACATGTCCATATATTTCCCAGAATTACATGGCATTTTCTAGTTTTTCTTCCACGTGCCCACTTTCACTGCACAAGGTGAATGTTAGACCTTGTCTCTTCTGAAAGTGCAACATCACTCTCTGTGGTGAAAACAGACATGCCATTGGCCTGCTTTGGCCCGCTGGGGCCTGCTTTGACCACCAGATGTTGCCTTGGGATTGCCCTGGGTTGGGCTAAGGCCTGTCCGAATGGGCCAAAACAGGTCACAGTGGGCTAACTTCTCTGTTGTAGCGCGCCATGATGTGGCCCAGATTGGGCCTGCCATAGCTGGCCATCATTGGCCACCATGACTCCCTGTCATGCCGGGGGCGGGATGCTGGGAGTGGCACGGGGGCGGGGCCAGCTGTCTACACAGCTGCTGCAGCCAGCAGGATGGTGGCCCAGCTGCAGGTACGACATATTGTTGGTGCCCTGACACAGCCCAGACCATGTCCACTGTGGATTTTCGCCCCATGCAGGGTCGTGTGTTTTTACTCTGTGATATAGTGCATGGAATCCTAAAATTGTAACTGCTTCAAATGCATCGTTGTCATTCCTTGTAGACACCAGTTTGGAAATATAAATGTGACTACTCTACTGAATGCTAATGTAGATCCTAGACAATTGCAAGAATTTATGGCGCACCACTAGAATCAATCAAAGAACCTTCTTCCAGGAACAATATCACTTATATAAACAACACTTGTATAACCTCATTGATGAGACAGGCCAATCATTTGGAGTAGTTTATTCCTGTCCTGGTTAACTAATCAATATGCAGGGGGAGCCATAGAATTTGCAAGGCTCAGGGTGAAAACAAAATTCAGAGCCCCCATGGCCATATCTCCATATCCCACTCCTTTAACAATTGGCGGACTAGTGCTTACTTCCAAAAACAAAGAAGTGTCATAAGTTCACAGACATGCATGTGCATGCACAGGCTCTCCCATGCAGAAACATACACACAGAAGCACTCTCTCTCTCTCTCTCTCTCTCTCTCTGGAAAGGGGAATTGAGAAATCTGTGATTTACTGAAAGTGAGGAGAGCGGGGTCAGGGTCCTGCAGGAAGCTGCCACCATGGAGGCTTAGAGTCATGGGTGGAGATGGGGAACTCATCCTGGGGCCTTAGGGGCACTGGACCTGAGGCTACCAGGACTGGCCTCCTTGTGGGCACCCCTTTGACTGCAGGACCCAGGCCTCTCCCTTCCATGCACAACATAAGCATGTTATGCTTAAGGCCAGCCCTGCCAATACAGAAGCAGAGCGCATGTCACCGAACATTTGAGCCAGCTCTGAAATTAACCCCTTTCCCCCACCCAGTTTCTATAGACCCTGACACTAAGGAAGCTGCTGAGCTGATCAATTCTACTTAAAATGACCCTGGTGAGTTCCCTATCAATGAATCCAGTAGGGATGGGCGAACAGAACAGTCTTGTGGATGTTCGGTTCAAAACCTGAGTTCGGGTGCGGCTCTTCGGTTTGGCGGAGTTTGGTCTGAACTTGGCCGAACATTGAAAAAAGTACTATCGGTACTGAAACCGAATTTTTTCATTATTGGTATTTTTGGCCCTGAAACCACCCCTGGTGTCCACCCCTGGTGCCAGAAAGTCTGCTCCTCAGCTGCCTCCCCCTTCCAGTCACGTTTTTCCCACCCAAAGTCACATTTTTCCCACCCCCAAACTCATCAGAACTTTTCAGAACTGTTCGGAAGTTTGAGCATTCGGTTTGGAAGCTTGGTTTGGTCACCGAACAGGCCGAGTTCGGGCTGAACTCCGAACTGCCGAACCGCATTCGCCCATCCCTAGAATCCAGAAGTTCACAGGAAATAAAGCAACAGGAATCTGTGCAATTCCTATGCAACTCTTAAAAGCACTAGACAAATTATTCTTTCGTGGCTGCAGAGGCTGTTTAACGTCATCTGGAGAGCAGAGTCAGTCCCATATGACTGGCAAAAAAGAGGCATTATTTTCGCACGTAAAATCAACAAACAAGACTGTTGTAATTATCACTCTTGTGTGTATCCTGGGGAAATTTTTTGCTTCTGTTTAACTTGTCTGAGCTGCTGATATTTTATGGAGCAAATTTTCACAGTGTGCCACCTCACTGAGAAAGTTCTAGAATTTAAGTACTCCAGTGACATTGCATTTATGGATATAAATGTAATGTTTGACTATTGATACAAATGTACTGTTGATACATAATTGCTTTGGTTGATCTTTAAACTTGCATACTTCATTCATAGGTGTGATCTCACATGAAACAGTCAGATCGGAAGAGCTCTTCCGATCTACAAATGTACTGTTGATACATAATTGCTTTTGTTGATCTTTAAACTTGCATACTTCCTTCATAGGTGTGATCTCACATGAAACAGTCTTTCCCCCTTATCCCTCCCTTACCTATGATGGATTGGAAAAAGTACTTGGCTTGGGCAGAGTGAGGGGTAGGGGGGAAGGGAGAGAGGGCAAGCCATCAGTAGAGAAAAGGGAGAGCTACTTGGAGAAACAGCTATGCTGCAGTATTAATTTAAGGAACCACGATAGCTGAACATGCCCACCACTAAGACCTCCACTGAGGACTGGACGTTCCGATCCTAAGGTACTATGCAGAGAGGCCATAAGTATACCCCTGTAAGGGTTTGACTTTTGAGGCCATGGAGAGTGTAGGTCATTACCAGGAACACAGGAAGTACAGGTCTCAGACAGTGGGATCAGGTGGAGGCATAGTCAAGTTGGAACATGGGTCAAACCAGGTGAGCAGATAACACGAGCATCAGAGAGTGGGATCAGGTGGAGGTGTAGTCAAGTTGGAGCACAGGTCAACCGGGTGAGCAGATAGTACTAGCATCTACAGAGCAAACTGATGGCAACAGCAACGGGCTGGGAAGGAAAGGAGGCAGGAGGGTGTGCAGAGGTAGGGAAGAGTTAGCATGGGAGGCTTAGCATTCTGCTCTCTCTTTTCTATGCTGAAGAGCCACCTGTTTTCTCAGTGGCTTCATCTTATAAAGGGAGAGAGGAAGGAGTGACAAGAACTTCCTGTCCTGACCACAGAGCCGGCTCTGATTGACCAGGAGAGCATCCTCCATGGCAGAGGGGAAGGTGTCACCTCTGGATTGGTGCTTGCATGTCTGCAGGATTCCTCCTTCTTGGGTGCAAGTGCTACCCGTGGATTGGTGA
Source organism: Sphenodon punctatus (assembly GCA_003113815.1). Classification (NCBI taxonomy): domain Eukaryota; kingdom Metazoa; phylum Chordata; class Lepidosauria; order Sphenodontia; family Sphenodontidae; genus Sphenodon; species Sphenodon punctatus. The sequence goes on from QEPC01012801.1 coordinate 2,436,227, forward strand.
TGGTGTGGCTAAAGGATCCCTCTGTCTGTGGATCTGCACTGATCTTATGGCCAAGAATGACAACACCTTGTACTATGGGTTAAAGGCATCTCTCCTGGGATAGAGGCTTCGGCTGTTTGAGGTTTGGGTTGAGCGTAATAGGGCTCTCTCTGTTAAGTATGAGAGTTTATTGTATATCAGTGGTAGGGAATGTTTTCTGTCCCAGGGGCCACATTGAAAATTAGTACAAGTTCCAAGGACCACATAGAAGTTGTGGATGGGGGTGCTTAATGGGTGTATTCAAGAAAAGGAGGGTCCCGATCATGGATCTGGGTCATGGATCTTTCCCCTAACATTATATATATGCCCTCCTCTCTGCTCCATTATCCTGAGCTTAGTTTGCCAGTCCTTTGGGGTAGAGACTGGATCCAGGGGCCAGATCCAGGCACTGGAAAGGGGCCACATAAAAACTTGCCAAGGGCTACATTTGGCCTCCGGTCCTGTGGTTCCCCACCCCTGTTGTATATTGTTAGTAGAATCCATTAAGTAACCCTTGACTCCTGACCTGCCTGACGAAGGACCCTGAAAGCTTGCGAACCCCCACCAACTAGAGTTGGTCCAATAAAAGATTGGACCATGCTATTGGACCATGCTATTTTGTCTCTACTACCTATTTTTGGGACCAACAAGGCAAATACACTCCCTCTACAACATACACCTAGTAACTAAGCCATGATGGGAGATAATGATAGGATGAAATTTATCTTTCAATCCACCTTGAGGACCCATGTAAATGCATGAGTTGTGTGTACCTAAAATCAGCACTGGTGCCCAAAACAAAATACAGTCCTCCAGCTAGTCTATAGTCTCTCTCCGAATCTCCCCTTCTTCCGCAGACAATGGAAGACCTGACTGTTTCACCAGGCATTTGCTGAGGGGGACAGGTAGTGGGTGTTTTCGTCTTCGTCTTCTTGTGGGGTAGGAGTTTTGATCTTTTTCTTGGGCCTCTTTTGTTTTTATGGTTTTTATTATACTGTATTTTGTATTTTTTATATTTTGTATTTTATATGTCGTGTACCACCCTGAGCTGCCACTGGGCAGGAGGGGGAAGTATATAAATACTGTAAAGAATTAATTAATTAATTAATTAAATAAATAAATAAAATACACTAAAATAAATATTATGCCAGGTTTACATTTATTGAGTGCTCCAAAGCATAGAGTGAGTAAACCACCCCTGAGCATGATGATTCTCAGTGATAATCATTACTTAATTCCCAGTTCCAATTACTCACAATCAGTGATGAGAAATGTGTCAGAGGTTTTAGTATTCTCCCTTTACTCATTAGCTTTCATCAAATGGCTTAAACAAATCAAACCAAATGTTGGCATGATTCACATGTTAAATAATTCAAAAGAGATCTAAAGACATCCTCCTCGTAAGGCTCTTTTGCAGCTAATTACAATTGATTCAATATGGTATTTAAAGGTGGAAAAGAGAAAAAATATTTGATTTTGAAATTAAAGCAAAGGCTCTAGAAATATCCCATTCTTATTTCCAAAAAGGACACAGGCTGAAACCCTCTAGAATTGTGAGGGTATTTTTACATGCAATGGTGCACTGCATTGTCACGCTTTGATCCTGGCCGGGATGAGAGCCCTCACTCTGGGCAGGATCTGGCCTGGCCACTGAACAGACATGTTGGCTGCCCGGGGCAGGGAGAGGGCAGGTGGTGGGCAGACATGGGTCCACATGGCCCCACCCCCATGCTGCTGAGCATGCCACGCCCACCTTACTCACGGGTGGTGTGGCAGCCTCCATAACCTCCCCGGCCCCAGAGCAGAGTCAGATACATTGGGTCATCACATGTGATGGCCCACTCTACCCCCGTCCAGAGATGGCTTCCCCGGACCGCAGCAGCGCTTATCCAAGACTGTGACTCAGTGATGGGCCCAAGTCACAGCCCAGACTAAAAAATGCCACGGTCTGGTGAAACCACTAATCTGGCCCAGGAAAACATCTGGCAGGCTGAATCAGATGTGATGGCACCATGGGTGGCTATGCGGGTCAAAACACGGCCACCGATGGTATCGTCATGTCTAAAAATACTCGGAGTATAATATTTGCATTTTGTTTGAAATTTTGGTCAAAAAATCTGAGTATTTTTAAGTGTAGTTATGGTCAGAAAACGTGTAATAATGGCACCATAATACTGAGCACATCTGTTTTGTGTGCATTTCTAGTCATATCTATTTATGTTACTGACAAGAATGAGTAGATGAGGAGACACACGGTCCATGTTGGAGCTTTTGTGTTTTTACTACTTTGAGCCCAACAAAATAAACACAGCTGTGGAAGAGTCAGCTGGGTTCTCTTCTGCCTCTTGCATCAGCCACAAAAGTGCTGCTTTCAGAAGGGCAATTTTTAAAAAAGATAGACCGGAGGTTCACATGAAAAAATGTTTGTGCATTTTCACACCTAAATTATCATGCTCAGTTACTGAGACTGCATATGTAGTTCAGACGCCCACAAACAATTTTCATCTGATTTCTATTTATAGTGTTTGATAATTGAATGAAAAAGTGAAGGTTGCACAATTGCACGTAGACTTCTGGTATCCTTTTTTAAATGGAACAGCTTTGATTTAGCAGATTCCAGTTTGAGAGGTGAATGTTGTCAGTTAGAAAAATCACTTGTATAACTAAGCAAACTTGATAACAAATTCATTGAGCGAGATGTATGTGGAACTGCATATTACTTTGTTTTTTCCCCTAACTATGGACACGTTTATAACCTTGAATCATTATCATAAGTGGTGAAGCACAGTCTATAGCCACAATCATTTTGGTTTTATTAATTATTATGATTATTAGCATTTATATAGCACCAGCGAGTAGTGTTAGTAATGCCAGAAGAGTCCAACACTGCTAGCAATGGAATCAGTCATGTGTGTAGTCTCATTCATCAGCTTTCTTTAAAGTTATACCACATTACTTTTCTGTGCCTTTTTTTCAGTTACCAGATTTTATCTCTTTATACAGCAAGCTCTGTTGGATAGAGACTTTCTTGCTAAGTGCTAGGCATAATGGAACTCCAGTTTTGGTTGGCATATCTCATTGGGCATTTTTACACACACCTTACAAGAGCTGGTCTTTCAATTTTCTGGGTTTACAAGTCCACAAGTAAGTTCTGGATGCATTCTTCACACACACACTGACCGGAGGCAGCCTAAAGTAGTCACAGCTGTAGACGTGAGGGGCTGCCAGTTTACTAGGAGAACTTTTTACACACAAAAGTTCTGGGAGAAGATCTACGCAGAAGTTCAAAGAGCCAGATGTTTAAGATCTGGGTGAGTAATTTAGACACACAGAAAGTTCAGAATGTAACCGCAAACATGCAGGAGAAATGCATGTGTAAAAACACCCGGTGATGCTATACTACAAATAATCCATGGTAAATAACAGAGATGAAAAGAACATATGCAGCAAATGTTGTGTTTGTTGATTCCTTAATTGTTGAATTAAGCCCAACAAAGCATATAAAAACAGCTATTCATCCCTGCTTCATTGTGATATTCATTCTGGGTTTACAGGTTGCTTTTTCCAGTTTTCCCATTTCCCCCCACCCCCTCGTTATCTCAATTTGGATGTTCAGTTGAACAACAGGATATCCAAACTAAAATGTCCTAAAACACCAGGAAAACTGGTGCATCTGAAAAGAAATTTCTGAAAATGCAGATATAGGTTATAGTTTTGGGAACAGATATTTGTTTGGGTATTTGAAAATGTGAATAACATTCACAAATAAAAATATGCTTATTAGTTTCAGCTCTAATAAATAACTACCTGTAGGCACTGTATTTTGACTCCAGAGCATCTTGAATTTATTTTACTGATCTTGTACTGACCACCAGTTTGCCACTCATGTGTCAGTTTTACTGTAAGATTAGTTTCAGAGGTGGCTCATTACATTATTAAAAATATTTGAGCAGTGCTTCGATTTTTTAACTCCTCACTACAGGAATGTTTAGTCATCTTGCCTTGTTGTCTTTAACCTTCTGTTTCTTGACAGCTTTTGTGGAAAATGCAAACTGAACTAGGCTCAGGGCATCAAGGGTGTTGACGTGGAATTTGTTTTAAAAAGAAACAGTTACAAAACTTATATATGTACAAATGCTTTACTGTCTTTAGCTCTATTAGAATCAACATGCGGTTTAAATAAAAAAGTCAAATTTAGAGAGCAGGATTTCTAGCTCTGGAGAAAACAAATTAGATCAGACTACTTTGCATATTGCAATGGGTTTTAGAGGTTTTCCAACGGTCAGATACTTTGTCCCTTTTAAATTAAATGTGAATTTTGAGATAATTTTTTCTTTTAAAATGAAGAATTCTAGAACAGCAAAAACAAAACCTGATTGAAATCTCACAGAGCTTTATGCATGATTAAATTAATATAATAGGCTCTATATTTTACAGGATTCTTGCATAGTGTTCTTTCTTAACAGAAGACGCTATATGATGAATTGATGGCTGATCTTTAATATTTCAATCACTGACTGTCGCAGATGGCCACCTACATAGGGTGAAAACAGACATAATGCTAACCACCATTTAACCACCCTTTGTGGTCATTTATGCATGTTTCAGGGCTGCATAGGGCACCAATACAGCCCTGCAATATGGGGTGAAAACAGACATGACGGGTGAAAACAGACATGACGCTAACCACCCTGGGTGGTCATTTATGCATGTTTCAGGGCTGCATATGGCACCAATACAGCCCTGCAACATGCATAAATAACCACCAAGGGTGGTTAAAGGGTGGTTAGCGTCATGTCTGTTTTCACCCAACGCTAACCACCCTTTAACCACCCTTGGTGGTTATTTATGCATGTTGCAGGGCTGTATTGGTGCCCTATGCAGCCCTGAAACATGCATAAATGACCACCAAGGTTGGTTAAAGGGTGGTTAGTTAGCGTCATGTCTGTTTTCACCCATAGATTACAGTAGCCTGCAACTCTAGTTTAACTCTATGTTCAACATTATACTGATGTACGAACATTCATTTCAGAATAAGTGTGTCCAAACACACACTTTCACCAAAATGGCAAAGCAGTGAATTAAAATTAGTTTACCTATTTAGGTTGAAATTACATGTAGTTTAGTCTTGAATAAGTGAGTTCTTACTTACCTTAGGAACTGCATCTGTCCTGCATGATAATGAAGTAATTTAGGCAATCTTCCTTGCTGCCAAGTCAGTAGATCCTTTGATCAGGGGAGGCTGAGGAGAAAAAGTAAAGGTAGAGTTTGATGCTAGAATCTGCAATGTGTTCACTGTGCGCAGCCTGGGGATGTCCTTGATGTGCAACTGCGCCTGGATTTGCAGGCATTGGCTGTGGCCAGGGGCACCTTCCAGCAATTACATTTGGATGAAGAGGCTTCATCCATATGTCTCAGACTCTGATCTCACCACTGTCATCCATGCGTTCATCACCTCGAGGTAATCTATTGTAATGCACTCTACGTGAGGCTGCCCTTGGTGATGGTCTGGAATGCAGCAGCCTGCCTACTTATGAGGACAGGCTGCAGGGAGCATATAAAACCCGTACTCCAAGCATTGCACTGGCTGCCTATTGTCTGCCAGGCCCGATTCAAGGTGCTAGTTTTGACTTGTAAAGCCCTAAACAGCCTGGGCCCTGCTTATCTGAAGGACCGCCTCACTCCCTAGGCCCATGGGCATCCCCTGAAGTTGTCCGGGAGCACCGTCCTGGAGGTCCCGCATTATAGGCGGGTCCATACGAACAGACAGGTGTTCTCGGCAGCTGCTCCATCACTGTGGAACGCCCTCCCGGCAGAAATCTATCTCAGTCTGAATCTTTTTGCCTTCCATCAGCAATGCAACACCTGGCTCTTCCATTAGGTTTTTGGTGAGGGGGGTGGGTTAGTGGGTTGGGGTGGGTATGTTTGTGTGCAGAACTGATTTTATATTGTTTTATGATGCATATATATATTATTCTATTTATTATTGTATTTTAATGTTTTATTGTTTTATATGATAGAAGCCACTCTGAGTTGCTGTTGGGCAAGAGGGACGGGGGTAGTAAATAAATAAATATTTAAACACATAATAAAGTACCGAGTGTCTATAGGTATTAGATGACTGTACAGAAGGATATTTATGTGAAGTCAAACTCTAATTACATCATACCATATTAAAAGCTAACATTGTGTAAAATTATTATTCTAATGAAAAAAGCTTAGATTGTGCAATGAGTTTTGTGTGGATGGAACCCAGGACTTTGAAGATCTTTGTTGAAGTCAATGGACTTGGAAGTACTAGGATTTAGGTCTAAATTTCTATGTTGAGGTCAGGGTTTGTGGCCCAGAAATGTTGCTTCTGCCCTTAATGTGTGAACTTTAACCATGTTTTTCTGTCATGAGTCACCTTTATTTCATTTTTAGAAAGTTGAGAGGTAAGATTGTACATCTAAATGGCATATTTTATTACCAAATGTCAGGCAAGGAATGTATTAATATCTCTTTGATACCACAGAGGAATGTGGAATGTGCATTCTGGTGGGATTTTTCTAAGCTCAGTCGGGGGAGGGTAAGTAGGGATAGACTTTGCAGTTATAGAATATCTACTCCCCGCAGGAGGTAGGAATGGAATTTACTGGGCCACACTTTCACAATGAAATGCTTCACTTTCTACCAGTGGCATTACAATGCACTATTAAATCTTCTGTTCCTAACTATAAAGCCAGTATGCTATCTTTCAAATGACCTTGGAACAGTTAAAGGTGTAATACAACCAGCATTTGGAGATATATTACATTTTATGCACATTTACATCAGTGTAGCATTAGTTTTAGATATGCCAGCAAGGCACCTGTGATATATAAGTGGCAGAAAAACTTTGGGAGATATTGATCTCTGTTCTCTGTCAGGCAACATTTGCTCTCTCCCACATACCTGCTTCAGACAGATCCCCCCATCAGGTTTCCCATAGGGATGGGCGAACAGATTGCGGTTCGGGTTTGACCATTCGGTTCGTCTGCGTTCAGTTCGTCTGTTCGGTTTGTTCGCCGGGTTCGGGTTCAGCTGTTCGGTTTGGCCGTTCGGTTCAGGTTCGGCCGTTTGGAAAATTATTCTATATGTTTTGTGTTTTTTATATAGTTTTTTGTTTTTTTATTTGATTTTTTTGTTTTTATACCAAGGTTTTTTTATTTAAATGTTTAATCTAATATTATATATATATATCTACGCTAAATCTAACTGCTATTAACTATTCTAAATGCTTTGAACTAAATGGATTATCTAATAAGTACACAGGCCTACTCCTACAAACACTAAAACTAAATCACTAACGCTATCTCTATCACTAAGCTAACTCCTACAACT
>QEPC01012801.1:2444105-2461936 GCA_003113815.1 Sphenodon punctatus
TGTTCAGGAACAGTGACTAGCTCAGAAGGTGTTGGGAAGGGGGGAGGCAGATAGTTTTGTTTCTTGTAAGCCTCTCCACCCCTGGTGCCTGGAAGTCTGCTCCTCAGATGACTACCCCTCCCTGTCACGTTTGACCTTCCAGTGACCCTTTTTTTGCCACCCGAAATCACCCAAACGCAATCCAAACTGACCGAACTGTTCGGTCATTTCGACATTCGGAATTGAGTTCAGTTTGGTGAGTTCGTGTTTGTATTTGTGTTTGTGTTTGGGTTCGGTTGTCCGAACAGGATGAGTTCGGACCGAACTCCGAACTTCCAAACCGCGTTCACCCATCCCTAGTTTCCCACTTGGATGGACCACAACCACCCTATCAAGCCCTCTTCTCACTGACCCTTTCCTTTCCTTTGTTGGATTGGCAATCTCTGTTGCGCCAATGTAAATTGTGTTTCTTATGTTATCACCAGCAACTGAACCCATAAACTTTCTTCTTTTCCTCATTTTCATATTTGGAATTTATTTCTAATATTTTCTGGTGGTGGTAGTGGTGTTGTTATTTAAATAGTACAAGCAATGTACCTGGCACTGTACAGTCAACAGTTATAGACAGATCCCTGCCCCACTGGGTTTATAATCTAAGGGACAAGGAGGGGAGATGAAGGGGATTGGAACAGAGGGAGAGACAGGAATACATCCAAGAAGTTGTGAAGTTGAAGGTGCATGTGCTTATCTTCATTATAGGGGAGAAGGGGACCCTGAATAAATCAGGGTGGAGACTAAGGCGATGAGGAGGTAAGAAAAGCCTGATGGAAGACGAAGTAGGGTTTCAGAAGGAATTTGAAGATAGGGAGAGAAGGAGGGAGCAGAACAAGTGTATTCAGGGAGAGAGTTCCAAGCATAGGGGCACCAAGGGAAAGACATATTTCAAGGAGAAAGGGAGCTATGAGGAGGTGAGCATGATAGCAGAGGAGAAGCGGAGCTCCTGGACAGGAGTAAGAACATAACATAAGTAGTGCCATGCTGGGTGAGACCAATGGCCCATCGAGCCCAGCATCCTGTCTCTGACAGTGGCCAGTCTATCCCTTAGGAGAAGTACCCAGCAGGTCACAATGGTCAATCCATTCCCCATTGTTCCAGCCCCCAGCAGTAAGAGGTTACGTCCTCAAAACCTACTTGGCTAATAGCCATGAATGGACCTATCCTCCAAGAACTTGTACAATCCCCTTTTAAAACTAGTTAATCTAGTGTGGCAGAAAACGAGGATAGAGAGAAAAGGGTCGGAAAGTAAGGACCGGAAGCTTTTATTATTATTATTATTATTAAACATTTATAAAGCGCCAGCAACAACCTGGCGCTGTACAGAACATATAATCAGCTGCGGTCCCTACCTGTGGCTTACAATCTAAAAGACAAGGAGGGGGAGACAAGGAGAGGGGACAGTGGGAGAGACATGGGAGAAGACAAACAAACATTCAGGCGGATGCGAAGTCTCAGGCGCGTGTACTTGGCTTGGTTACAAGGTGGTCGGTAGCAGCAGTCAGCAGAGGAGGGCCGACAGTAAGAGCAAGGGGAAAGACTAGAGGGCATTGGGAAAGGCAGCATGGAAAAGGTGGGTCTTGAGGAGGGATTTGAAGGAGCGGAGGGAGGAGGCGAGGCGGACGTCGGCAGGGAGGGAGTTCCAGGCATGCGGGGCAGCGAGGGAGAAGGGACGAAGGCGGTTGGGCGAGCAGGAGAAGCGAGGGAGAGCGAGGGAGGGGACAGCGGAAGAGCGGAGAGCGCGCGCAGGAGCGCGTAGGGCGATTAGGTCCGAGAGGTAAGGGGGAGCTTGGTCATGGAGCGATTTGAACGTGAAAACCAGGAGTTTGAACAGGATACGTTCCGGAAGGGGGAGCCAGTGAAGGGAGAGGAGGAGAGGCGTCACATGGTCGAAGCGACGGGCAGAGTGAATGACCTTGGCGGCAGAGTTTTGGATCGCCACAAGGGGGGACAGGTGGGAGCGAGGGAGGCCAGCAAGGAGGAGGTTGCAGTAGTCGAGGCGAGAGATAACCATGGCATGAACAAGGATTTTGGCCGAGGAGACAGATAGAAAGGGGCGAATGCGGGCAATGTTGAGGAGAGCGAATCGGCAGGATTTGGCCACAGAGTCAATGTAAGGTTTAAAGGAGAGGTGCGTGTCAAAAATGAAGCCCAAGCTGCGGGCACGGAGAACAGGACGGATGGTGACCCCATCAATGCAGATGGTCAGGTCAGAGGGAGAGGAGGGGGATGGAGGAAAAATGAGGAGTTCAGTCTTGGCCATGTTCAGTTTGAGTTGGCGTCGGGACATCCAGGCGGAGATATCAGAGAGGCAGTCGACGAGGCGTGAGCGGACAGAGGAGGAGAGAGAGGGGGTAGAGAGATAGAGTTGGGTGTCATCAGCATAGAGATGGTATTGGAACCCGTGGGAGGCAATAATTTCACCAAGGGACCGGGTGTAGATAGAGAAGAGGAGAGGGCCAAGGACAGAACCTTGGGGAACCCCAACCGAGAGGGGAAGGGAGGGGGAGGTCGACTCGGGGAGGGAGACATTAAAGGAGCGGTCAGAGAGGTAGGAGGAGAACCAGTCAAAGACAGAGCCACGGAAGCCCAAAGAGTAAAGCGAGTCCAAGAGGAGCGAGTGGTCGACAGTGTCAAAGGCAGCAGAGAGGTCAAGGAGGACAAGAACGGAGTAGTGGCGCTTCGATTTAGCGACAAGTAGATCATTGGTGATCTTGGCCAGGGCAGTTTCAGTAGAGTGGAGGGGGCGGAAGCCGGACTGGAGAGGGTCGAGGGAGGAGTTGGCAGAGAGGAGGTTCAGGCAGCGGGAGTAGACGACACGTTCCAGGAGCTTCGAAGCAAAGGGAAGGAGGGAGACCGGCCGGTAACTAGAGGGATCGAAAGGGTCCAGGGTAGGCTTTTTGAGGATGGGGGAGACAGTGGCATGTTTGAAGGCAGAGGGGAAGGAGCCTGTGGAAAGGGAGAGATTGACAACATGCAGAAGGGGGGGAGCGACAGTGGGAGCAATAGAGGTCAGGAGGCGGGAGGGGATCGGGTCAAGGGGGCAGGTGGAGGGGTTGGATGAAGAGAGAAGAGCAGAGATTTCCTGGAGAGAGGCAGGAGGGAAGGATGCGAGGAGGGAGGGGGGCGGGGGGCGGAGGGAGGCAATATCCCGACGGATCTTGTCAATCTTGGAGGTGAAGAACGATGCAAGATCCTGAGCAGCAAGGGAAGAGGGCGGAGGAGGGCAGGGGGGTTTGAGAAGGGAGTCGAAAGTAGAGAAAAGGCGGCGAGGGTCGCGGGAGAAAGATTCGATCCTAGAGGCATAATAGCGATGCCTAGCTAGGGAGATAGCCGAGGAGAGGGAGGAGAGGGAGAATTTGTAATGGAGGAAGTCAGGGAGGGAGCGGGATTTGCGCCAGAGGCGTTCGGCAGCCCGGGTGCAGGAGCGGAGGTAGCGGATGGCAGGGGTAAGCCAGGGGCGGGGGTCGAGGGGGCGGACGGGGCGAGCAGAGGGGGGGGCAAGAGAGTCAAGGGTCGAGGAGAGAGAAGCGTTGAGAGCAGAGACAGCAGAGTCAGGGGAGGAGGAGGCGAAAACGGGGGGGAGAAGGGGGGAAAGATGTGCGGCAAACTCCGAGGGAGTAAGGGCCTGCATATTGCGGAAGGGGCGCATAGAGGGGGAGGCGGAGGGGGGTCGGTGGGAAAGGCTGAAGGAGCCGAGGAAGTGATCAGAACTAGGGAAGGGGTCAAAGGAGAGGTCAGTTAGAGAACAGTTTCGAGTGAAGACGAGGTCGAGGGAATGGCCGTCAGTATGAGTGGGGGAGTCGGTCCAGAGTCGGAGATTAAAGGAGGAAGCGAGAGAGAGAAAGCGGGAAACAGAGGGGGCGGAGGGCGTGTCAACGTGAATGTTGAAATCACCAAGGATAAGAGTGGGGATATCATCGGAGAGGAAGAAGGTGAGCCAGGATTCAAAGTCCGGGAGGAAAGAGGAGAGGGAACCCGGGGGGCGGTAGATGACAGCAACCCGAAGGTGTAGAGGGGAGTATAAGCGCACAGAGTGGGCCTCAAAGGAAGGGAAGGAGGAGGAGGGGGGAGGGGAGAGGGTTTTGAATTGGCAGTGCTTAGCAAGGAGCAAGCCCACACCACCACCCAGGCCCTCAGGGCGGGGGCGGTGAGAGAACGACAGGCCCCCGGAGGATAGAGCAGCCGGGGTAACAGAGTTGGAGGGCGTGATCCAGGTTTCCGTAAGAGCCAGGAGTTGAAAGGGGCGAGAGAGGAAGAGATCGTGGATGAAGGGAGCTTTAGCCACGGACGAGCGGCAGTTCCAGAGGGAGCAGGAAAAAGGCAATTGGTGTTTGGGAAGGCAGGGGATGCGGATGAGGTTGGGGGATGGGGAACGGCCGGGTTTGGGGGGTGTGAGTCGTGCACTGGCCTCGTATTGGCCACAATGGTCTGTGGAACACCTGGGTGTCGCGGGTTTGGGCCTAGGGGGAATGGGTAAGGGGGGATGAGGGTGGGGAGGGGGGATGGGCGTGGGTGAGGATAAGGGGTAGGTTGGCTGGAGAAAGGCTGCTGGTGAAGGGAGAGGGAGAAGGAGGGGGTGCGTGAGAGAGGCTAGAAGGAGGGAGGTGAGAGAGGGCGAGGAGGTGAGGGAGGTATAGGGAGGCATCATAGGTATTACCTGTTCAGTATCGGGGGGAGTCCAGGCCTGCAGGTGTCGTGTGCGTGCTGTCAGGGGGGTGGCCCCTCGCTGTCCTCGCTCCGGCCGCACAACGGCCACAAAACGGCCAGCGCCCTTTTGTCGCCGCCCAAGGGCTGCCGCCCGCTGGGCGCGGGCGTGCACCTTTGGCTTGTGGCTATGGGGTGGGGCCCTGCTCACCTGGAGGGGCTTTCTGGGCGCTGCAATGCCTGCTGGGCCTTTCTGGGCGCGGGCGTGCACCTTTGGCTTGTGGCTATGGGGTGGGGCCCTGCTCACCTGGAGGGGCTTGTGTTTAATGTTTTCAGGTAGAGGGAGTCAGTATGGAGAAGGGGTTGAACATGATCAAAGTGGCAGAAGAGGTGGATGACCTTGGCAGAGAAGTTCTGAACAGAAGGGGGGGGGGGCAAAATGAGAGCAGGGAAGGCCAGTAAAAAGAAGGTTGCAATAGTCAAGGCTTATGCCACAGGGCAGTTGTAACTAAATATAAGATTGTTACTTTCTTGTTTATTATGAGTGTCACACCAACGGTACTTTACTTATTGTCTCCAGTCTTGCATTTTTCCACTGCTTCCATGCCTTCTTTCTTTACCATTCTCTCTGTTATATGCTGTCTATCAGGCATTCAAAGAGAGTTTGGAAACAAAGTGTTCAGGCCATGCATCCAGTATCACAATATACTACACTCTTCTTCTAAGGTAATTGTAACAGTTTAAGCCGATGGCGCATTAAGAAAGAGTTAACTTCTGAGCTGGGAGAAGCCCACTAGTAGAGAGCCAGTGTTGGTTTAGTGGATATAGTGCTGGACTTGGACATAGGAGATCAGAGTTCAAATCTCACTCTAGTTAGTGAATTAAGTGGATGGCCTCAGACAAGTCTCAGTCTAAATTCCCTATCTGTAAAATAGGGATATGTGTGCTCCCCTCATTCTTGTCCATCTTAGATTATATACCCACTGGCCAGGGACCTGTCTCTGAAAATCTGTGATTGTAAAGTACTTCATATGCCTAGTAGCGCCATAGAAATGATACTACTTATCATTTCTGCCCTGAGCCTTTTGGGAAGGGTGGGGTACAAATCTAAATAAATAAATAGTAATGACTTGAGGGCTGGCTTTTTGTAAACCAGGGGTTAATAAATAGCGGTCCCTGGGGGAGACTGGACAGCTAAACAGATTATTAGCTACCTAGACCTTGAGCTAGTAGGTCTAGGTGAGAAAGACAGTTAAGGATTTCACCCAGGCCAAGGATCACATGACCCAGTTGGGAAAGATATAAAGAGCTGAGAGGCTCAGAGAAGAGACCACCAGGAAAATGAAAGTGTGTTCCCAAGCGACAAGGGTGATTGGAGTCTGCTGGGAAAAGCAGGAGTAGGGTGACCTGACTGAGTCAAGGACAATGGATAGATGGTAAAAGCAGATGTGATTTGGACCTGCTTTGGTCTGGGACCTGGCGACACATATAAAACGTGCTGCCCAATGTTGGCCCAGATTGCCCTCGGGGTGTCTGTTATACTGAAATTTTACTACATTTATCATCAAGCAAGAACCAGATTTAATGCAAGCGGATGGAAAGTGTTATCCCCATTTTAGAGATGAGGAACTGAGGCTGAGTCATAGTGACTTGCCCAAGGTCACCCAGTGAATTCATGGCTAAGATGCGCCTTGAACCCTGGTCTCCCTTGTTCAGTCCAACACCTTATCCAGTGGGTTTCTCTTTTGCTTTACTGATATCATGTACTGATATTTTCATTTATGAGTCTCATGTTTGGTCTGTCCAGTAGATGAGACTTTCCATCCGCTTGCATTAAAACTGGTTCTTGCTTGATGATAAATGTAGTAAAATTTCAGTATAACAGACCTCTTTGGGAACAGGGGGAAAGTTTGTTATAACAGTGTATTCACCATAATAGATATAATGGCTGCCTACACCAAACAGCAGGTGGCACCTGAGTATCAATACAAGCAACCAAGTCTGGAGGGGACTAGCAACTAGAAGGGCTGGAGTCCAGAGCAGGAGGTTTTGGTGTGGCTGGACAAAAAGGGAGGGAAGCAGTCATCTTGGGGGCAGAGACCGTAGATAACCAGACAAGGTGCTGCTGAAAAGGGCAGCATTTGCCAGCCCCGAAGTGAGGAGCCCAGCAGAGTCTGTAGCTGTGCCTGTGAGTGGAGACACTGCTGAACCCTGCGTGGGAGGATCTGACAGCCACATTGTGGAGAGTTGAGCAGCACAGACCCAATGCCAGGCCTGACCAATGAGAATTTAGACTTGTAAGTAGGCCTGAAGTGGCAGCATTGTTTACCTTTCTGCTTTGTGCTGCTGCTTTGTCTGTCACCAGTCCAACGGCAATTTACGATACTTCAAGGCAGTTTGCAACAGTTTGCGGCATTTACGACAGTTCACAGTAATTCTCTACAGTTTCAACAGTTTTAGCGACATTTACAACAAATTGCGACATTTCCCCCATAACGTTTATGACAGTTTATGGAAGTTTATGGCAGTTCATGGAACTTTACGACAGTTTCTGAAATTTTATGGCAGTTCATGCAAGTTTACGACAGTTCCCGGAGGTCCCCAACAGTCTCTGGTACTTTCAAAAAGGGCAATATGCTTGAGTGGATACCTGGTAGCAAATATCGGCAAGTGCTGCTGCTACAATGGGGGTTGCCGTGTCATTAAGGTGGTATCAGATAGGCCATTACCAAAAAAAAAGGCTGTCACTGTTGCTTGCCGTTTCACCTCTACTTGTAAGCTGTTGCTGCAAATTGAGTGCTCTGGAACTTATTGTAGGAAACACCTCTGGAGGTGGGTTAGGACCTGGACTGTTGTGTTTCTCTTCACCAATTTTTGTATCCTTCTCTTCCCTCTCCCTATGACCTGCTGGCCTGTAACCACCACCCATACCTAATTCTCTATAAATACTTGCAAACTCTCCCCTGTGGTTAATTTTCTTTCTGCCGGGGTTGGAGGGCTCCCCTGGGGTTAATGGGGACATTTGGCAATTTGCTGCATCAGAGCAAATGAAGAAATCCTCAATTTAAAATGAAATCAAGCACTACACTTTATTTTAATGAAGATTACATAACATTGATTAACACTTAAATCTTAAGGAATAATAAATAAATAAATTTACATTTGCATGCTGAATACGGTACTGGAATTACATATCCTTTCTTTTTAAAAAATTGTCCAGAACAGATCCATTGTTTTATTTTTGTGTTTTTCCAAGTGCCTTCTTGGTTCAGTCTTGTAAATCGGTATAAAAATTCAGGTTTGTTATATCATGGTCAATCATGCCATAGTATTCATTATAGTGAGGCTATTTTAAATTAAAAGAAATGGTTCTTGAAGTTGGGATTTTTATAAATGGGGGTTCATTCTAAGCAGGATATGACTTTCTAATACAGATGAATAATGGAGCAGGCTCAATTTTCAATTGTTGTCAATGAATATCAGCTCAGAGAGCATCTTAAAAAGTTAGAAATTGATGCATTTTCCTTTGTTGGTGCTCTTCTGTTAGAACCCATATTTGATTCTGTGAAACCTTCTTAAAACAAACTTTGATACACGTTGAATGACATTGCAACCCACTGTAGAATATAGATTATGTGTGCTCTCCTGTACCAAATCCAGAGGGGAAGTATAAGTCTTTACGGTGGAGGTAGAAAACCCAACTTTTTAGCACAGGCTATAGAGACTTGTACTTAGTTTTAAGATGGATCTCAGTTCAGTCCTTGGCGCGTTGGCTAAGATGGCAGCCATCACAATATCACTAAACTATGTGTTTTGTATCACTTGATGAATCAAGGCCTAAATCTGGGAATTCACTGTACTATATCTCCGCAGGGGAATGATTTTCCTCTTCATTTCAAAGACATGAACCATTCAGTGCACTGTTTTTCCACCTAAAAAACCCTAAACAGTCTGGGTCTCACCTATCTGAAAGGCTGCATCTTCTACTATGCCCCATCGCAATCCCTGCAGTTGACCAGGAGTGCTCTCTTGCAGGTACCATCTGCCTATCAGCTTCATACAGTGAGGATGCACAGAGAGAGACATTCTTGGTTGTGGCCCCAGTGTTGTGGAACTCTCTTTCCTTGGAGGTTTGTCAGATGGTGAGCATTTTCTGGAGACAATGTAAGACCTTTCTTTCTGGCCAAGCATTTGGCAGGAGGGGATAGAGGTTGGATGGGCAGTTTTTAGAAAGTTAGGGTGGGTGGGGGTGTTAGGACATTTTAATATATTATTATGTACTGTTTATATGGTTCCTATTTTGTAAGCTTCCCTCAGTCTTGGAGGAAGGGTAGGGTATAAGTTTGAATAAATAGATGAATAAAAGAGAAACAATTTGAGAGACCACAGGAGTTTTATTTGCTAGAGAATGCCTCCATTCTTTTCCAGTAATAATAGGGAATCTGCTGAAGTCCCTTACTGAGTCCTTCCTGAGGCAATACCCATTGACGTCAATAGGGTTTTTGTCTTAGAAAAGATTTTAGGATTAGACCTCATAAGAGTAGATGTGTGGCTATTGTCACTTTATGTGACAACTAGTGGTCTTTTTATTCTAACCACTGTAGTAATTTCTGTCAGTCAGAGCAGGAAAGGCCTGACCCTGAAAAAAACAGACCACCTACATCACCCACAGATTTCAGTGGGAATTGTGAATGCTCAGTCAGCATCTCTCCAAGCCAGGCTTTAGAAATCTGCTAATTTGATTATTCATCGTCCTTTCCAGGATTTCAGAGAACATTTTCTGTGCATGCTACACAATAAGGGGCTTAGAAATATGGCAATTTTTCTAATTCTAATTGTTATTTTTAAAGTCTCCCCACCAGGAATAATGGTGGATATACTCAATATAGACTATTCCTTCCTGGCTGGGAGAACTCAGCATGTGGTGCTGGGAGATTGGTCATCGTTCCCCCTGGGACCTCATGTGTGGAGTCCCACAAGTTTCCATTCTGTCCCCTCTCCTGCTCAACGTGTACATACATCCTTTGGGTGAGGTCCTCAGAGGGTTTGGCATATGGTGTCATCAGTATGCTGATGACACCCAGCTTTACCTCTCATTTTCAGCTGACCCAGGCCCTGCAGTCTTGGGGCTTACTCGGTGTCTGGTGGCTGCGGGGGACTGGATGAGGGCGAGCTGTCTTAAGCTGAATCCCGATAAGATGGAGGTGATGCTGGTGGGGCGAGCTGAGGGAGTGGTGGTCCCTGTTGATGGGGTTTACCCTCTGTTGGTCCCTCAGGTCCGCAGTCTGGAGGTTCTCCTCGATTCGCAGGTTCGCCTGGATGTCGAGTTGGAGGCTGTGGCAAGGAGGGCGTTCCTCCAATTACATCTGGTGCGACAACTTTGGCCATATGTTTTGGACTCTGACCTGGCCACCATCATCCATGCTTTCATCACCTCAAGACTGGACTATTGCAACACATGCTACATGGGGCTACCCATGGTGATGGTCCAGAGACTGCAGCTGGTGCAGAACGTGGCGGCCCGTCTCCTCATGGGGATAGGTTGCTGTGAGCACATTACACTAGTGCTCCATTCTTTGCACTGGCTGCCTATAGTCTTCTGAGCCCGATTCAAGGTGCTGGTACTGACCTATAAAGCCCTATACGGCCTGGGCCCTGCCTACCTGCAGGACCACCTCACTCCTCAGGTCTCGGATCTGCCTCTGTGGTCACCTGGGAGCTCCCATCTTGAGGTCCCCCACGTATCTTGGGTGTGTGTGTGTGTGTGTGCGCGCGCGCGTGTGTGACTATGGAGAGGGCATTCTCAGTGGCCACACCTCGGCTGTGGAACTCCCTCCCGATGGAGGTCTGCCCCGGACCTTCCCTCTTTCTGAAGACAGTGTAAAACCTAGCTGTTCCGCAAGGCTTTCAGTGAGGGAGATGGGTGATTGGGTTGAAGGGGGGATGTAAGGTTTTTAGCTTCATTCTTTGGGTTTTTATGTGATTGTATTTATATTTATATTTATTTTTATACATATAGTTTTTATATGTATGTATTTTAATTGTTGTTGTGAGCTGCCCCGAGCTGCTGTAGCAGGAGGGTGCAGCCATATCAATTAAATGAAATAAATAAAATATAAAAGAACCTAAATTTTGGATAAACAACCAAACCTTGTGAAGCCACCTCTCATTTTAATTCCGTCTCTTGCCAGCAGGCTTTGCCCTCGCTCCCCCTCCCCCCAACATGCCTTTGATGTTGTTATTCCAATTCTGTAACCCTCCAGCACAACTGAAATTTCTTATTACTCACACCTCAGTGCCTCAACTCCCCAGCCCTCTGGCTCATTACATCACTACACCCTCTACCAGTGAAGATGGGTTGCAAAATACAGTTTCTGAATTCTGACCTTTGTGGCTTCCATGTTGAGGATATGCAGCAGACTGTACTGGGCACAACCAGAATTTTGTTAAGTGGACTCCAGGTGCTGTAACCCCTTGCTCCTGACTCCACTCCATGATTCTTCCACCCCCACCCCCGCCAATCTCCGCCCCCACATTAGAGTTCTTTCATTGTTGTTAAGGCCTCTAACTGTCCCTCCTCACTGGCCCCACTTATTGTGAATGGCATTTGCAAATTGCAATGGAGGCAGGTCTGTGTCCCAGAAGAGCTGTCTTAGGCCTGTCTTGTAGGGCTGTAGCTAATGAAGCCTCAAATTTGTTTTTTCAGCATGTGCAGTGATTTTGCATGTGTACATGTTTTGAACTACATGCAGGAAAAATTGCCACTGCCTCACAATTTGTATAAATTTGAATATGCTGATTCATGTAGATTTGAACAATTTAAAATTTAAGATTTAAACTAAGGTTAGACTGAATTAAAAAAAAAAAAAAAAAAGCAGCAAACTTGAAAAAAAACACCATACAACCCTTCACATAAGCCAAACTTGAACTCTACAGACTTCCTCTCCAAATCTCTACTCCTTGAACGACAGAAGAAACTATTGACTTCTTTTTCATTCCACCCAAAAGATGAACAAAATTTATTTCTTCCATGTATGTTAGAGCTAGAGATCAGCACTGCATTTTACCCAATAAGTTAAAGCAGCTATTTTAAAGGAGCTCTCCCTTTTGGTTCTAGTCTTCATTTTGGACTGTATCACACCTCTGCAGAGTTATTTGTAAGATGGCTTTCACAGTTTGAGTTTAATAGTACCTTGTATAGAAAGGTATTGGTTAAAAGGAAAAGACTGAGGTGTATAGGATGTACAGGCAGTGTCCCCGTTTAGTGAATATTCTAAAATAGGATGTTGGTTGTAGATTTCTCTCTCTCTCTCTCTCTCTCTCTCTCTCTCTCTCTCTCTCTCTCTCTCTCTGCAACAGGGACCACTCTCATCTTAAGATGTTTTGCCCTAAGAATCCTTCCCATAGTTGCAACCTTGCAGTGGCACTGCATTTCTTTCACTCGTGACTGGAAAGAGGCGTAGCTAGGTAGAAAGGTGAAATGGGCCCCTTGCTGGGGGCTTGCCACTCCAGTTTGTATATGTATTCTATGGGTGATTTCAGACGTTACAAGATCACAGTCAACCACGCTCGATTCCGCGTGGTGGCTGTGATCGCGTAACGTCTGTTGGGGGAAACGGATGTTTCCCCCCAGATGTTACCACGGCATGGGATTGCATTCAACACGTGAGTGGCCGAAGCGGCGGGCCGGAGGCCGCCGCGTGTTGAATGCAATCCCATGCCGGGGTGAACCCCGGCGTCTCATCTGGTCGGGCGCCACGGCCCGGGATCACCAGCGGGACCCCGGGCTGTGACGAATCCGGCCCGCCGCCGCGGCCGCATTGGCCCCGCCTCCCGCCCATCTCCCTAGAGGGCGGGCAGCGGGGAGCATGGAGGGGGCGGGTCCATGTGGCCACATGTTGCACCGTGCAGCCCCGCCCCCTCCCAGATTCCCCGCCGGGATCCCCCGGCACATCTGATATGGCGTGACGGAGTTACCCCAGCGGGGAATTAATAGGGTGATTTCTGTACGGGGCCAAAGGGCCCAGTAACATCTGAAATCACCCTATGTGTATGTGTCCCCGCTCCCACCCCCCACGGCTCATGAGCCCTGGTGCTGCTGTACCTGCACTACCTATTATAGCTTTGCCCCTGCTGGACACTATAGGAGAGTCACTATAGGAAAGTCTGCGCTCACCAAATGTACCTCCCACTGCAGTACTGATAATAAAGTACTTATAAAACTCATGGGATGTAGAAAATGTGATTCCCAGAAGTCTGGAGAAACTTAGTAGGGATGGGCGAACAGAACTGAGTTCGGAAATTCGGTTCGGTTCAGTTCAGTTCAGAAATTCGGTTCGGTTCGGAAGTTTGGTTTGGTCGGTTCGGTTCGGAAGTTCGGTTCGAGTTTGGTCCAAACTTCCGAACAAAGTTCAGAAATTCAAACCCCATTGAACTAAATGGAATATTATCTTTTAGGGATGGGCGAACAGAGCCGAGTTCAGAAATTTGGTTCGGTTCGAAAATCGAGTTTGGTTCAGAAGTTCGGTTCGGTCGACCGAACTGGTTGAGTCCGGTCCAAACTCCGAACTTCCGAACCATGTTCACCCATCCCTAAAACTTAGTCAGCTGGGCCTTGAAATGAACTTGAAGGATATAAGAGACTATGACGGAGCATAAAGCTTTGAGGGCAGCTTGTGAAGGGGAAAACAGTAGGTGGTCTATTTGGCAGATTGTTCTGTTGGAGGGGAAAGCAGCTCATAAATCCTGTTTGAAAATTGGTTCTTCCATGAGGTGGCTGGCCTTATCTTGAGCTGCTGGGGGAAGAAACCAACAATGTGTTTGGCATTCATGTGAATATGGAACCATGAGTAGAGTCTCCTTAACTAAAATGACCCTGAAGAATGTCTGGGTCATTTTAGGTTGGTTTATAGAGTTCCAACTTGAGCTGATTCCTGTGTGATAAGAATTGGGTGCTTATCCTTAAAATCACTTTGTTCTTCCCACCCCCCTAAAAAGAAAAAGACAAAGGCCGCATTTTCCTTTAAAGCTAGAAGTTATGAAAGAATATTATAAATGAAGAATGTTAATCTTTTGGATTCCCCCAACGTTAGCAATGCAGGAGATGTAACTGCAAGTGACTGCTGGCCAGCTGAATCCTGTTAGATTTTGCAGGACTGGAAGCTCTTTGAAAGCTCTAGGAGTAGAGAAGTTTCTGAAGTTTTATTTAATTGTTTAGCTATCTGTCATCCAGAAGTGCAATGTTTACTTAAATGTTGCAAGTTCAGTGTTGTAAATTAGCAAGCACTGTTGCAAATTAGGAGTTTTTGGTTTTAAACCGTTGAGTTTAATGTTATAATTGAAAACAGCTCAACAAATGTTTAGCTGTTGGAAACTAACTTTGCAAAAATACCTATTTTAAAAAATGTTTCCAAATGAAACTTTGAAAGTGTATAGTGCTAAAGTGCAAGGTATAATTTATAAAGATTTTCTTTCAGTAGTGAGAAGTGTCATGTAAAACCTGGGGATCCAGAGATCCACTATTGTGATCCCAACTGTTCTCCTGAACATGTTTATTATATTGCAATTTACAAAATAGAATACATATTCTTTGTTCCATAGAGCTTTCAATCTATGGCTGTGATCTAAACATGCTTGTGCTGTCAGAGTTCCATATATTAGTGGAGCTTTTTGGTGCACATCTTAAATAAAATAATGCAAAGAAAGAAAGACGAGAGAGGGTGATTTCAGACGAGACGGGGCGGCATTCACCCTGTCCTGGCATCACCCAAATAATTCCCTGCCGGGATCACTCCGGTACGTCCAACAGACGTGCCGGCTGATCCCGGCAGGAATCGGGGAGGGGGTGGGGCCGCCTGGTGCAACATGCGGTCGCACAGCCCCGCCCCCCCACGCTCCCCCGCCGCCCACCCTCTGGGCAGATGGGCGGGCGCTGCGGCCAGTGCGGCCACAGCACCTGCCCAATTTGACCACAGCCGAGAATCCCACCGGGGATTCCAGGCCATGGTTGCCAGCCAGATGTTACTTTTTGTTGGTTCCCGCTGGGAATCTCTTTGACCACGCTTTCGGAGATGGTCCGGCGGGGAGCTCCGGAAGCGTGGTTGAAATTGACCCCATGTGGGAATCGACCGTGGTGAACATCTGGTGGCCGCCTAACAGACGTTCAGGGCGCTATGGCCCCATGTGGGTATTGACCGTGGTTCACTGTGATCTCGTAACGTCTGCAAATACCCAGAGACTGATTTGGACATAAAGGCTAGGGTAGCACTGGTCATTAAGAAAAAGGGAGCAGACAAAAGGACAGAATAAAATAAGATGACTGGCAAGGTCAAAGATGAGGCCTTATTTCAGCAAAGCATTGAAGCTGTGCTTGAAGTTTAACATGGGCTTAAATTCCATAAGTGTTGAAAGCTAAGGATGTGCTTGAGTGCTTTCCTGACCAAGTGCCAATGTCAGTGGAGACACTGGTCAAATGGAAGATTATGCAAGACTTTGCAAGGGAGAAAGAAGAGCTTTGCTTGTAGGGATTCAGGAAACAGCAGAATTTTTCTTTCTTTCTTTCTTTCTTTCTTTCTTTCACTAAATTTATACCCCGCCCCTCTTGCCAAGGCATCTCGGAGAGGCTAACAAATAATAAAAAATACTTTAAAATACAATAATAAATATAAACATAAATACATCATAAAAACATTCTTTCCATATGGAGGCTCTCATAAAACATCAAATCAAACCCAGCCCACCGTAGCCCAAACCCTCCACCCTTCACCCATCTCCCTCACCAAATGCCTGTCGGAATAGTCAGGTCTTGCATTGTCTCTGAAAAGAGGACAGGTCCGGGGCTCTGCCGGGAGGGAGTTCCACAGTCATGGCACAGCCACCAAGAACGCCATCTCCATAGTTGCCACCCGGAGAACCTGGGGGACTTTGAGAAAGGTGCCCCTGGCTGACTGCAGGGGTCAATTTGGAGCCCAGAGAGTGAGGCAGTTCTGCAGATAAGTAGGGCCCAGGCAGTGTAGGGCTTTATAGGTAAGCTCCAGCACCTTGAATCGGGCCTGGAAGACTATAGGCAGCCAGTGCAGAGAATGAAGGGCTTTATAGGTAAGCACCAACACCTTGAATTGGGCCTGGAAGACTATAGGCAGCCACTGCAGAGAATGAAGCACTGGTGTAATGTGCTCCTGGTGGCCTGTCCCAGTTAAGAGACAGACCGCCGCATTCTGCAGTCTGTACCAGCTGCAGTCTCCAAACCGTCACCTTGGGTAGCCCCACATAGAGCACGTTACAATAGTTCAGTCTTGAGGTGATGGAAGCATGGATGATAGTGGCCAGGTTGGAGTCTGAGATGTACGGCTGAAGCCGCCTCACCAGCTGTAATTGGCGAAATGCACTCCTCGCCAAAGCCCCAACCTGGACATCCAAGTGAAACTGGAAATTGAGGAGCACTCCCAGACTGTATACCTGGGGAATCAGTGGGGAGCCAACTCCATCAATGATGGGGGACCCCACCGTCTTCCCCACCAGCATTACCTCTGCCTTGTCAGGATTCAGCTTCAGTCAACTCTCCCTCATCCAGTCCCCCACAGCCGCCAGGCACCAAGACTGATGAGTCTGGGTCGGATGAAAAAAAGAGGTAGAGCTGGGTGTCATATGCATACTGGTGACATACTGATGCAACTGAACATCAAACCTTCTCATAACCCCACCCAGTAGCTGCATATGCAAGTTGAACAGGAGAGGGGACAGAATAGAACCTTGCAGGACTCCACATGAGAGGTCTTGGGGAGATGAAAAATGATCCCCAAGCACCTCTCGCTGAGTTCTTCCGGCAAGGAAGAAATAGAACCATTTGAGAACAATCCTGCGGCTTGGTCCCGCAGGCAAGTCTCCAACATGTTGTGGTCAACGGTATCAAAAGCAGTCAGCAGATCTAATAGAATCAGCAGGGTCAAATGAATCAGCTTTAATGAGAGCCCATTCTTCCTTTCCCTTCCACAAGGCTACGCAGCCAAATACTAGGAATTTTGAGTCCTAGTATTCCAACTTGATGATGATCAATATTCTAATCAAGCCTAATTCCAGCTTTCATGGAGGACAATGCAATTTAGGATAACATGATTGATTTCTCTTTAGATGGGATGCCTTGGAAGGATTTGTTGACTCTATATTTCAGGTTAATGGGATAAATCAACAAACTGCATTGGAGCTTTGGTGCCCTTGCAGCCTCTCTCTTATTGTACAAAAAGTTCGCTCGAGCAAGTAGTCCAGAGGACATCTAGTGACGTGCAAACCTCTCTTGCAGTACAGAAGGGGAACCACAACCGAAGAACTGAACAGCAGCTTTGAGGATCCTTGGCAGTTGCCATTTCAAACATCTTAGGGAATTATTCCATAGCAGACTCTTTAGCAAATATCTTGCTGGAGAATGGAAGTAGCCAGACATAATGGGAAACCCGGGAAAAATCAATTCTTCTTTTTATCAATCCTGGGTTCCTAGCCAATTGCCTAGATGGACGTTATCAGGTGGTTGCTGCTATAAGCTACCCTTCTATTGGTTATCCAATATGAGGCAGCAGGCAAGGTTTACCTTGAGTTCAGGAGCAGAGGTCCAGTCCTGGGAGTGGCGTGGTTCTGAGATCAGCCTCAGCAGGGCCCCTCAGGCACCAACTGCCCATTGCCACTCTAGGGCCCACACAGGTAAACCCTGACTGCCCTTGCTCTTCATTGTTTGCCAGAAATATCTGTGAATGAACAACAAGGAGCAATTGGGTAGCAAACATGTAGTGAGTTGGAAACAGACTTAACACGCTGTTTGTTTGCAACCCAAATGATTGGGTATTATTATGTCTGGTAACACCCAGTGAGCTAGGTGCAGTGCTGGATCCAGGGAAGCTGGGGCCCTGTG
Organism: Sphenodon punctatus; assembly: GCA_003113815.1. Taxonomy (NCBI): domain Eukaryota; kingdom Metazoa; phylum Chordata; class Lepidosauria; order Sphenodontia; family Sphenodontidae; genus Sphenodon; species Sphenodon punctatus. The sequence continues at coordinate 2,461,687 of QEPC01012801.1, forward strand.
TCATCATACAGTCTGCATTCACCTAGTTCTGGCCCTAGTATGTATCACAGAAACCTGGCTGGCCGAGGGGACAGGACCAGCTTTAGCGGACCTTGTTCCAGTCGGGTATGCTGTTCAGCACCAGCCCCACATGGGGGGGAAGGAGGGGAGGTGTAGCTATTATTTTTAGAGAGGGATGGCCAGTTAGGAGATATCCAGTTCGGGAGATTTCAGGTATTGAAGCCCTCCATGTGGTGTTTGATTTGGCTGG